>CM029506.1:14914629-15357865 GCA_017140475.1 Eucalyptus fibrosa | reverse complement strand
TTTCAAAAGAATTTGAATTTAGAATTTGTTCCATTCTAAAATTCTATCAAATCATAGAATTTCTATTGATTAATTATACTTATACTAAGTAATACAAATATTGACTAATCAAATTTTTATTAAATAGTAAAATAAACTATAGTATAAACTATAAATATAAATACTAAATAATAATTAAAATAAAATGTTAAATATGTATCTATATATAATAAACATTTCAATTCGTACTCAAATCATATATCGGCAAAAGTTCAATTCATAGTTGAAAAGTTAAGTGAAGCCTAATTCAGAAAAACACCAAATAGCATCAATCCGACAACCACGCTTGTGTTAACTTAAATTGCTCATGTTTGTTTAGCATTAGAAGGAAAAATAATTTCTTTCTTCTTTATTAGTTATAACTCTTTCATGAACTCATAATCAACAAAGCCCTTTTTGACCCATTTTTCTAAGCTGCGGTTGGATTAAAAGTAGCAACCCTCGAGGGATAATGACAATTGAGAAACATGAGCAAATAATAAGTCAAAATCTTCAATGGTTTAAACCAAATTAGGTATGAGGTCTATGTCAAGCATTTCTCGCAATTTTCATTATGGAACACCACTTGGTTTCCATTTTTATTTCTTGCAAAGCTGATTTTGTGTATGTCTATATATATAATATAAGGAAAATCTTTCACGGAGGGGAAAAAAAACAGTAAGGTGAGAAGCAATAATAACACCTTATGGGATAACCATGGCTATGGTCACCTAATTATTTCACCTCACCAAAAAATCCTTAATCTTATAACCATAATATTTAATTAATCATTAGTGTAAGAATTAAAAAAAAAAAAAAGGCCCACCATAAATTCCCGCGAAATATAATGTCACGTTTGATTTGTCAAATGATCAATAAGTGAAATCTTTCCAAGGTAAATCTTTCAATATCAAATCAATACAGAATTGACTTAATATATATAATTATTTTCGTCAAAGAAATAAGTAAAGTGAGAAGCAATAAAAACATCTATGATCACTAATTATTGTGTAATTATTGCACGTCACCTTAAATTCGTAAGTTATTTTTTTAAAAAAATTGTGTAATTACTCTTTTGGTCCTCCACTCGATTCGGCATTGATGTCCCTTCACTTCTCAAATCAAGGGTTGAGAAATCAAAAATCCATTCAGCAACCCCTTTCCCATCTTTATATATCCCCAAGCTTTGGAACTTTCATCCTCTTCGTAATTCGACGGCCAGTGGGAGCTGTCCACTTCCGATCCGACGGCTATCCATTTGGATTCGGATCTTCCCACCGAAGCCACGCAAAGGATCGTTTGATGAAGAAATATTATTCTATGAGCATGGTACGATAATAGAAAGCATCTGGACCGCCGTATCCGATGGAATTAAGTACCTTCGTGATAATCTATGGCACTTGCAATTCAAATTGATCATTTCGAGACTTATTTATAGGATTATGTCCTTGAGTTAGGAGGTTATCAAGGCCTAATAGGACCATGAAGATGGCCAAGATGACCGGGCAAGACTTGAAGTGTTGACTTGTGACATATGGAGTCTCCTATCCTGAAAATTATCCAATTACATTAGAACACGGAGATTGCCACAATCCCATGCAATTAGGGTTAATTTGTCTCAACTTTTGGAAGTCGGATTTCTTGCCAAAATATGTCGAACAAATTGTGAAAAGATGCATGTAAATCTAAATCTTAACCATATTTAAAGATTCCGAATATATTACAATAAAAAATACAAATTTCACAAGCCATAAGTGCACTAAAAATCGTAAAATTGATCATAAAAGTGCAATTAATTCTAAAACTTTCAAAAAGTGCATTTAAATTATAAGACTTGTCAAAATTGGTATAATTAGTCATTCCATTAAATTGATTGCACTTTTAAAAGTTTTAAAAATTAATTGTACTTTCGGTGAATTTAAGATATTTAAGCTGACTTATCCGAGAAAAGAAAAATGATTGATATCACCAAAAAATCTAAATTGATACATTTATAATAAATTTATCTAGATTTATTATTTGACTAAGAAAAATCTTAAATTAGTATACTTATAACAGATTTTCGTTCGTTAGTTTCAATTAATTTTTTTCATCAAATTGTTGATTAAATAACAAGTGACAATTGACATTTATGCAATTTAGGATTCTACATTTCATTTGTCATATATATATCGATTTATAGTTTTCATGATTTTGGGATTTTACCTTTCATTTGTCATATATATATATATATATATATATATATATATATATATATATATATCAATTTATAGTTTTTTTTCACGATGTTGGAGTCAATTTAACATAAATCAATAGATGGTAAATTTGGATTTTTAGTGATAAAAAATAATTTGAGGTAAATTATCATAAATATATTAATTTGATGAAATTAAATTTTTTAAAGAAAAGTACATTGTAACAACCCAAACATGCCGACATGTCCTGGATTATCCCCTTCGTGAATCGCACGTCAAGTGTTCTTTCTTTTCTTTTTTACCATTGGCAGGCGCCTATATTGGGATAATAATGATAATAATAACATGGCTCGGAAATCCAGGTCAAAAAGGGGGCAGAAAATTAAGATAAAGAAAGGGAATCGATGATGTCATCTTTGAACCGGTGAAAATTTCCAAAAGCACGAGGGGACGAAGAAAGTGCGAGGGAGCAGAGCATGGCTAACAACGTGCGACTCCGTCGATCGCGTCGCGGAGTCTTTAAGAAGCTCTTGACTTTCGGAGCAGCTTCGTGGGGACGTGTCGTCGTTCGGTTTTTTTTTTTTAACCTTTTTTTCTACGGGAAGCCACGGCCGTCAGTGGCGGAGAACCGACGAGTTGTGCCGTGGAAAGACTTGCTTTTAACGCGGTTCGGTTTTGGTCCTTTTTCTACGGAAGATTCCGCCGTGTAAGAAGGAATTTGGAAAAAGAAGGTGAGGGCCACGACCATTCCGATGGTCAGGGCAATGCCCTCGTCGCCACTGGGCAAGGGTTGATTGGCCATTGCATGCCCTCGTAGTGACTTGGCAAGGTTCCCGAAGGCTTCACTGGCATTGCCGCCACTAAAGGTGTTAATAGTTCACTTTGATTTAAGCCAATTTGGATTTTCAATTAAACCAAACAGAATTGTGCCCAAAATCAAATACTTGGTTCAATTCAATTCGGTTTTCATTTTCTTTTGAAATATTAAAAAAAAGTTTAGTGAAAAACGAAATAAATTGTATAAATTGTAAAATTAAGAAAAGTGACTATTTTTCTATTGAAGATCCATCGTACAAGAAGGTTTAGAAAAAGAAGGCAACGGCCTACTTCCGACAAGCTTGTAACAACATGGCTGGTCGTCACCGGCAAGGGGCCGGTTGACCCTCGCATGCCCTCATAGTGACTACAATAAGGGTTCCCGAAACACTGTTGCTTATCCTTGTCTCACCCTCAATCTTTCCCTCCCTTATCTTAATATAGTTTATTTCTTTATTTCGAGTTTATTTTGGTAAATACCACAAAATTTCAAAGTAACGATTTTTTTTGTGTCACGAAAAATCCGAACATTATACACGTGACACATAAGTCCTTTATTTCAATCCAGTCAAGATATATTTGTCGCGTTGGTATAAGTTTCAAAAGTTTTTATGAGACGAAAAAAAGTGTGGCATTTGTCACACTTGGCAAATTTAGGTTTTAGCAACACGAACAAAGTTGAGAATATAACCCCGCTGAGCTATAATAGGCTGCTGGGTTTGTTCTTTGCTAGCTCGATTGGTGCTGGGGTTTTGCTCCTATCTAGACGTTGCTGCACCTGCACTCTTGCTGTTTTGGATTGTGTTCCTTCGAACTTGGGGGCATTTGCTCTTGGTGTTGCCAATTGTCTCTGCTGTTCTTGTTTCTTTACACGGGTTCGCTTCCACTCAATTTGCTCATGGGCTTTTGAGTGAAAGTTTTAACGCCGGTCTTTTGTATAATTGAACTTTTCTCTTTATATTATTACCTTTATAAAAAAAACAAGTTGAGAATACTTGTATCGTTGTAGATATAGTTTGCAGATTTTTGTAATATTAATCATTTTTTTATTTTCATTTTTAATTTGTAACTTTTTAATGAACTCCATCAGCTTTTTTTTTTGGTAAAAGAGAACTCCATCAGTTTATTGGACCCTACAAAGACCAAAAAATTTAATGAAACCTGTTGTTTTGGACTTTTGGTCCACGAAAAGCTAACAGAGTTCACAGAAGCACTAACTAAAATGGAGAATAGCGACAAGTTTTAGAACTTAAATATACAGTAAAAGTATTAAGTGCTTACAAATTTTAGAATTCCATTCTAATTGTTCCTAAACTAATAGTAAACAATAAACATGTTCACGTGCCCAGTAGAACGACGGAGCCCGAAGCGCAGATGGGCGGGTTCGAAAAAAGTAATCCAAATTAAAAAGCCTAGTCAGGGCCAACTAGTCGGTCCAACTGATTCTGGCCACGCCCATTTGCAACCGGTCCAATTGATTCTAGTCCCAGGATTATTGCAGCAAACCCATGGACTTACATTATGGCCATAATCTTAAGATCTTTACCTATGTCACTATGATCTTTTTTATGAAAGCAATTGGCAATTTCTTCTTGTTTTGTAATTTGCTAACAAATTTAGATCGTCTGATAACTTTTTCATATACTTATCGTAAAGAATCTAAATTTAAGATGCATTACGTAATCAATTGAAAGATCACAGTAATTCAGATCATTTCATTGTATATTGACGCATGCCTTTTGAAGACACTGGCTATTTGCAGTGACATGTTTCTTTCCTTCTAGCAAACATAATCTTGTATTCATTGTCTTCTTTGTCCCTTGATATCCCATCCTAATTGCAGAACAAAAATGAAAGGATAGGGTCGGTTGTTTATATTACAAACCAGTCCAGATCTTTGAGTTTTTCAAGATGACGCTGATGCCGGATCTGATGTAGAAGCCTTCCGAAGATCTGTCAGCTTCTTGTATTCCTCGCAAAGGAATGGTGAAATGTGAACATCTGACAATTGAATGAATGTTCCCCAGATCATGTATGAAATGAACTGTCTTTTAGGCTGCATATCAAGGGGAATTCAATTCAGCGAACGTCGGAATTCGCAATGATGATTATTCTTCCCAATTCTTGCATTTTTGTCGATGATGCAATCCCTGCACAGATATGTAACGATAACCAAGTCGAAGGTAAGAGTGCATAGGATCATAGCTTGATCCAGCTCCATGGTGTTTCATGCGCGCGCAGATGTTCACCAAACATGCTCAACCTCGCTCCCTGCACATGGAGAAAGACATGAAATGAGGACGGAACGGAATTAATGGAAAGATTAGGAGCATTGTTGCGATACTCTGATTTTCGTGTTTTCTCCGATGCCAATGGGGCTTTTCCTCGGCAAACTGCGCGGCTACTTCAGCATCAATTTCATAAAGGTCAGCTCCGAGCATCACTGTGTCCTGTAACACCATGTAATTAGCTGAAGCAGAACATTTCATGCTAAATAAGATCATAATAAACTTGCCAAAGCAGCAATTTCGCACATGTCTAATTCTACTTTAAGATCAGAGTAAAGTGGGGTAATTACCTTCAGGTGAACGTTAGCATTTATGCGCAATCTGATACCAACGACGCTGTGCTCTATGAAGCAATTATTTAAGAAGCCCCGTGCGAGACAATTGAGTCAACATCCTGAAGAAAGGATGAACAGTTGGCCAGCGATTGGTAGGACAAGATATCTCCGCTCATTTTCCTTCCCCAATATAAACTATTTGAAGATAAATGCAAGTTACCAGGTTCATGGAATGGAAAATGTAACCTAAACTCACCTTGCTGCTGTCGATCTTGGACGGTGGCAAGTTCCTTCTGATGTATATATTGGCTTTGTCGCATCGTAAAGGGTATCTTGGTGGCTGAGAGATAAAAAAGACATGCTCTGTATGGGTTAGAGCTTTTAATAAGAACCCAGAACATGTAAAAAAATGCAGTCAACAGATGGAAACAGAAAGAAGCATTGAAGCTAGTCGACAGAAGTGAGATACAATCTAGTTAAATAATGCACTTACATGCTCGGTCAGAGCGAGGTTTGCCTCAAAGAAGGATCTGATGGTCCCTATGTCTTCCCAGTAATCGTTAACAGATAAACCTGCAACAACTTCTCAATGAATCTGTTGATGCTAGCACCTAAAGTTACCAGCTAATGAACCAAAAACATACTTCACCAATGACAATAAGCACGGAACAATTTGACCTTATGTAGAATTCGTTAGCAGAGGCAGGGGATAATTCCTATCCAAAGTCATTGGCAGTGGGAAAGCGCCATCTGAATCGACAAAGAGGCATAGAATTAATTTGCATTGATCAGCCTAAGATAAAAGATATGGTCTGCACATTCGTGCATGAGAAACACGACTTTGAGTGAACCGGTACCTTATGGGATTCAGAAGTATCTCCTTCTTGAAGATCTAGACTCCCATGGAAGCAATACACGGTTTTTTCTGGTGCCTCATCCCGTGAAAGACCTAGAACAGTGGCGTAGGGCGACTCTGCACCTAAGGTGAGGAGTGACCACATTGGATTTGGCGAGGGTTGGAGCCCTCGCCGGATCCGAAGTTGTGAAGGGAGACAATGGCGGCAAGAGCCACAAAGAACCTTGAGGATGCGGGGTGTAAGGGAGAGGGAGAGGAGAGGAGGGCTCGGGGTCGTGGGTGATGATGACGGAGGGACTTGGGTTGTTCTTTTTGATCCAAAGGGGTCGCGGGTGTGGTGGATGGCTCCATTGGTGGAGTCGCCGCTGGTGGGGGGAGGTGCAAAGGTTAGGCTCAGGTGTGGGAGATGGTAGGTGAATGATTGCCATCGCCATGCAGGTGAGGGTGAGAGCCAAAGGGAGGAGAGGCGGGTGGAGGGAAGAGACGGCATTGTGCAAGGTCGTCTCGCAAAAAGAAAACAATGAAAAAAAAAAAGGTGAGAGAAAAGAGGGTAAAGAAGAGAGAAAAAATCTTACAAGTGGGACCTTTATGAACACATGTCACATTAAATGGACTAGTAAGAAGATGACTTGGTACCTCAATCGAGACCAAATATTTTCTCTCGTCTGTACATAGTGATGTCATAAAAGGGCGGGAAAATCTCAATAAGCGATCTGTAAAGCTCGAGCCTATTTTCTCAAATATGACCCAAAAATAAATCAGTCCCAAACAAAGATCTCGAAGCGTTAATAAGTCTCATATGCGACCGAACCCCACCGCCGGCGAGGTAATATTTCCTAAGTGGCCGGAGTATGGGCAATTTTGTCCACAAAAAATATTGATAGAATTTGACAAACCCTAAAAACAAACCCCCAAACTCTTCACGTTTTTGACCAAAAAAACCTCTTTCACGTTCTTCCTTTCTTCTTCTCTTCATCTTCTCCGTTCTTTGTCCTCTTTTGCTTGGAGCACTGAAATTTTCTGTTAATGGAACACTAATTGAAACACAAAACGAAATCCCTACCTTCGCTTTCTTCACAACTTCTTCTTTTGTTTTCTGTCAAGTTCTTTCCAACGAAGAAAAATTCTCGAGTAAAGCCACCTTTTGTTATTGAGACACTTGTGTGTAACACAAGGATATCGATTTCTTCATTATCCTTTCCTAGGTTTGCCATACACTTTGATTCACACTCCGCCTGCGCTCAAATTGGTGCACCGATCCTTCGTTCTGCACAAAGTGGTTGTAACTTGTCGAAGCAACATGTCAACAAGTGAGTGGGCATGTGGTGGAATATCACACAAATGGCAGCGAGGATGGTGATGGTAGGACGAATTCTTTGTTTTATGGTGTTCTTTTGCTTGTTTTGTTGGATTTCTGAGTTTATGTCTCTTTTGTCCGACAAAATGCATATGAGTTGTGTCCACGATGGATTTCTAATTAGATATTACTGCTGTTGGGGTCCTACTGCGATGGTGGTCCCCTGCTTTGCGATTTTTTTATACTTTTTGTCTTTTCTGGTTTATATTTTGTCGTTGATGGCTGGAACTCACGGCCTGTCATGGAATTTAAAAAGCCCACATAGATTCTCATAGGGAAAGTAGATAGACATTTAAAAAAAGAAGCTATAATTACTTCCGATATGGGTACTCCGATAGAAAGTATTTAGAGGACAAATTTGGTGGAAACACGTTGAGACAAAATCAATTTGAGTCTATGTGCGCATGAGTTTACAGTCGAGCATGAGGGCATTTTGTTTCCAATATTGTGCGCACTAATTAGAACCGAAGGTGTCTTGTTTTATGCATTTTTTGGTGCACTCGGATGTAACTTCTAAAGCAGCAATTTGTTAGATTACTTGTTAGAAGTTCCTTCTTTCTCAAGTTATTAATATGAAGACTATTTAATCTTTGTGTCAAGATGCATTGTAGATCCCGCTAGTTATCATTCCACAATTACTTAGTAAATTTGCAATTAAGTCTTCTTTATAGGATTGTGTTTTCAGCCTTGTTTGTTGAACGAGAAAGAGAGAACGATAAAAGTTGAGTCGACTAAACTTAGTAGTCGTTTTCATAATTTTCAAGCCGATAACATATGAGCCTAAGAAATGCTTTGAATGGGATCAGCTTTTCCTTATGGTATATATCTCTAAGTTTGGTTCTCGGTCACCATGGTTGGCTCGCCTAGGGAGAAATTTATGGCAACATCGAAAACATTTTAACTCCATAATGCACAATATTTTGACAAATGTTATCCAATAAAAGTGTAATATATAGTCACTAGCGTGCCTAGTTTTCTTTCATTAATCAAAGCATGGTACAATTTTATTGCAATTGTTTAATATTTTTGTTTTGTTTTTTCCCAGTGTACGTTTTGCATGGAAATATATTGACTTTATTTTTGCTTCATTTTGCACCACTTTCTGAGGGATGTCAAGAACCAAACTATTCAATATATGATGGTGGGTATGATGGGCGTTGCTAGAGAAGATGGGTTCGCCTTGTTGATCTTGACGAAGTTATACATGAGAAATGTAAGTTGTGTTATCAGTGATGGTTCAATGGAGAGGGATATGGAGGTTGGAGACATCACCAATATGTAGATGTGTTAGCCGACAATGTAGATTTCTGGAATAAGGAATGGCGAAAATGAGTATACACATCCCGAGTTTAATGCTGAGGTTGATATGGAAAATCTTGTCTTCAAGTTAGGAATGTGCTTTAGCAATGGTGAGGAGTTTAGAAAGGGCATAGGAACCATGCCATAAAAATGGGAGAAAGGTGAGGTTTGTTAAGAATACACCTAATAAATTGAGGGCAGCAGTTCCGATGGTTGTGATTGGCTTATATATGCTTCCAAAGTGCAAAGGGAGCATACTTTACAAGTCAAAACCTTTAACTCCATACATACATGTAATAGAGCTCTACATGTTCCTCAAATAAGCACTAAATGGTTAGCAAACAAGTACTGTGATAGGTTGAGAAACAATCCTACATGGCCAGGTGCTTCAAATGAAAACAATGGAGTCTATTACAAGTCAAAACCTTTAACTCCATACATACATGTAATAGAGCTCTACATGTTTCTCAAATAAGCACTAAATGGTTAGCAAACAAGTACTGTGATAGGTTGAGAAACAATCCTACATGGCTAGGTGCTTCAATGAAAAACAATGGAGTCTAAGAATGTTATAAAGTTGTCGAGGACAATGGTTTATAGAGCTAGGGCAACGGCAATGAGTATGATTAATGGGAATAAGGAAGAGCAATTTCTGGATGCTTAGGAGCTATTGTCAAGCACTTCTTGATGCCAACCCGGGATCCACGTATAATCAAAACCGAGCAATATCAAGACCAATACAAGTTTAAGGCAACTATATTTGTCTCGGGATGCATTAAAGAGGGGCTTTGTAGAAGGATGTAGGTGCTTTGTGGGTTTTGATAGTTGCCATTTGTCATCAGGCTACAAGGGTATACTTCTAGTAGCGGTGGGCATAGATGGCAACAATCAAATGTATCCCTTTGCATGGGCAATTGTCGGACAAGAAACATATAAGACATGGCATTGGTTTATTAGTTTGATTGCGTAAGGACTTGGGGATTACCGACCTGAAAAAAAAGTATTGGACTTTCTTATGTGACAAACATAGGGATTGGTGCAAGCACTAAAAATCTAATGCCTTGCACATGAGATTTTGCTTAAGGCATCTTTATGAAAACTTCAAGCTACATCATAGAGGTAGAACTTAAAAAAAGCTCCTTTGGAAGGCTGCCATGGCGACTAGAGTATGTGATTTTGACTTGGCAATGGAAGAGCTGAAGGCAATTAATAAGAAAGCTTATGAATGGTTGTCTCAAAGGCCTCCGGTGCAACGGAGCAAGTCCTATCAGACAAGCTCAAAATGTGATATTTCATTAAATAATTGGTGTGAAAGTTTCAACAAAAGCATCATTGACGCAAGGGACAAACCTATCATCACAATGCTGAAGCTATAAGAGTGCAAAATTTCATGGAAAGAATTCATAAGCAAATTAATGGGATGGCTAAGTACACTCGAAGTATGATATGTCCTAATATCCAAAAGATATTAGATCTTCAAAAACAATTTTCAGCATCATGGATTCCTAGCTGGAATGGAGAGGATGAATTTGAATTGAGGGCTCATATGGTGACAAGAGAGTTGTAATATTAGACATAGATCTTGTAGTTGTAGAAGATGGGACATCATGGGAATCCCTTGCTGTCATGTTGTGGCAGCTCTTATATACATGAGAGAAGATCTTGAAAAATGGGTTCACACAAGTTTTAGTAAGGAAATTCATGCAAACTTATAGCCATGTTGTGCATGTTGTAGATTCTATGGACACATGGCCTACTAGAGAGCCATTACTCCACCAGATGTGCCCAAGCAAGTTGGCAAAGAAGAAACAAAGAACAAAATCAATGAATGAAACAACTAATAAAAATGTGAAGACAAGAAAGAAGAAAGTTGTGCAAGAGCCCGAGGGAACAAAGCTGAAGAGACAAAATACTACAATCACTTGTGGGAAATGTGGCGCATAGGCCATAACATGTATTGTTGCAATAATCCATCAATAGTATCGATGACAATGCTGCAAATTCATTAACGGTAGCATCGCTATCTTCAGCCCTTGTAGCATCTTCAGCCCCTTTAGCCCCATTAGAATCACAACCGTAGATAGTGAATTTCTGCTTCAACTTTTGGTAACATCTCAAGCTCGTCAACATCTATAGGAAGGACAAAGATGCAAGTATCCATTTACCCTTGACTTTGTCCTAGAAGTAGTTCTTATTTGCACCTTACTTCTTTGACTAATTAATTTATTTTTTGATTCAATCGTAGGTAAAGAGGAGGATGTAAGGATCTCAACTTTTTGAAAGCTGGTAGACAAGCAATTTTTTTTTTTTTTGAGAATTCAGTGACCAACAACACAATTTCTCTCTTTGTTAGTTGATGTGGATGGATCTATTTTGGTCTATTAGGAGCATTTTAAAGTATAAATATGTATAGGTCTACGTTAGGAAGATTTCTTTCGGTGGGATATTTATTTTTTCCATCATATAGGCCGTGTTTCATGGTCTTTCAAGGAGGACCACACATCTTGTAGTCTCGTGGTTGATGTATCTAAGTTTTATGTTCCTAATATCTATGATGCTTTTACCCTTTGCTGCATATCTGTCTATTTGATAGAATTATGGAATCTATTGATATCATTCACTCCATTTAGCGCGCTGGAAACACGACTTCCTTGTTGCTGGAACTTTACAACCGGGTTCCCAAACTCAAATTGAAGTAATACCTGGCTATGTTTTTCCAAGTTAGAAATACCATTATGTTCTTAGAGAATAAGTTGAAGCTCATTAGTCCATGGACGTCGGCTTTCTTCCGCCCACCGAACTTGATCCGTCAATGGCCATTTAGACATCACGTCCAAGCTTTAGACAACATATTTTGCACCTTTTTCATTTTTTCATACATCCCTTGCATCATGTATGAAATCAAAGCCTTGCATGATAATCATTTAATTGTAGAATATAGACTATGTCACTAGATCGGGCTGTTTTGAGGAATCTTTTGATATTAATGCTTCATCAACTTATCATATAAGACTCATCACCGTAGCGTAAATAAACTTCTATCCATTGAAGCCCAAGGAAATGCTAGACATGTACAACTTGAGTTTCTCGGTTAACATGTTCTCATGGTGCAATAAGGAAAGAGAGAATTACAAATTTCCATCTTTACGCATCCTTTTTAGTTTCACATAGGGAGATCACGATACAGACTTTTTTGACATCGAAATTTGTATCCGCAAAGAAGACTTCCACATCATAACTGATTTTGTATCACACTAATCCATGATTTGTCCTCTCATTCTTGTACCTTCATTGCCATTTTCTCGAACTCGATTGTAGGAAATTGCTTTGCATACTCCTCAACATTGTGGCAAAGTTTAGGACCCAATTGTAGCAATCTTTGATTGAAAGTGAGGGGAAGACAGCATTGTGGCCAAGAAGTCCTTCAACTTTGTTCTTGCTAGACAAATTTTTTTAACATCGAATAAAGAAAGCGTGAACAAAAAAGAGGAAGCAAAGAGAGAAAAAGCATTAAGCATGCTTGAATGCAAAAGGTGATTTGAACCATCTATAATTGGCAAACAAAAAAAATGAATTTGGTAGAATCATTCATCTTTGGTTATGACCTTGATTTTCACTACCCAACCGACGATGCGAACAAAGAACTCACTACTTCCAGCAAAGTCCTCTTCGACAAGAAAGCAACAAGATGACAAATTTATAAGTAACCAACATAAAAACCCTGAATCTCAAAGCACAATCTAGTCCACAAGAAGCTTCTACCATCGAGCCATGGTGGATACATCTCCCGCAACATAGCAATATGAACAGATTCACACATTTTCAACTCGGAACCATCAATTCCTTACGTAGATTTGAAAGCAAAAAAGAGGGATAAATTGATTCCTATTTTTGATGGGTTAACAGTACAATTAAAGTGCCTACATTACCTACAAGTAAAGGGTAGATGAACTATAAGATTTGTGTAAGTTCTTCAAGGTATATCTAGCGTATTTGTAGAAAGGAGAGAATGTGAAGTTTTTGCATTACCTTTTTCTTCAAGTTTACTAGAACCGAATGACTTTAGGTCCCCTTAAACAAGTTCAATAAAAAAGGAAAAAGCAGGTAAGAAAGTAATCACAGTATTTCACAAACATCTCAATCTCAAGCACAATTCGAATCCACCCAAGACGTAGGACATCTCCATCTCAAGTACCCACATCTCGAGCATAATTCGAATCCACTTTCTGGACCCAACCATGAGAGAAAGAACATCTCCATCTCGAGTATCCACATCTCTGGCGCAATTCGGAATCCACCCACCGGACTCAACCATGAGACAAAGAACATCTCCATCTCGAGTACCCACATCTTGGGCACAATTCAAATCCACTTCCACGAACCCAATTGAGAGAGAGATAGAGAGAAAGGAGGGCACATACCTTTGAACTCGGGAGCCAAGAGCCGAGCACGTACGACCGCGCACCAGCTCCTTCGATCCGTCCATGCCGATGGTCACGACCATGTTCTCGCCCGAGGTGCCGGGCCACCTCCAACACAAGCCGATTGAGTTGTCGAACACCTGTGGCCGTCAAGATCGGGGCAAGCCCTCGTCGACCGCACGTCGACCACGGCGTCGATCACCTAGCACACTTGCTCGGGATCGCGCCGAGCATCGGTGAACTCATCGGGTGATCCTACCCTTCCGCCGCCCTTGGCTGCGGCAACGGGGAGGAGGGGCGATGCGGCGGGCGGCGGAGGTGGAGTAGTGGGCAGCTGCTGGTGAGGAGGTAGCCGTGGGGGGGGGAGAGCAAGTGGTGGTAGTGGTGGTGGCGGGGGCGGAGGAGGGGGTGAAGAAAGGGGCCGCGACGGCGCATCGGCGGAGGGCGGGGAGGAGGAGGGTCGACGGGGAGGCGGCGCAAAGACAGCAACGCCATGAAGGAGGGGTGGGGGGTTGAGAGTGAGAAGGAGGAGTGAGAAGAGTACGAAGGGTTTTGTTTTTTTAGGGTTTGTCAAATTCTATCAATATTTTTGTGGACAAAATTGCCCATGCTCCGCCATCGAAACACCACACGCCCACCGGCCGGCTGGTTCGGGGTCCCTATTTGAGACTTGTTAGCCACTTCGCATCCTTATTTGAGACAACAACTACTTTGGGTCCTTATTTGAGAAAATGAGCTCACTTTGGGTCCTTATTTGAAATTTTCCCTAAAAGGGCTGCTTGAAATAATTTGAGTATATCCTGTTTTCACCAATATTATGATGGGTATTTTAATTATTGCTATAATTTGCCACTTCACCGTGCGATCATGGCGGTGAATTTTGATAATGCCTTCTAATTGGCGTGGAGTCTCTCGTATTATTTCTTTCAAGTTTCAAGTCTTTGGGTTCCCATCTTGGAAGCATTGACACCAGAGGATCTATGTTAGATATAAAAAATGTTATTCCAACATATTCATAAAAAGGAAAGTACTCGCCAACATTTAAATTTTTGTTCTGAATTCTAAAAAATTGTGGAAAAAAAATCAATTGTGAATTTCATGTGACAGTTTGGGAGTATAGTAAATGTTTTGGGAGTTTTGACTTTGAGAAAAAAAAAGTGCGTGAGTTGAGAGAATTAGATTAATTTAAATAGTAAAAAGTAAGGGTGTGTTTGTTCAAGAAAAGCATTTTTCAGGAATTGATTTTTCGGACTTTCATGAAAGATGGCTTGTTGATCGAAAACACTTTCCGGTCAATGAAAATATTTATGTATCCGGTCAATGAAAATATTTATGTATAAGTCCGGGAAGTGAATTCCTAAATCTAAAGAGGCGAAAGTACCTTTCGAAATCACTCATCTCAAATTTTTAATTTTTTCATATTTTTCTTTTTATTTCTCCCTCAACCGGTTGTCATGTCTCGATAATGGTCGATGAGGCTTGATCTTGCCAAATCTTGGTGATTTTGAGCTCGTCCAAGGCCAATATTGGGCAACCCCTAGAGCTTGCCTATGATTGTTGCTAGCTAGTCACAACAAGGAATGAGGAAAAAAAAAAAGAAAAAAAGAGAAAAGAATAAATTAAAAGATAATTAAAAATTCAATTTAAAAAAGAAAAGAAAAAAGAAAATAATTTAAAAATTATTTTTAAAAAATTATTTTTGGCCTAAGATAAAGAAGGCATGAGATTGAAATTCTTTTCCAATAAGATCCAAACATAAAAATATATATATAAAAAAAACGTTTTCGATCATATATCACCAAATAAAAAAAACTAATTGTATTTTTTGGAAAATGCTTTCTTATTGAATTTTCCGTGAAACAAATATACTCTAAAACCATTTCAAATAGAGACTGGATTTATTGAAAAATTAACCCATGATGTACATTTGATTACTAAACTTGCATTGTTTTCTTTTAACTTCTCAAGTTTGTAATTTCTGTTATATATTGTCCAACTCGTAGAAGATTTCCAATTAAGTTCCTTGGGCTCTAGTTCCGCCAAATTGAAAATGATGAATCCATCGATGACGGCCTAGTACGAAACGCAAAGATCGGTTCCACCATGAGCAATCAATTGGGCAAAAAGTATGGATGATGTGCGGTTTCCGCTGCAAACCACGTGCGCAATAATTTTGACTGTAATTGAGCAGAATATTTGACAACTTCTTGGACGATGAAAAAATATTTTCTTCGTAAGTGACGCAAGTGATATTTTATAAAAAATATTTTTCAAATCATTTTTTTTTTCAAAAACAAACACACTATAAAATATTAAAGAGTGTCCTTCAGCTATTTATTAAGTCTCATTTTATGCGCTTTGACAATTTAAACGTTTAAGTGTTACTGTTAAAATTGGTAATTACCTTTTATGTTCACAGTATGTTAAGAAATGAGCATTTTTTTGTTTTTAAATCATTTAATTAGTCCCGTGGCGGCTTATATGGAGTCAATGGCTAGTTGAATAATTGATTATTTTACTTGGCCGCCACTTACTGTGAGAGGGAGGCTATTTGAATTTCTTCCCTTTTTTAAAGTCGTCGACCCACATTTCAATTCGAGGAGACAATTACACTATTGAAATTTTGTTGATAAGTATCCTAAAGACTTGCACAACCAATGCCATGAAAATTAATTTATTTTCAATAAAATATAATTAAAGACGTCCCTATAACTAAAATACCTAGCCAAAGAATTTTCTAGAAGACATTATTTTAAATGAGCGCATGGGCAAGAGGCGAAGCAATGCATGAAATTTTTAAAATTTTCTCCATTGATGAGGTCGAAAATGGGTCATGCGGTGCGTAACCCGCGAAAAAATACACGTTTTCAGAACAAAAAAGTTCTTCAAATTTCAACCTCCTCAGTCATTTGCTTGTGAAGTTTATTTGGCTAGCCTAGGATCAAAAATAGTTGTTGAATTTGCATAAGCATTTAGCTAACTAGACCGGAAAATTCAAATGTACTACAAATTGTTCTGGATATTTTTAGCTCAAAATCTAAAAGTCATCTGCTAAAATATAACTAATTGTGTAAACTCTTTCAAGTTACAACACGGTATTGACTATCTAATCGATTCATGAGGCATGCAGAGTCAAGCGAGCCTCCAAATCGTTCAGCCTTTTGAACCCATTTGATGTCGGCAAGCATAATTTGAGTAGATTAAAAATATTCAATAAAGTCAAAAAATCACTTAGCTTGGTCAGCACGAAAGTTGCTACTTTACGCAATAAGAAGAAAAAGAAGATGGCTACACAACGTAATTCGTTTTGTTTAAGAAAAAGATGATAAAAATGGCTACTTAATCCATCGGCTACACAAGCATGGAATCCGATCTTGAGATCTACTGGTGGGGAGGCATATGAAGGAACAAATAGATGGATAGAAGATTATGAGCTTGAATAAGAGATACATGAGTCACAGACAATATCTCTCCATGGCCTTTCACCTTCCAAAATGTTTTTCATAGACCACGTATTTTGCTAATGTTATCTAATAATTCTCTTGTTACCTAAAATTCAATTTTTAATTTAAACTATCTATGCATATCCTTAATATCGGTCGAGTTCTTAAACTAGGATTATCCATTATCGTCACTGAGGAGAAATCTCAATCATCAAATCCAAAGGAGAACTGAGATCCAATGACCACTACAAACAAAGCTGGAAACATGTAAATAGGAAAGTGCTGCTTGCGTTTTGCAGTCACCTTCACTCAAATTTGGCTTCGCAAAGCAGTTCGCACTACTTTTCTCTATGGTCGGAATTTTGGAACACGAGAGGAAAACGGATAGCAACAATTCAAATAATAACCATTGCCTATTTTGACAAGCCAGGGTAAATTTCGAAAAAGTATATTGCATGATTCGTAAATCATACGAATCATTATTATCTGGATTATCAATTATGCACATTTTAGTGTAGATTCACCCGATTAATTGACGGTTGGAATGAAATTGGATTTGTAAATCAAGTTATATTTTACTTTCTCACAAGTTTCAAATTCTTGTAAGTGCATGACGCATGTGTAAAACCTTTGTTCACACTAGGCATGCAAGCATATGCTGCTTTCAACAATGACTTATAGAGCTTCATATAGAGAACAAGGGAATGGCGATGATAATGGTGTAAATTTAGCCTATAAGATAATATAAACAGATGGATTCACTTCTCAAACATATTTCACTTGTTCGAACATCATTTGGTGTTTAAAATCGCCAAATTACAATCCAAGCATCAAGGATCTAAATCTAATCACTAGGTTCCATGGTCTAGTTATTAGGACCCTGGATCTGCCTGCAAAGCACTTGAATCTATTCAATGATGGTCTTGCAATAGCATATATCAGGCCTTATCTAAAAACTAGAAACTACTTGACTTTTCGTGAATTAGTCAAACCACTAAAAATAAAGAAAGGCATATATCAGGCCGTATCTAAAAAATTATAAACTACCTAACTTTTCACGAATTAGTCAAACCACTAAAAATAAATAAATCATTATTTAGTTATTTTTTTATAGCGGAAAAAAACCAAACACGCCAAGGATCATGGCCTCGACCGATTTTTGGATTATGAGATCTGCAAATGCACGTGAACGACAAGCCATGTCACGCTTTTCTTATCCCTCGTTGCATCACGGGTCTCTCACGTCTTGCATCGGCTGGAATTGGTCGCCCACGTGCCACCCACCTTCTCTTCAGAAAGTATTGAGTGGTTCGGGAGCTCCACATCAGTTGATGTCTTCTTGCTTTCTTCCCCCTCTCTCTCTCTCTCTCCTCTTCCTAGCCTGCACCCTCTCTTTCTCCTGTCAGAGCAATCATTGCGGCTTAAACTTTTCTCTTTCCTTCAATTGAGAAAGAAAATGGCCGTTCGTTCCTCTGTCCCAATATTTTCTCGTCTTCACATGGCACCTCATGAATGGCCGGGACCACGCTGATGTGGAGGACCATCCAATATTTTCTTGCCTCCTCTCGATCTCGTCCCGCCTATAAATAGAACAAAACCAGAAAAGGGCAAGACAACAGCAAGAGAAACGATCGAAACACAGAGGAGAGAGAGAGAGATGGATTCGATAGATATGATCCAAAAGCCTCACGCGGTGTGCATTCCCTACCCAGCCCAGGGCCACATCAACCCCATGCTCAACCTCGCCAAGCTCCTCCACCACCGGGGCTTCCACGTCACCTTCGTCAACACCGAGTACAACCACAGCCGCCTCCTCCGCTCCCGCGGCCCCTCCTCTCTCGATGGCCTCCCATCTTTCCAGTTCCGCACCATCCCCGACGGCCTCCCGCCCTCTGATGCCACCGACGCCACGCAGGACACTCCCGCCCTGTGCCAGTCCACGAGTAAGTTCTGCTTGCCCTACTTCCGGGACTTGCTCCAGAGGCTCAACGAGGAGAGCGCGACGTCGGGTTCCCCGTTGGTGAGCTGCGTGGTGTCGGATGGCGCGATGACCTTCACCCTCGATGCTGCAGACGCAATCGGCGTGCCGGAGGTCCTGCCGGACGGGCGAGCGCGTGCAGCTTCATGGGCTACGTGCAGTATCGCAGTCTTATTGACAAGGGTCTTACTCCACTCAAAGGTATGCATTACTAAATAATTGTCCGATTTGGTTTAATTAAGTAATCTCACTTAGCAGATTTACGGCTAATGATTTTTCTTCTCTTTTGTGGATTTGGTTGGCATTTATATCGTGTGGCTTTGTTTCTTCCGATTTACAAGATTAGCCAGTGGCGGACTGTGTCATAGTTTTCTAAGTACTTAACAAAGTCAACTGTGAAAAGTAGAATTTTAGATGTAATAACGTTATCATGAATGGTTAAACGGTTTAATTGATTGACTCTAAATTTGTAGATGCCAGCTACTTGACAAACGGGTATCTAGACACCACCATTGATGGATACCGGGATGAGAAACATTCGCCTCGAGAGACTTACCGAGCTTCATCCGAACCACGACCCGAACGACCTCGATGATACTCTTCGCTTGAGAGAGGTCGAGCGAGCGAAGAGAGCCTCGGCCATTGTTTTCAACACGTTCGACCGATTAGAGCACGAGATCCTCGACGCCCTCAAGGCCATGTTCCCTCCCATCTACACCCTTGGCCCCCTTCATCTCCTTACAAAGCAACTATCGGATAATAACACCAGCCGTTCCCGAGTCCAACTCGTGGAAAGAAGAGCCGGGTTGCATCGAGTGGCTCAACTCGAAACAACCCGGCTCTCGCTTGTGTACGTGAACTTCGGGAGCATCACGTGATGTCGCCGGGGAATCGGGTGGAGTTCGCATGGGGGCTCGCGAACAGCGGCCAGGCGTTCTCGTGGGTCATCAGCCGGACTTGGTCGTTGGTGATGCGGCGACACGCTTCCGGATTTCTTGGCCGCAACGAGGGAGCGGAGCTCGCCAGTGAGCTGGTGCCCCCGGGAGCGAGTGCTAAGCCACTCAGCAATTGGCGGGTTCCCGACCCACGGGTGGAACTCCACGATCGAGAGCATTTGCCGGGTGTTCGGTGGTGTGCTGGCCATTCTTTGGGGACCAGCGGACAACCTGGGGTGGCCGGCTGCCAGGAGTGGGGGATCGGGATGGAGATCGACAGCGACGTGAAAAGGAACGAGGTGGAGAGGCAGTGAAGGAGCTAATGGAGGGGAGAAAGGGAAGCAGATGAAGAGGAAGGCGATGGAGTGGAAGGAGATTGCCCGAGAGGCCACGCGTCCTTCCGGGTCGTCGTTCTTGAACTCCGGACGAGGTGATCAACAAGGTTGTTGTCGCCCATAAGAGATTAAGCTTGTACGGACATTGCTTCGCAATTGGGACATTGCTTTGCATAAAATTTCTATTCCAATTCTTTTTCAATTACTTTTTTAGATGAATGTAAATTTGGTATTGAATTCTCATGGACCACTCAGCAATATAATTATCTTCTTATGAGTGAAAAAATCATATTATATTTTATTATATTTTCAAGTTCAAAAGAATTTGAATTTAGAATTTGTTCCATTCTAAAATTCTATCAAATCATAGAATTTCTATTGATTCATTATACTTATACTAAGTAATACAAATATTGACTAATCAAATTTTTATTAAATAGTAAAATAAACTATAGTATAAACTATAAATATAAATACTAAATAATAAATTAAAATAAAATATTAAATATGTATCTATATATAACAACATTTCAATTCGTACTTCAAATCATATATCGGCAGGTTCAATTCATAGTTGAAAAGTTAAGTGAAGTCGAATTCAGAAAAACACCAAATAGCATCAATCCGACAACCACGCTTGTGTTAACTTAAATTGCTCATGTTTGTTTAACGTGGAAGGAAAAAATAATTTCTTTCTTCTTTATTAGTTATAACTCTTTCATGAACTCATAATCAACAAAGCCCTTTTGACCCATTTTTCTAAGCTGCGGTTGGATTAAAAGTAGCAACCTCGAGGGATAATGACAATTGAGAAACATGAGCAAATAATAAGTCAAAATCTTTACGGTTTAAACCAAATTAGGTATGAGGTCTATGTCAAGCATTTCTCGCAATTTTCATTTATGGAACACCACTTGGTTTCCATTTTTATTTCTTGCAAATCTGATTTTGTTTGTCTATATATATAATATAACGGAAAATCTTTCCTGGAGGGGAAAAGAACAGTAAGGTGAGAAGCAATAATAACACCTTGTCGATAACCATGGCTATGGTCACCTAATTAATTCACCTCACCAAAAAATCCTTAATCTTATAACTGTAATATTTAATTAATCATTGAGTGTAAGAATTAAAAAAAAAAAAGGCCCACCATAAATTCCACGTAAATATAATGTCACGTTTGATTTGTCAAATGATCAATAAGTGAAATCTTTCCAAGGTAAATCTTTCAATATCAAATCAATACAGAATTGACTTAAATATATAATTATTTTCGTCAAAGAAATAAGTAAAGTGAGAAGCAATAAATACATCTATGATCACCTAATTATTGTGTAATTATTGCACGTCACCTTAAATTCGTAAGTTATTTTTTAAAAAAATTGTGTAATTACTCTTTTGGTCCTCCACTCGATTCGGCATTGATGTCCCTTCACTTCTAAATCAAGGGTTGAGAAATCAAAATCCATTCAGCAACCCCACTTTCCTCCCACCTTTATATATCCCCAAGCTTTGGAACTTTCATTCTCTTCGTAATTCGACGGCCAGTGGGAGCTGTCCACTTCCGATCCGACGGCTATCCATTTGGATTCGGATCTTCCCACCGAAGCCACGCAAAGGATCGTTTGATGAAGAAATATTATTCTATGAGCATGGTACGATAATAGAAAGCATCTGGACCGCCGTATCCGATGGAATTCGTCACCTTCGTGATAATCTATGGCACTTGCAATTCAAATTGATCATTTCGAGACTTATTTATAGGATTATGTGTCACGGATTGGAGGTTATCAAGGCCTAATAGACCATGAAGATGGCCAAGATGACCGGGCAAGACTTGAAGTGTTGACTTGTGAAATACGAGTCTCCTATCCTGAAAATTATCCAATTACATTAGAACACGGGAGATTGCCACAATCCCATGCAATTAGGGTTAATTTGTCTCAACTTTTTTGGAAGTCGGATTTCTTGCCAAAATATGTCGAACAAATTGTGAAAAAGATGCATGTAAATCTAAATCTTAACCATATTTAAAGATTCCGAATATATTACAATAAAAAATACAAATTTCACAAGCCATAAGTGCACTAAAAATCGTAAAATTGATCATAAAAGTGCAATTAATTCTAAAACTTTCAAAAAGTGCATTTAAATTATAAGACTTGTCAAAATTGGTATAATTAGTCATTCCATTAAATTGATTGCACTTTTTAAAAGTTTTAAAAATTAATTGTACTTTCGTGACGAAATTTAAGATATTTAGCGCACTTATCCGAGAAAAGAAAAATGATTGATATCACCAAAAAATCTAAATTGATACATTTATAATAAATTTATCTAGATTTATTATTTGACTAAGAAAAATCTTAAATTAGTATACTTATAACAGATTTTCGTTCGTTAGTTTCAGTTAATTTTTTCATCAAATTGTTGAATTAAATAACACGTGACAATTGACATTTATGCAATTTAGGATTCTACATTTCATTTGTCACATATATATATATATATATATATATATATATATATATATATATATATATATATATATATATATATATATCGATTTATAGTTTTTTATGATTTTAGGATTTTACCTTTCATTTGTCATATATATATATATATATCAATTTATAGTTTTTCACGATATTTCGTCAATTTAACATAAATCAATAGATGGTAAATTTGGATTTTTAGTGATAAAAAATAATTTGAGGTAAATTATCATAAATATATTAATTTGATGAAATTAAATTTTAAAAGAAAAGGCATTGTAGCAACCCAAACATGCCGACATGTCCTGTGGGATCTCCCCCTTCGTGAATCGCACGTCAGATGTGTTTTCTTTTCTTTTTTACCATTGGCAGGCGCCTATATTGGGATAATAATGATAATAATAACATGGCTCGGAAATCCAGGTCAAAAAGGGGGGCAGAAAATTAAGATAAAGAAAGGGGAATCGATGATGTCATCTTTGAACCGGTGAAAATTTCCAAAAGCACGAGGGCACGAAGAAAGTGCGAGGAGCAGAGCATGGCCCCAACAACGTGCGACTCCGTCGGTCGCGTTGCGAGTCTTTTAAGAAGAAGCTCTTGACTTTCGGAGCAGCTTCGTGTGGACGTGTCGTCGTTCGGTTTTTTGTTTTCTAACCTTTTTTTCTACGGGAAGCCACGGCCGTCAAAAGTGAAAAGAACCGACGAGTTGTGCCGTGGAAAGACTTGCTTTTAACGCGGTTCGGTTTGGTCCTTTTTCTACAAAAGATTCCGCCGTGTAAGAAGGTTTGGAAAAAGAAGGCGAGGGCCACGACCATTCCGATCGATGGTCGGGGCAATGCCACTCGTCGCCACCAGGCAAGGGTTGATCGGCCATTGCATGCCCTCGTAGTGACTTGGCAAGGTTCCCGAAGGCTTCACTAGCATTGCCACCACTAAAGGTGTTAATAGTTCAGTTTGATTTGAGCCAATTTGGGTTTTCAGTTAAACCAAACAGAATTGTGCTCGAAATCAAATATTTTGTTCAATTCGGTTCGGTTTTTCGTTTTCTTTTGAAATATTAAAAAAAAATGTTTAGTGAAAAACGAAAGAAATTGTATAAATTGTAAAATTAAGAAAAGTGACTATTTTTCTATTGAAGATCCCATCGTACAAGAAGGTTGAGAAAAAGAAGGCAACGGCCCATTCTCAACGGTTGTAACAACACAGCTAGTCATCACCGGGCAAGGGCTGGTTGACCCTCGCATGCCCTCATAGTGACTACAGTAAGGGTTCCCGAACACTCTTGCTTATCCTTGTCTCATCCTCAATCTTTCCCTCCCTTATCTTAATATAGTTTATTTCTTTATTTCGAGTTTTTTTTAGGGTAAATACCACAAAATTTCAAAGTAACGATTTTTTTTTTGTGTCACGAAAAAATCCAAACATGATACGTGTGACATATAAGTCCTTTATTTCATTCCATTCAAGATATATTTGTCACGTTGGTATAATTTTCAAAAGTTTTTATGAGACGAAAAAAAGTGACATTTTTTGTCACACTTGGCAAATTTAGGGTTTTTAGCAACACAAACAAGTTGAGAATACTGCCCTGCTGAGCTATAATAGGCTGCTAGGTTTGTTCTTTGCTAGCTCGATTGGTGTTGGGGTTTTGCTCCTGTCCTTCGTCTAGACGTTGCTGCGCCTGCGCTCTTGCTGTTTTTGATTGTGTTCCTTCGAACTTGGGGGCATTTGCTCTTGTTGTTGCCAATTGTCTCGGCTGTTGCTTGTTTCTTTTACACCGGTTCCCTTCCACTCAATTTGCTCATGGGCTTTTTGAGTGAAAGTTTTTGGCGCCGGTCTTTGTATAATTGGCTTTTCCTCTTATATTATTACCTTTACCAAAAAAAAAAAAAAAAAACAAGTTGAGAATACTTATATCGTTGTAGATATAGTTTGCAGATTTTTTGTAATATTGATTATTTTTTATTTTCATTTTAATTTGTAACTTTTTAATAAACTCCATCAGCTTTTTTTTTTTTTTTGGTAAAGAGAACTCCATCAGCTTATTGGACCCTACAAAGACCAAAAATTTAATGAAACCTGTTGTTTTGGACTTTGGTCCACGAAAAGCTAACAGAGTTCACAGAAGCACTAACTAAAATGGAGAATAGCGACAAGTTTTAGAACTTAAATATACGGTAAAAGTATTAAGTGCTTACAAATTTTAGGAATTCCATTCTAATTGTTCCTAAACTAATAGTAAACAACTAAACATGTTCACGCACCCAGTAGATCGACGGAGCACGAAGCGCAAATGGGCGGGTTCGAAAAAGTAATCCAAATTAAAAAGCCTAGTCAGGGCCAACTAGTCGGTCCAACTGATTCTGGCCCGCCCATTTGCAGCCGGTCCAATTGATTCTAGTCCCAGGATTATTGCAGCAAACCTATGGACTACATATGGCCATAATCTTAAGATCTTTACCTATGTCACTATGATCTTTTTTTATGAAAGCAATTGGCAATTTCTTCTTGTTTTGTAATCTGCGTTAACAAATTCAGCATCGTCTGATAATGATTTCATATATTTATCAAAAGAATCTAAATTTAAGATACATTACGGAATCAATTGAAAGACCGGTGAGAATTCGGGTCATTTCACATTGCATATTGACGTATGCCTTTTGAAAACACTGGCTATTTGCAGTGACATGTTTCTTTCCCTTCTCTAGCAAACATAATCTTGTATTCATTGTCTTCTTTGGTCCCCTTGATATCCCATCCTAATCGCAGAACAAAATGAAAGGATAGGGCAGTCGGTTTATATTACAAATCCATCCAGGATCGTTGAGTTTTTCAGGATGACGCTGATGCCGGATCTGATGTAAAAGCCTTCCGAAGATCTGTCAGCTTCTTGTATTCCCTGCAAAAAGAATGGTGAAATGTGAACATCTGACAATTGAATGAATAAACTCCCCATATCATGTATGAAATGAACTGTCTTTTAGGCTGCATATCAAGGGGAATTCAATTCAGCGAACGTCGGAATTCGCAATGATGACATTCTTCCCAATTCTTGCATTTTTGTCGATGATGCAATCCCTGCACAGATATGTAACGATAAGCAAGTCGAAGGCAAGAGTGCATAAGGATCATAGCTTGATCCAGGCTCCGTGGTGTTTCATGCGCGCGCAGATATTCACCAAACATGCTCAACCTCGCTCCAGTGCACATGGAGAATGACATGAAATGAGGACGGAACGGAATTAATGGAAAGATTAGGAGCATTGTTGCGATACTTGATTTTCGTGTTTTTACCGATGCCAATGGGGACTTTTCCCTCGGCAAACTGCGCGGCTACTTCGCCATCAGTTTCTAAGAGTCAGCTCCGAGCATTACTGTGTCCTGTAACACCATGTAATTAGCTGAAGCAGAACATTTCATGCTAAGCAGCAACTGAGCTCCTAAATGAGATCATAATAAACTTGCCAAAGCAGCAATTTCGTACATGTCTAATTCACTTAAGATCAGAGTAAAGTGTGGTAATTACCTTCAGGTGAACGTTAGCATTTATATGCGATCTGATACCAACGACGCTGTGCTCTATGAAGCAATTATTTAAGAAGCTCCCGTGCGAGACAATTGAGTCAACAACCTGAAGAAAGGATGAACAGTTGGCCAACGATTGGTAGGACAAAAGTTATCTCCGCACATTTTCCTTCCCCAATATAAACTATATGAAGATAAATGCAAGTTACCAGGTTCATGGAATGGGGAATATAACCTAAACTCACCTTGCTGCTGTCGATCTTGGACGGTGGCAAGTTCCTTCTTGATGTGTATATTGGCTTTGTCGCATCGTAAAAGCTAAATCTTGGTGGCTGAGAGATAAAAAAAGAAATGCTCTGTATGGGTTAGAGCTCTTAATAAGAACCCAGAACATGTTAAAAAATGCAGTCGATGTCATACTTTTTGTTCCAGATGGAAACAGAAAGAAGCATTGAAGCTAGTTGACAGAAGTGAGATACAATCTAGTTAAATATTGCACTTACATGCTCGGTCAGAGCGAGGTTTGCCTCAAAGAAGGATCTGATGGTCCCTATGTCTTCCCAGTAATTAAATAGATAAGCCTGCAACAACTTCTCAATGAATCTGTTAATGCTAGGACCTAAAGTTACTAGCTAATGAACCAAAAACGTACTTCACCGATGACAATGAGCACGGAACAATTCTGACCTTTGTGTAGAATTCGCTGGCAGAGGCAGGGATAATCTCCGATCCAAAGTCATTGGCAGTGGGAAAGCGCCATCTGAATCGACAAAGAGGCATAGAATTAATTTGCATTGATAAGCCTAAGATGTGCCATAGTTCTGCACATTCGTGCATGAGAAACACGACTTTGAGTGAACCGGTACCTTAAGGGATTCAGAAGTATCTCCTTCTTGAAGATGTAGACTCCCATGGAAGCAATATACGGTTTTTTCTGTGCCTCATCCCGTGAAAGACCTAGAACAGTGGTGAGGGGCTGCTCTTGCACCTAAGGTGAGGAGCGACCACATTGGATTTGGCGAGGGTTGAGCCCTCGTTGGATCCGGAAGTTGTGAAGGGAGACAATGACGGCAGAGCCACAAAGAACCTTGAGGATGCGGGGTGTAAGGGAGAGGGAGAGGGAGAAGGAGGGCTCGGGGTCGCGGGTGATGATGACGGAGGGACTTGGGCTTGTTCTTGGACCCAAAGGGGTCGCGGGTGTGGTGGATGGCTTCATTGGTGGAGTCGTCGCTGGTGGGGGAGGTGCAAAGGTTAGGCTCAGGTGAGGGAGATGGCAGGTGAATGATTGCCATCGCCATGCAGGTGAGGGAGAGAGCCGAAGGGAGGAGAGGCGGGTAAGGGAAGAGACGGCTTTGTGCAAGGTCGTCTACAAAAAGAAAACAAGCAAAAAAAAAAAAGGCGAGAGAAAAGAGAGGGTAAAAAAGAGAGAAAAATCTTACAAGTGGGACCCCTTATGAACACATGTCATATATTAAATGGACTAGTAAGAAGATGACTTGGCACCCCAAGCGTACCAAATATTTTCGCCCTCTGTACATAGTGATGTCATAAAAGGGCTGCTTGATATAATTTGAGCATATCCTGTTTTCACCATTATTATGATGGGTATTTTAATTATTACTATAATTTGCCACTTCACTGTGCGATCATGGCGGTGAATTTTGATAATGCCTTCTAATTGCAAGAGTCTTTTTTTTTTTTTTGGTCGAAAATACGTTGATTCTTCATTTAACTTGGAAAGTTCGGAGTACTTACATCAATAACATCAACGCATATTAAATCAAACAAGGCTGTAGGGGGATTAATTACCCAATTACTAGGGAGAGAGTTCTCGCGTTGGGCTTTTGCAATCCAATCCGCGGGCTTGTTGGCCTCTCTACTACAATGGGCCAAGGAAAGGCCCTAGAATTCTTTTAATTTTCCTTTGATCCGGTCCAAAGTCAGCAACAGCTCCCAACTCACTTCTTCTTCGAACAAAACCCCTCGCACGAGTGTTAAACAATATGAGTGTACTTCCCATCTTCTGTTCGTGCATCCTGATAGAAAAGCTAGGGTTTCCAAGAGGGAGATTGCTTCTGCTTGTTCCACCGAGTCCACCTCCACCTTCTTGGAGAATCCATCAATTAGGCGTCCCCGTGAGTCCCTGCAGATGCAGGCGATGGCTGCTCTATTTGCCATCTCTCCTCTGTTCTCGACCAGATTAGCTGACTCGGCTTCTTGTTGGACGAAGGAGGCATCAATATTAACTCAAAGTGAGCTGGAGGGCGGGGGTTGCCACCTGTGCGTGTGATTCTCTCTCTGTTTCTCCTTGGCTATATTCTTGTTCCAAGTTTTAAAGTTTGCTTGTAAGAGCAACTGATCTAACAAGGTCTGTTTCGGGTGCAGGGCTTTGTTCTCTAAGATGTACTGGTTTCGATCTTGCCATATACAACACAAGGTTGTTGCGATCTGGTTGAACTTTGTTGCGCTTTGAGGGTTTTCTTTCTATATATGCAGCCATTCATCAAACCTTGTTAACCCTAACCTGTTGATCTTTATTTGCAGCGAGTTGTCTTGCCAAATTTGAGCTGTCCATGGGCATAACAGCGGTGTATGTTCAATGGTCTCGGCTTCTTTTTGGCATATGGGCAAAGTGGGTCAGGTAATATTCTCCTCCGGTATAAATTTTTCAATTTAGGTAATGCGTTTTGGCATGCGTTCCAGAGAAATAGCCGTACTTTAAGTAGAATTCCTGAACGCCAAATATGTTTCGAAAGATCCGGCTTTGTTTGATGGGAGGAGGTAGCTTTGTTGTGGTGTGGGGTTGCTGTGCTATCTCTTGTGGTGAAGTAGCCGCTCTTTACTATATATGATCCAGATTTATTTTGCATCCATACCAATTTATCTTCTGTTGTGGGTAATCCAATAGGTGTAGCAAGGATTTCCGTCGCCCTTTGTTCATCAAACATCATTCGGATCATTGTTTCATTCCATGTGCCATTCCTCTGTTCTATTAGTTCGCCCACCTTCTTTGGCTCATCTCTCGCAGCCGAGCCTCCAATTATTCCACTTCTCAGCCATTTATCTTCCCTTACTAAAATTTTATGACCATTACCAACAAACCACATAAAATTTGGAGATATAGAGTCCCTTCCCACAATAATGCTTCGCCATCCCCATGAGGGTCTTGAGCCATTTCCAGCCTTCCAAATGTCGCAATTTGGGTAATATAAACCCTTCATTAGTCTACTCAATAGAGAGTTAGGTTGCTGTGAAACCCGCCATGCTTGCTTTCCTAGCATTGCCACATTAAAAGCTAGAAAATCTTTAAAGCCAAGACCTCCTTCATCCTTCCTAAGCTTCAAAGTCTCTCATTTCTTCCAATGAATCCCAGCAGAGTTTTTCCCATTTTTCCACCAAAAGTTAGCAATCTTCCGCTCTATTGCTTTACATATAGACACTGGGATTTTGAAAATAGACATTGCGTATTGTGGAATAGCTTGCACCACCGATTTAATTAATATCTCATTTCCTGCTTTAGTCAGCAAATTTTCTTTCCAACTTTCTAATTTCTTGTTCACTTGAGCCAAAATCCAAGCAAAAACATCTTTCTTAGAGCCTCCCCAATCCGAGGGAATACCTAGGTACTTCCCTATTTTGTCTATTTCTAGGACCCTCAACTATGCTGCCATATTAGTTATTAGCCTCCTTGGGCAGCTCTTGCTGAAGAAGATACTTGATTTATTAAGATTTATGGTTTGTCCGGAAGCAAAACAATATTGATGTAATATTTCCGCCAAATTTTGACATTCTAATATAGTGCCATTGAGGAAGAAAATTGAGTTATCCGCAAATAGCAAGTGTGATAAAGTAGGACAACCACTATTGAGCTTAATCCCCCAAATTGTACCATCTTCAATAGCTTTTTTCATCAAGTGTGAGAGGACATTGGCCACTAGGATAAAGAGATACGGGGATAGAGGATCACCTTGTCGAATTCCTCGTGTAGGCTTGAAGAAAGGCTGAGGCTCACCATTGAAATTAATGCTAAATGAGACCGTTGACATGCATTGAAGCACCCATTGCACCCACTTCTCACAGAAACCCATCTTAATCAAGCATTCTCGAAGGAAATCCCATTCAATGCGGTTATAGGCCTTTTGCATGTCTAGCTTTAACACCGCTTGGAATTTACGTTTTCTCTCTCAAATTCGCAGCTTATGGGAGCACTTCTTGTGCCATCAGAATATTGTCTTGAATCTGTCTTTCCCCCACAAAAGCACTATGTTCCTCTGCAATAATGCTTGGTAGCATAGGTTTGAGGCTATTTGTCATCACTTTGAATATTATTTTATAAACGAAATTGCATAGGCTAATTGGCCGAAACTGTTCAAGCTTTTCGGGATTGGGGATTTTAGGGATAAGAGTGATTAGGGTTTTGTTTACATCAGGGTTTAGGTAACCTGTCTCAAAAAAATTCTACACTTCTCTGAATATATCCTGGCTTATATATGTCCAATGACTACGATAGAATAATCCATTCAGCCCATCTGGTCCTGGAGCCTTAGTGGCCCCTAGTTGTTGCATTGCAGCTGTGATTTCCTCCATTGTGACTGGTTCTACTAGCCTTTTGTTCATGTTTTCATCAACTAAAGCTGGAATTTGTTGTATGACAAGTTGTAAGTTACGCGGCCCCACTCAAGTATACAAGTTTTGAAGAAAGATGTTGTTATTTCCTTCAAGGGCTAATCATCTTTCACCCATTCATCTCGGCATTTTTCATCAAGGTAATTCTATTTCTAGATCTCCTCTGGATCGTGGTTGCATGAAAAAATTTTGTGTTTCTATCTCCCCATTTAAGCCATGAAATTCTCGAGCGCATGCCCTAGCACATCTCCTCTTGTTGCCATAGTTGTTCAATTTCCTGAGTTATCTGCTTTGCTGTCTCACTTTCTTTGTCCGTATCCAAAGCATTTGTCAACCTTTGTAAATCATGCCTCAGCTCATTAATTCTGGTTTTTGCATTAAACAGCCTCTGTTTACTCCAAATTTCTAGTTTTTGTGCCACTGTCTGTAATTTCTCCACCATACTCAAATTTTGAGATCCCAATTCAGCCCATGTATTCCTAACGAGTTGCCCACACTCCTCATTTTCAAACCAAAATGCCTCATATCTGAAAGCTCTCTTTTTCCTCTTCATTCGCAAGTTCAATGATAATAGAAGCGGGCTATGATCGACCCAATGGCTGGTAGCACTGTACATTCGGCATTAGGGTGTGCTATCCTCCATTCTATATTACATAATGCTCTATCAAGCAGTTTCTTGACTAAATGCTCCCCTGTTCTGTTATTTTTCCAGGTGAAAGCATAGCCCTTGCTCTCCAAATCCATTAAGGAGCATTGGAGAAGGAAGTCCCTAAATGCAGTAAGTCTGTAAGTTTCTGCCCTCTTCTTGCCCACTTTTTCCCAATGGTACAGTATTTCGTTGAAGTCCCCCAAGCAAAGCCATGGTAGGTGGTGTCTAATGCTAGTTCTATATAAATCCTCCCATAGCACCACTCTTTCTTGAAATTCATTAGGGGCATGTACAAAGGTAATATGCATTCGTTGCAGGGTTTCTTTAAGTAAGCATTGAGCATTAATATGATTTTTTGACCAAGAGTCCATGAATAACTCTACTTGATCATCCCAGAAAAGACCTAATCCCCCTGCAATTCCTTCTAGATTCACCACGAAAATGTTTTGGTATCTCAGCCTTCTTCGTATGCGTTGCACCTTTTGTTCTTGATTTTTTTTCTCCATTAAAAATATTACACTAGGCCTTTCCTGGGTCGCTAGGACCCTCAAAGCTCGAATTGTCAAGGGTGTGTCTAACCCTTGACAATTCCAGCTTAATAGCTTCATGGATGATTCGGTGGCTTATTAGGGCTAGCTACCAAAACCCACTGGTTAGACTTCTCCATCACGTGGATAGGGGTTTCCACCAACTGTGTGGTGTCAAAAGCTTGAGTTTTTAAAGATCGAGCGCCATACGAGCAGAAGCGCTTGCCTTTTTTCGCATTTGATGCCTTTGAAATTCGAGTTTTTGATTTCACCAACCCCTCTTCCTCTAATAGTATTTCTTCTACAGCCATGGCCGCCTCCTTAAGTTGTTCCTCATATAGGATCACGGCTGACTCTGCATCAATACAGCTACTTCCTCTCTTCTGTGGTCCTCTCTCCTTCATTAATAGCATTTCAATAGGCTGATATGAGTTCCTGTTCTCCTAATTTACATGTTGTTCTGCATTATCCTGTCCACAGATGGATAAAACTTGTTATGAATTTTGTTCTTGCCGGTTCTTATCTGCTTCAGGAGCTGCATAGATGGGCGTCTCAGGCACACTCTCTACTTCCTCCAGTATTATCTCTTGTTTGCCATAAAATATGTTCCCATATGAACTGAGTTGACGAACTTCCGCTTTTAACCATTGGCCAAATCTTCCCAGTAAGTTCTCTGCCAACCCCGATTTCTCATAGGGTATTTCTCTGCAAAAGGTGGCATAATGCCCAATCTTTCCACAAGAATAACAGTAATGCGGAAGTCGTTCGTATTTAAATTCTACCCATAGTCTCTTTTTCTCCAAATTAACTAGAACTCCTGTCTTCAGTGGCTTCTCCAGATTCAGCTTAATTCTTGCCTTACCGAACTTGTAGTTGTTGTTGCCTTTTGTTTCTAGTTTCACCTCAATCACTTCGCCAAGTTTCACTGCGATATCTCTTATGACATCATAAGTCACTCTTCCAAATGGGAGCCCGTAGAAGTGCACCCAAAAATCACAATATGTAAAATCATAGCATAACTCAGGAGTATCGAGATCACATTGCTGTAATACTAGTAAATGACTAGAGAAAGACCATGGCCTCATGTCGAATACTCTTTGTTTCTCAGCTTCAGATTGAAAGGAGAAGAAGTAACCCGGTTTGAGTATAGTACAGGTAACATTGTCAACTCTCCACACTCTTTTCATTGTATTGAGAAAAGCAGTAAAGTTCACATTCGGGTTAGTATAAAATTTCTTAAACAAAATTTTCCGGCATTCAGACAATTTTTCTTCAGGAATACCACCTTTAATCTCGACAACGTCATCTTCTGGCCATAGATTTCCAAGGCTTTTGTAAAGAGCCGTGACTCGCCTCTCTTCATCATTCTGACCTGCCATTTTCCGTCTGCAGATTATGCTGGCTGGCTTGACTATTTGGAACCAGCGAGGGATCGTTCCCAGATCGATTCAAGGGAGCTTGATTCTGTGGGTATAGCGAAAGGAGGATCTGAATGGGTTTTGGTCTAAGGTTGATTTAGGGTTACGTAGGTGGGGATTGCTCTGGTATTTCGGGCGAATGATAATAGGGAAAGGGTGGGGGATGAGCGATTTGATTCCTCAGTAAGAGGATTATACCGGCGTAAGAGTACGAAATGGGTTTGGATGGGTTTTAGGGTTTTAATATGGGGGGAGGGGGGTGGTATTGTTTCGGAATCCGGGAATAGTCTAAGTGTGTGATTGTGGATGATGGTTTCTGGGTTTCCATTGTAGCGGAATCGAAGATTCACCTTGAATAGAGATGAAGATTGAAGCTACCCATTCGGTAGGGAGGTACTCGCCATTTGGGACCGCGAGAGGAATGCTCAATCGCATACTCAGGGTTCAACAAGTGAAGACTAATTGCAAGAGTCTTTGTGTATTATTTCTTTCAAGTTTCAAGTGCCGGGTTCCCATCTTGGAAGTAGATTGACACCAGAGGATCCATGTTAGATATAACAAATTTTATTCCAACATATTCATAAAAAGGAAAGTACTCGCCAACATTTAAATTATTGTTTTGAATTCCAAAAAAATTGTGGAAAAAAAATCAATTGTGAATTTCATGTGACAGTTTGGGAGTATTGTAAATGTTTTGGGAGTTTTGACTTTGAGAAAAAAAAAAAAAGTGTGTGAGTTGAGAGATTTAGATTAAGTAAAACAGTAAAAAGTAAGGGTGTGTTTGTTCAAGAAAAGCATTTTTCAGGAATTGATTTTTCGGACTTTCACGGAAAATGGCTTGTTGACCGAAAACACTTTCCGGTCAATGAAAATATTTATGTATAAGTCTAAGAAAGTGAATTCCTAAATCTAAAGAGGCGAAAATACCTTTCGAAATTGCTCATCTCGAATTTTTAATTTTTTTCGTATTTTTCTTTTTATTTCTCCCTCAATCGGTTGTCATGTCTCGATGATGGCCGATGAGGCTTGATCTCGCCAAATCTTGGTGATTTTGAGCTCGTCCAAGGCCAATATTGGGCAAGCCTAGAGCTTGCCTATGATTGTTGCCGGCCGGTCACAACAAGGAATGAGGGAAAAAAAAAAAAAAAGGAAAGAAAAGACAAAAAAATAAATTAAAAGATAATTAAAAATTCAATTTAAAAAAGAAAATAAAAAAAATAATTTAAAATTCAATTTTTTTTTAAATTGAATTTTGGCCTAAGATAAAGAAGGCATGAGATTGAAATTCTTTTCCAATAAGATCCAAACATAAAAAAAAAAAAAATGTTTTCGATCATATATCACCAAATAAAAAAAACTAATCGTATTTCTTGGAAAATGCTTTCTTATTGAATCTTCCGTAAAACAAATATACTCTAAAAACCATTTCAAATAGAGACTGAATTTATTGAAAAATTAACCCATGATGTCCATTTGATTACTAAACTTGCATTGTTTTCTTTAACTTCTCAATTTTGTAATTTCTGTTATATATCGTCCGACTTGTAGAAAATTTCCAATTAAGTTCCTTGGGCTCTAGTTCCGCCAAATTGAAAATGACGAATCCGTCAATGTCGGCCTAGTACGAAACGCAAAGATTGGTTCCACCATAAGCAATCAATCGAGCAAAAAGAATAAATGATGTGTGGTTTCCGCTAACCAAACTACACGTGCAATAATCTGGGCTAAAATTGAGTAGAATATTTGATAACTTCTCGGACGATGAAAATATATTTTCTTCGTAAGTGATGCAAGTGATATTTTTTAAATCATTTTTTTTTTTTACAAAGCAAACACACCATAAAATATTAAAGAGTGTCCTTCAGCTATTTATTAAGTCTCATTTTATGCGCTTTGACAATTTAAACGTTTAAGTCTTACTGTTAAAATTGGTAATTACCTTTTATGTTCACAGTATGTTAAGAAATGAGCATTTTTGTATATTAAATCATTTAATTAGTCCCGTGGCGGCTTATATGGAGTCAATGGCTAGTTGAACAATTGATTATTTTATTTGGCCGCCACTTACTGTGAGAAGGAGGCTATTTGAATTTCTTCTTTTTTTTTTTAAAGTCGTCGACCTACATTTCAATTCGAGGAGACAATTACACTATTGAAATTTTGTTGATAAGTATCCTAAAGACTCTTGTACAACCAATGCCGTGAAAAATAATTTATTTTGAATAAAATATAATTAAGGACGTCCCTATAACTAAAATGCCTAGCCAAAGAATTTTCTAGAAGACATTATTTTAAATGAGCGCATGGGTAAGAGGCGAAGGAATGCATGAAATTTTTTAACATTTTCTCCATTGCTGAGGTCGAAAATAGGTCATGCGGTGCGTAACCCGCGAAAAAAATACACGTTATGAGAACAAAAGTTCTTCAAATTTCAAACTCCTCAGTCATTTGCTTGTGAAGTTTATTTGGATAGCCTAGGATCAAAAACAGTTGTTGAATTTGCGTAAGCATTTAGCTAACTAGACCGGAAAATTCAAATGTACTACAAACTGTTATGGATATTTTTAGCTCAAAATCTAAAAGTCATCTGCTAAAATATAACTAATTGCGTGTAAACTCTTTCAAGTTACAACACGTGTATTGACTATCTAATCGATTCATGAGGCATGCAGAGTCAAGCGAGCCTCCAGATCGCTCAACCTTTTGAACCCATTTGATGTCTGGCAAGCATAATTTGAGTAGATTAAAAATATTCAATAAAGTCAAAAAAATCACTTAGCTTGGTGAGCACGAAAGTTGCTAATTTACGCAATAAGAAGAAAAAAGAAAATGGCTACACAACGTAATTCGTTCCGTTTAAGAAAAAGATGATAAAAATGGCTACTTAATCCATCGGCTACACAAGCATGGAATCCGATCTTGAGATCTACTGATGGGGAGGCATATGAAGGAACAAATAAATGGATAGAAGAATATGAGCTTGAATAAGAGATACATGAGTGACAGACAATATCTCTCCATGGCCTTTCACCTTCCAAAATGTTTTTCATAGACCACCGTATTTTGCTAATGTTATCGAATAATTCTCTTGTTACCTAAAATTCAATTTTTAATTTAAACTATCTATGCATATCCTTAATATCGGACGAGTTCTTAAACTAGGGCTATCCGCTATCGTCACTCGAGGAGAAATCTCAATCATCAAATCCAAAGGAGAACTGAGATCCAGTGACTACTACAAACAAAGCTGGAAACATGTAAATAGAAAAGTGCAGCGTGTGTTCTGCAGTCACCTTCACTCAAATTTGGCTTTGCAGCGCAGTTCGCATTGCTTTTCTCAATGGCCAGAATTTTGGAACATGAAAGTAAAACGGATAACAACAGTCCAAATAATAACCATTGCCTATTTTGACAAGCCAGGGTAAATTTCGAAAAGCATATTACACGATTCGTAAATCATAAGAATCATTATTATCTGGATTATCAATTATGCACATTTTAGTGTAGATTCACCTGATTGATTGATGGTTGAAATGGATTTGGATTTGTAAATCAAGTAATATTTTGCTTTCCCACAAGTTTCGAATTCTTATAAGTGCATGACACATGTCTAAAACCTTTGTTCACACTAGGCATGCAAGCATATGCTGCTTTCAACAATGACTCATAGAGCTTCATATAGAGAACAAGGGAATGGGGATGATAATGGTGTAAATTTAGCCTATAAGATAATATAAACAGATGGATTCACTTCTCAAACATTTTTCGCTTGTTCGAACATCATTTGGTGTTTAAAATTGCCAAATTACAATCCAAGCATCAAGGATCTAAATCTAATCACTAGCTTCCAAGGTCTAGTTATCAAGACCCTGGATCCACCCTTTTAAGCACTTGAATCTATTCATTAGTGTTGATCTTGCAATAGCATATATCAGGTTGTAACTAAAAAATTAGAAACTACCCAACTTTTCGTGAATTAGTCAATCCACTCAAAATAAAAAAAAAAAATAGCATATATCAGGCCGTATCTAAAAAATTATAAACTACCTAACTTTTCATGAATTAGTCAAACCACTAAAAATAAAGAAATCATTATTTATTTATTTTTTATAGCGGAAAAAAACCAAACACGCCAAGGATCATGGCGTCGACCGATTATTGGATTATGAGATCTGCAAATGCACGTGAACGACGAGCCATGTCACTCTCTTCCCATCCCTCATCGCATCACGTGTCTCTCACGTCTTGCAAATCGGCCGGAATTGGTTGCAGACGTGCCACCCACCTTCCCTCAAGAAAATATTGGGTGGTCCGGGAGCTCCAATATTAGATGGTCCGGGAGCTCCAATGTGGTCCTGGCCACTCACGAGGTGCCATGTGGAGGGATGCGTTCACTTGGTGTCTTCTGCCTTCTTTTCCTCTCTCTCCTCTTCCTAGCCTGCACGCTCTCTCTCTCTCTCTCTCTCTCCTGTCAGAGCAAGAAAATGGCCGGTCGTTCCGTTCCTCTGTCCCAATATTTTCTCGTCTCCACATGGCACCTCGTGAGTGGCTGGGGACCACGCTGATGTGGAGCTCCAGGACCACCCAATATTTTCTCGCCTCCTCTCGATCTCGCCCCGCCTATAAATAGAACAAAACCAGAAATGGGCAAGACATCAGCAAGAGAAACGATCGAAACACAGAGGAGAGAGAGAGAGATGGACTCGATAGATATGATCCAAAAGCCTCACGCGGTGTGCATTCCCTACCCAGCCCAGGGCCACATCAACCCCATGCTCAACCTCGCCAAGCTCCTCCACCATCGGGGCTTCCACGTCACCTTCGTCAACACCGAGTACAACCACAGCCGCCTCCTCCGCTCCCGCGGCCCCTCCTCTCTCGATGGCCTCCCATCTTTCCAGTGCCGCACCATCCCCGACGGCCTCCCGCCCTCTGATGCCACCGACGCCACGCAGGACACTCCCGCCCTGTGCTAGTCCACGAGTAAGTTCTGCTTGCCCTACTTCCGGGACTTGCTCCAGAGGCTCAACGAGGAGAGCGTGACGTCGGGTTCCCCGCTGGTGAGCTGCGTGGTGTCGGATGGCGCGATGACCTTCACACTCGATGCTGCAGAGGCAATCGGCATGCCGGAGGTCCTGCTCTGGACGGCGAGCGCATGCAGCTTCATGGGCTACGTGCAGTATCGCAGTCTTATTGACAAGGGTCTTATTCCACTCAAAGGTATGCATTACTAAATAACTGTCCGATTTGGTTTAATTAAGTAATCTCACTTAGCAGATTTACGGCTAATGATTTTTCTTCTCTTTTGTGGATTTGGTTGGCGTTTATATCGTGTGGCTTTGTTTGTTCCTGATTTACAAGATTAGCCAGTGGCGGACTGTGTCGTAGTTTTCTAAGTACTTAACAAAGTCAACTGTGAAAAGTAGAATTTTAGATATAAGAAAGTTATCATGAATGGTTAAACGTTTTAATTGATTGACTCTCAATTTGTAGATGCCAGCTACTTGACAAACGAGTATCTAGACACCACCATTGACTGGATACCTGGGATGAGAAACATCCGCCTGAGAGACTTACCGTCCTTCATCCGAACCACTGACCCGAATGACCTGATGATACCCTTCTGCTTGAGAGAGGTCGAGCGAGCGAAGAGAGCCTCAGCCATTGTTTTCAACACGTTTGACCAATTAGAGCACGAGGTCCTTGACGCCCTCAAGGCCATGTTGCCTCCCATCTACACCCTTGGCCCCCTTCATCTCCTTACAAAGCAACTATCCGATAATAACACCAGGCCGTTCGGGTCCAACCTGTGGAAGGAAGAGCCAGGTTGCATCGAGTGGCTCGACTCGAAACAACCCAGCTCAGTTGTGTACGTGAACTTCGGGAGCATCACAGTAATGTCGCCAGCGCAACTGGTGGAGTTCGCATGGGGGCTCGCGAACAGCGGCCAGGCGTTCCTGTGGGTCATCAGGCCAGACTTGGTCGTTGGTGATGCGGCGATACTGCCTCCGGATTTCTTGGCTGCAACGAGGGAGCGGAGCCTGCTAGTGAGCTGGTGCCCCCAGGAGCGAGTGCTAAGCCACTCAGCAATTGGCGGGTTCCTGACCCACAGCGGGTGGAACTCCACGATCGAGAGCATTGCGGCCGGGGTGCCGGTGGTGTGCTGGCCATTCTTTGGGGACCAGCAGACAAACTGCTGGTACAGCTGCCAGGAGTGGGGGATCGGGATGGAGATCGACAGCGACGTGAAAAGGAAGGAGGTGGAGAGGCAGGTGAAGGAGCTGATGGAGGGGGAGAAAGGGAAGCAGATGAAGAGGAAGGCGATGGAGTGGAAGGAGATGGCCCGAGAGGCCACGCGTCCTTCTGGGTCGTCGTTCTTGAACCTGGACGAGGTGATCAACAAGGTGCTGTTGTCGCCCAAAAGAGATTAAGCTTGTACGGACACTGCTTCGCAATTGGGACATTGCTTTGCATAAAATTTCTATTCCAATTCTTTTTCAATTACTTTTTTAGATGAATGTAAATTTGATATTGAATTCTCATGGACCACTCAACAATATAATTGTCTTCTTATGAGTGAAAAAATCATATTATATTTTATTATATTTTCAATTTCAAAAGAATTTGAATTTAGAATTTGTTCCATTCTAAAATTCTATCAAATCATAGAAATTCTATTGATTAATTATATTTATACTAAGTAATATAAATATTGACTAATCAAATTTTTATTAAATAGTAAAATAAACTATAGTATAAACTATAAATATAAATACTAAATAATAAATTAAAATAAAATATTAAATATGTATCTATATATAACAACATTTCAATTCGTACTTCAAATCATATATCGGCAGGTTCAATTCATAGTTGAAAAGTTAAGTGAAGTCGAATTCAGAAAAACACCAAATAGCATCAATCTGACGACCATGCTTGTGTTAACTTAAATTGCTCATGTTTGTTTAACGTGAAGGAAAAACAATTTCTTTCTTCATTATTAGTTATAACTCTTTCATGAACTCATAATCAACAAAGCCCTTTTGACCCATTTTTCTAAGCTGCGGTTGGATTAAAAGTAGCAACCTCGAGGGATAATGACAATTGAGAAACATGAGCAAATAATAAATCAAAATCTTCACGGTTTAAACCAAATTAGGTATGCGGTCTATGTCAAGCATTTCTCGCAATTTTCATTATGGAACACCACTTGGTTTCCATTTTTATTTCTTGCAAAGCTGATTTTGTGTATGTCTATATATATATAATATAACGGAAAATCTTTCCTGGAGGGGAAAAAAACAGTAAGGTGAGAAGCAATAATAACACCTTGTCGATAACTATGGCTACGGTCACCTAATTATTTCACCTCACCAAAAAATCCTTAATCTTATAACCATAATATTTAATTAATCATTGAGTGTAAGAATTAAAAGAAAAAAAGGCCCACCATAAATTCCACGAAATTTAATGTCACGTTTGATTTGTCAAATGATCAATAAGTGAAATCTTTCCAAGGTAAATCTTTCAATATCAAGTCAATACAGAATTGACTTAATATATATAATTATTTTCGTCAAAGAAATAAGTAAAGTGAGAAGCAATAAATACATTTATGATCACCTAATTATTGTGTAATTATTGCACGTCACCTTAAATTCGTAAGTTATTTTTAAAAAAATTTGTGTAATTACTCTTTTGGTCCTCCACTCGATTCGGCATTGATGTCCCTTCACTTCTAAATCAAGGGTTGAGAAATCAAAATCCATTCAGCAACCCCACTTTCCTCTCACCTTTATATATCCCCACGCTTTGGAACTTTCATCCTCTTCGTAATTCGACGGCCAGTGGGAGCTTTCCACTTCCGATCCGACGGCTATCCATTTGGATTCGGATCTTCCCACCGAAGCCACGCAAAGGATCGTTTGATGAAGAAATATTATTCTATGAGCATGGTACGATAATAGAAAGCATCTGGACCGCCGTATCTGATGGAATTCGTCACCTTCGTAATAATCTGTGGCACTTGCAATTTAAATTGATCATTTCAAGACTTATTTATAGGATTATGTGTCACGGATTGGAGGTTATCGAGACCTAACAGACCCTGAAAATGGCCAATATGACCAGACAAGCCTTGAAGTGTTGACCTGTGACATACAAGTCTCCTATCCCGAAAGTTATCCAATCACATGAGAACACGGGAGATTGCCACACACCCAAGCAATTAGGGTTAATTTGTCTCAACTTTTTGGAAGTCAGATTTTTTGCCAAAATATGCCAAAAAAAAAAAAAACTGTGAAAAAATATCCATATAAATCTAAATCTTAACCATTTTTAAAGATTTTGAATATATTACAATAAAAAAAAAATTTTCACAAGCTATAAGTGCACTAAAAATCGTAAAACTTATCATAAAAGTACAATTAATTCTAAAACTTTAAAAAAGTATATTCAAATCCTAAAACTTGTCAAATTTGTGCAATTAGTCATTCTATTAAATTGATTGCACTATTTAAAAGTTCTAAAAATTAATTGTACTTTCATGACAAAATTTAAGATATTCAACACTTATCCAAGAAAAGAAAAATGATTGATATAACAAAAAATTCCAAATTAGTACATTTATGATAAATTTATTCAAATTTATTATTTTATTAAGAAAAATCTCAAATTAGTATAATTATAACAGATTTACCCTTCGTTAGTTTCAATTAAATTATTTCAATACATTACTGAATTAAATGACATGTGACAATTGGCAGTTATGTAATTTGGGATTTTACTTTTCATTTGTCACGTATATATAAAAATATCAATTTGTAATTTTTCACAATTTTAGGATTTTATTTTTCATTTGTCACATATGTATCAATTTATAATTTTTTGTGATATTTAATCAATTTAATATAAATTGATAGATGATAAATTTGGATTTTTAGTGATAGAAAATATTTTGAGGTAAATTTGTTATATTAATTAGATGAAATTAAATTTTAAAAGAAAAGGCATTGTCGCAACCCAAACATGCCGACATGTCCTATGGGATCTCCCCCTTCGTGAATCGCACGTCAGACTGTCTTTTCTTTTCTTTTCTTTTTTCCAGTGGCGGGCGCCTATATAAGGATAATAATAATAGCATGGCTCGGAAATCCAGGTCAAAAAGGGAGCAATAAAGAAAGGGAATCGATGATGTCATCTTTGAACAGTGATTTTTTTTTTTCATTTTAATTTGTAACTCATATTGAGTTTTAATGAACTCCATCAGCTTAAGCCTGCATGGCAATGTTCTCTTTTTTTTTTTATGAAATTTTTTTTATTCTTTATTTTCGGAAACAAAAAAGAATAAAAATATTTTTATTTATGTTTTTGTTCAAAAACTGTTTTTTTTTGTTTTTGGAATAAAATTAAAACGACAAAAAGAAATAAAAAAAATTACTTTTCTGTTCCAGAAACAGAAGGGCCGAAAAGAACAAAAAAGAAACACTTCCGTCCGTGCCCCGCGCAGTGATACTCTTCCTTTTCCGACGTCTCTCACAGGTGCACCACTGTCAAGCGATCCGGCACCTCCCACTCGACTGACTCTCTGGCACCGACAGCTGTTGCTCCTTCACCAGCTGAAGCTTCTGATTCGAGGTAGGTTTCTGTGCTCACCAGCTGCTGCTCCTCCTTCACCATGTTTCTAGGGCTTCGGCAAGAGCCACCCCTCATAGATCTAGGCGACGGCTGCTCGGGCCTCGACTGCGATAGCTCGCTCGAGCCAGCACTTGCCCAGATGTGCGAGACACTCGCTCGAGCGAGCCCTTGCACTCGAGCCCCGAGTGAGCGTTGCTCGCCCAGATCTGCGGCAGTGTCTGCTCGCTTGAGTGAGCATGGCTGCTTTGCTCGCTTGAGCGAGCGTCGTTGATTTTTGTGTAGGTTTGCATTTCGTTGTCTTGATTTTTGTGTGAGGTTCTGCAATGTGATTGTGGCTGGTCCGCCTTAAGCTTGATGTTTGGTTTTGAATTTTATGGTCAGTCTCATGATTGTAGACGGTGTGCGGTCGAATGGGAGTGGAAGAACTTTTGGGGAGGAGCTTCCTCGGTTTGCGAAAGAAGTGCAGCGCATCACGAACATTCGCAGATACGTCGGTGAGCTTTGATCCCTTCTTCGAGCCGTTGTGTTCAGTTGTTCATTATCTAGCAATGAAATGCAGTTTCTATTGATCTCGGGATCATGACTTTGTTGCCAATCCGCCTTTCAAGTGATCGTGAATTACTGTTATTAAGTTCTCCGAGACTCATTCAATTCTCGGTTCTGCGATTGATTGGCATCTATGAGATTAGACTCGAGATTTTTTTTTTATGGGTTGTAGAACTTCTTAAGGTTTAGTCGTCTCTAATCATTACTTTACTAGGAAATGGTGTATGTTTGCTCTCTATGAAAAGCCATGACTAATTTATGGTGATAAATATTCAAGGGACTGCATTACAGCTTGAAGTGCTGGTTGGAGATCTGGAAGATTCAGTTATCTTCATACATCAGCAAGCGAGAAATGTCTTGTCCAAAAAAAAAATTCTGCTTCATCTATTCTGATGGTAATGACCATAGTCTTTGCCCTTCCTTTTCATGGTAGTTCTTTAGATGTTAATTTTCCAACAGGTTATGAACCCGATCTGATTCCTCCTTTTCAATTTAGGAAACCGGACAGAGTAGAGAGAAGTTGCGGAGATGAGAAGCTGAGGGTGCAGACCAAGCAGTGGAGGAAAGCAGCAGCTGCCGTTCTTGCTGGTGGTGTTGAAATGAATGGGAGAATTCCTGGAAGATGCAGTTCCATGGATAAGCATTTCAGAGGATTTTTTGAGGTGCCTCATGCAGGTTATGCTGATTTTGTGGGTTCACTAGGAAATATTGATGATCTACACGATGGCTTTGGAGGCGGGAAGCGAACTCTGGGATCAAAATGTTCGGAGATTTGTGGAAGAGGAAGGGCCATAAGTGATCCATCATCTCTATGCTCCATTACCCTATATGGTTCTGGTGTCATTAATGGTTGAAGACGAGGAAAATTGGCGCCTGTTATTAGTATTTTGGGTTTTGAAATGCTAGTGCTTTTTGTTCTCTTTTGCTAGGATGAGTGGCACACTATATGCATGTATATGTCCAGTAGCAAAACTAAATCTAAACCACTATGGCACTGCTCAATTTGTTTGAGAGTTTTGATATCCGTCTTGATCGTTTGTTTTGTTTCTAAGGTGTAGCTTTGATCCACAGGCAGATATTGCTATATGCAAGTTCAGATTCCTGCTGACTTGAGAAAATAAATTGAGACTATACAGAGTGGGGGAAAGAACGTATGCGAGAAAGTTGAACATCAAGACTTTGATATCTTGGCTATCGACATGAGCAGCTGGTTGTAGATGAAAATTGCATATTCCATGTTTTAATATTCTTCAATCCTCAGTGCACAAACTCATGTTCGCAGAATCCCCATCTAAGTATACTCTCGATGGAATGCTGTTCTAACGATCCATCAGTTTGATTCCAAGAAACCAATCTCTCATTATGAATGAATGTGATTCCCACTGAATAAGGCAGCAAATATCACTACCATACATATAGTTATTCAATGGGAATCACCTAGAGAAATGGGGGATGATTACTTGGGACAAGTATGAATTGTCGATGGGCAATTGTTTTCTTTCAAGTATGCACATATGATCATGTTTAGAACGTTTGTCTTCACTCACCATGAACAAAATTAAATTAATGAGCATTTTATGAGAATGAGAATTCAATATCAAATTTACACTTTATTAAAAAAAAAAGAGGATTTTTTGAAAAATTTGGAACAGAAATTTTGTATAGTTACCAAACGTGTTTTTATTCTTTTTCTATTCTAAGAACATAAATTGAGTGTAATTACCAAACGTGTTTCTGTTCTTTTTCTATTTCAAGAACAGAATTTTTTTACACTTACCAAACGCGTTTTTTTGTTCAAAAACTGTTCTCCATAACAGAAATAGTTTTTTTTTTTTGGAACAATTTTTGAACAAAAACATAAACAAACGCACCCTACAAAGACCAAAAATTTAATGAAACATGTTGTTTTGGACTTTTGGTCCACGGAAAGCTGACAGAGCTCACAGAAGCACTAACTAAAATGGAGAACGGCGACAAGTTTTAGAACTAAAATACGGTAAACGTATTAAGTGCTTACAAATTTTAGGAATTCCATTCTAATTGTTCCTAAACTAATAGTAAACATGTTCACGTGCCCAGTAGATCGACCGAGCCCGAATCGCAGATGGGCGGGTTCGAAAAAGTAATCCAAATTAAAAAGCCTAGTCAGGGCCAACTAGTCGGTCCGGCCCGCCCATTTGCAGCCGGTCCAATTGATTCTAGTCCTAGGATTATTGCAGCAAACCTATGGACTACATTGTGGCCATAATCTTAAGATCTTTACCTACATAACTATGATCTTTTTTATGAAAGCAATTGGCAATTTCTTCTTGTTTTGTAATCTGCGTTAACAAATTTAGCATCGTCTGATAACGGTTTCATATATTTATCGAAAGGATCTAAATTTGAGATGCATTACGGAATCAATTGAAAGATTGGGGAGAATTCGGGTCATTTCGCATTGCATATTGACGTATGCCTTTTGAAGACACTGGCTATTTGCAGTGACATGTTTCTTTCCCTTCTCTAGCAAACATAATCTTGTATTCATTGTCTTCTTTGGTCCCCTTGATATCCCATCCTAATCGCAGAACAAAATGAAAGGATAGGGCGGTCGGTTTATATTACAAATCCGTCCGGGATCGTTGAGTTTTTCAGGATGACGCTGATGCCGGATCTGATGTAGAAGCCTTCCGAAGATCTGTCAGCTTCTTGTATTCCCTGCAAAAAGAACGGTGAAATGTGAACATCTGACAATTGAATGAATGAACTCCCCGTATCATGTATGAAATGAAATGTCTTTTAGGCTGCAGATCAAGGGGAATTCAATTCAGCGAACCTCGGAATTCGCAATGACGACATTCTTCCCAATTCTTGCATTTTTGTCGATGATGCAATCCCTGCACAGATATGTAACGATAATCAAGTCGAAGGCAAGAGTGCATAAGGATCATAGCTTGATCCAGGCTCCATGGTGTTTCACGCGCGCGCAGATATTCACCAAACATGCTCAACCTCGCTCTAGTGCACATGGAGAAAGACATGAAATGAGGACGGAACGGAATTAATGGAAAGATTAGGAGCATTGTTGCGATACTTGATTTTCGTGTTTTCTCCGATGCCAATGGGGGCTTTTCCCTCAGCAAACTGCGCGGCTACTTCGGCATCAGTTTCATAAAAGTCAGCTCCGAGCATCACTGTGTCCTGTAACACCATGTAATTAGCTGAAGCAGAACATTTCATGCTAAGCAGCAACTGAGCTCCTAAATGAGATCATAATAAACTTGCCAAATCAGCAATTTCGCACATGTCTAATTCGCTTAAGATCAGAGTAAAGTGTGGTAATTACCTTCAGGTGAACGTTAGCATTTATGCGCGATCTGATACCAACGACGCTGTGCTCTATGAAGCAATTATTTAAGAAGCTCCCGTGTGATACAATTGAGTCAACAATCTGAAGAAAGGATGAACAGTTGGCCAACGATTGGTAGGACAAAAGAGATCTCCGCACATTTTCCTTCCCCAATATAAACTATTTGAAGATAAAGGCAATGTTACCAGGTTGATGGAATGGGGAATGTAACCTAAACTCACCTTGCTGCTGTCGATCTTGGACGGTGGCAAGTTCCTTCTTGATGTGTATATTGGCTTTGTCGCATCGTAAAAGCTAAACCTTGGTGGCTGAGAGACAAAAAAAGACATGCTCTGTATGGGTTAGAGCTTTTAATAAGAACCCAGAACATGTAAAAAAATGCAGTCAACAGATGGAAACAGAAAGAAGCATTGAAGCAAGTCGACAGAAGTGAGGTACAATCTAGTTAAATATTGCACTTACATGCTCGGTCAGAGCGAGGTTTGCCTCAAAGAAGGATCTGATGGTCCCTATGTCTTCCCAGTAATCATTAAATAGATAAGCCTGCAACAACTTCTCAATGAATCTGTTGATGCTAGCACCTAAAGTTACCAGCTAATGAACCAAAAACATACTTCACCGATGACAATAAGCACGGAACAATTCTGACCTTTGTGTAGAATTCGCTGGCAGAGGCAGGGATAATCTCCGATCCAAAGTCATTGGCAGTGGGAAAGCGCCATCTGAATCGACAAAGAGGCATAGAATTAATTTGCATTGATCAGCCTAAGATGTGCCATAGTTCTGCACATTCGTGCATGAGAAGCACGACTTTGAGTGAACCGGTACCTTAAGAGATTCAGAAGTATCTCCTTCTTGAAGACGTAGACTCCCATGGAAGCAATATACGGTTTTTTCTGTGCCTCATCCCGTGAAAGACCTAGAACAGTGGTATCCACTTGCTGAAGCATTCATTTGTATCAGCATGTTACCAGTTTCTGAATATGACCATAAGTTCATAAAAAGTATTCTGGTTTCTGTTAGTACCATTGCTTTGAGGTCATCTCCTCTGGGCTTCTCTTTGAAGGAAAGGATCCTTCCTTTGTTGTCGATCTTCATTAAACCAAAGTCCGAGGCCCGTCTGTGTAGAAACAGAAGAAAGCTTGTCAAATAGGTAATCTTCATCATGAATAAATGCAAGCAACATAACATTAAGAGACAGTGACTGCTGATTGGATGTGGGAAATGGAGACCGATACAGAGGTTTGGCATCTGATCGAAGCTCAACTGGACACAATACAAAGTATCCGCAAGAAGGTCGTGAAATTCTAGTGCTTTGGGTAAGTTGAAGAAATGTTTTTAGGCATGGAAATAGACCTGGGTTTGATTGAATCAGTGCTCTACCTGTCATCCACTGGCAAAGAAGCAATGCTGATATCTGCCCCACTCTGTCTATGGTTCTGAAATGAAGATATAAAATCATGTGTGAGAGTGTTATAAAACTGTAAAATGCCATTAAAAAACGAAAATAGTCCCACTAAGATTCCCCGGAGTTCTCCAATGGTTCATCACCTGAACAAAATCCATATAGTCCATCCGATATAAGTGATCCCCGGATAGGATAAGGACGTCCTCAATCTCCTTGGTTCTTGCGTCCTGCATCAGGAAGGAACGAGTTATTTACCATCATTCACGTGATGAAAATGTCATTTCAGGTCGAAATGCATAGACATTCTCACTGGACATACAGATTCTGTCTAGTAGGAAAAGGGTCAAACTGACATGGACTGTATCATAGTGTTGATTAATGTTCGGATTCAGTGTCTACCATAGAATGCTAGCTGTTACTGCACCATCCTATTGGAATATCATGAGCATCAATGCCTCTCTCCAAGATTCAGTCTTGAGGAGTATAGAAATAGAGGGGCAACCTGGTTGATCATCAGCTAATTCGCAAATAAAGGCTAAGTACATAGTATAAACCTCGTCTAGAACATGTTAAAATTTCATCCAAACCACTTTCCTATGTTCTACGTGTCCTGAAATGATCCACTTTTATGGTATCTCGAGAGTATTTGACTCTGAGCAAACAGTCAATCTCAGTAAACTCAACTCCTGCAGAACAGTAGAAGTGCACATCATTTCAATGTCTTGAGATTATGAGCTAAGCATCTTAGTAGCGTTGCACAGTACCTCAAAAAGCCAATGGAACTGTCGAACCGCATCTGCAGTGCCCTGGAACCACCTCTTACCTGCCTCTCCTGGAGTTTGGGTTGCTGCAAGAACCTGGCCAAAAATCAGCCCTAGTAAGCCTCAGTTAACAGCTCCAAATTGACTTCACACTTCCCAAGATTTATCCATAAGCGAGTCTATTAATCAACTGCATGCAACAAGAAACAATAAGTTGTAGACAAGTGATTACCTCGACGTAGCCATCTCCAAGGGTGACTCCACTGCCAAAATTGTAAGCACGGGCGAGGTGCCTGTTGAGAGATGCTGAATTGAACTGAGTGAGGATGTAGATCTTGTTGACTCCGCTATTAATGCAGTTGCTCATTGGCACATCAATCAGCCTATACGCGCCCCCAATCGGAACCTACAAGTAGGAGCAAAAGAAACACAGCAAATTCTGAAGAGTCGTTCTATCAAACAGTCGATTGCAATCCACGTAAGATACTTATTCGTAGAATCATAGAACCACCTGCGTCACTTAGCTCAGGCAAAATTGCTAGGCATAATTGCTTTTCAGCGAACATAACTTGAAACATGTGGCCAACATGTCTGAACCCAATGTAGGCCCCTTGTGTTTGTCACTGAAGTCAATTCTATAGGACAAATTCAAGAGAAGGTTGGAGGTAGAGAGATGATGTTATGACACTTACGGCAGGCTTGGCACGGCGTTTGGTAAGAGGGAAAGACGAGTACCGGCACCGCCTCCCAATATAATTGCCGCAACTGTCCTTGCATCCCTCCTTTCCATCTCCAAGTCCCTCAACTGCATCATGTAACATCATACAGAAGCTAATTTTTGTTGCTGAATGCAACTCCGTCACCAAGTAGAATTGCGTTGCTAACTAACAATTTCACATGGGCATTCAAAATCCATTTCTGGGTCGCATTTTGTTTGTGAGAGAAGATTGCACTATTCAAGCAGTGAAAGAAATTGCAAACTCCTTTACATCCGGCCGATGTGTCCTGAATAAACATACCGAGCCTTGTAAATAGAAAGAGTAATATGAATCCAGCAATTTGCTTTTCGAACATGTACATCATATCCACAACAGAGGATCTTCTAACACTCCACAATTCCCAAAACATGGTATCCTGATGTCTTTTGGTTCGGTGATTCTCTTCCTTCATGCTTAGCTACTTCCTCAACCGAAAATGGAAAAAAGGGTTGTTGACAACACGTCTGCCATCTTAAGCTTTAAATGGTTAAAACTCTAAAAAAACTACCATATGCTAGCAGCCCAGAGAACCCTGTCCTGTTTGTACATAATGCAATAACTAAACTATCTTTAAGTAATGTGATCTCTTGATGGTTATTCAATAAATAAAAACTAAACAAAGTGCATTCATGCCTGGTTAAATGGCTTTCTCATTTTCTTGAACTGCATAGTGTCTAGCGAGCATCAAAACTGTTAGCTTTACCTTAGCCTCGCCTGCAATATCAGTAGCGAGAGACATGGACACATGCTTCTTGACATCACTCGTTCCGTTGACCCCGTGACCCGTTTGGCTCATCTTCAGCTTCTTCCCCATCAACTCCCCGTTGCAGAACTTCACCATCTTCCAGCTCCGGCCCGCCAATCCCGTCGCGCCGTGCAGCTGCCCGGTGGCTGAGAGCGACACCCGGCCATCAGCCGAGACCGCCATCTCCTCCTCAAGAAAGAGAAAAGATCGAACTTTAGAGAAGTGTCAATTGTTTTAGCGTTTTCTGTGTTCACGTAGAGGAAGTACTGTGAACTATGGAGACTGAGCAGAGGACAGTGAAGGCAGAGAGAGAGAGAGAGAGAGAGAGAGAGAGAGAGAGAGAGGGACAGAGGGACAGAGAAATATTTGATTTCATGGAAATGCATGGAAATGGAAAATTGGGCCACGTTATCTTCAATAAATGGCGTCCACCAATTTCTTGTCTTTGCTACTTGTGGTCCTCTTGAAGAAGAAGTTGCATGACATGCCATTTTTGTAACTAGTGACTCCTGGCCATTATCCGTTTGATTCTGGAACCGTGAAATAGGGAATATGCCCATCAATCACTATGAAAAATCCGAATTTAATTATAATTACTTTATACCATCCCCGACCCGAGGGTTTGAAATTGGAGAGCACATTATCGTAGTTCCTTCACAATACAAGTAGTAAAGTCTTTTCACACAAGGTATAACAATAATGTATCACAACTTTTCGAAGACCCAATGACTAGACAAGATCCTTAAGGAGGTAGCCCGATGTCTTGACCAATCCCAATCAAGCTCTGTCAGCTCGAAGGGACATATGGGTGGGCTTGGATAAGTAATTCCGTTATTTGACTAGGCCCATTTATATTGGTTTACTAAAGTCTACTCGACTGAGATGATCGATTTAATAATGTGATTCACATTTTGCTCCATAGTTTTTGAGATCCTATTGCCTCACGATACTTTAGTTTTTGTAATTTGCCTTATAATTTTTTTAAAATCACTCTCCTTTTGCCCTTTAGCGCTCTCTCTCTCTCTCTCTCTCTCTCTCTCTCTCTCTCTCTCTCTCTCTCTCTCTCTCTCTCTCTCTCTCTCTCCATGTGACTACTCATAACTCAAAAAGTATATGTCAAAGATATATTTCAATATACCTCCGGTGTTAATTTCTATCATATTCTCATCGGAACTTTGGTCACATGCGATATATTTCTATATTGTCTTGCTTTTTACAAATCAGTTTGCCCTCCATGATCAATCACATGTTCAGAGTTTCAAGATCATTCGGTCACCTTCCTTTTGAGTCGACAGTTCACAAGAGTAGAACATTTTGCTACGTTGTTAATCTCATCTAGAATTTGCAATTATACAGCACAATCACTTTTCCTTTTTCCTCTTGTGATCACGAAAGAAAGTATCGGTTTTGCGCCCGATATGCTGATGATATCGTATTAGCAAGTCAAGTTCCTTAACGAAATCTTCTGTTATCCAACTGAATATAATTGCGATACTATGTGAATTATCTGTGACGTTGATAGCAAATTAGGGCATTCTCCATGCCAGCCTTTTCTTTCTTATTTTTTGCGTTTCAACTTTTGGTTGAAAAAAAAAAGCTAGAATTTTCTCATTCCCATGCGAGGGAAGAGGGAAAAAACAATAAATTTGGCAACACTTGATGCAAAATTCCCATGCTAATAGAATAAAAACCATTGTGATTTTTTTCTTTAATTCAAAATTCATCTCAATCAATGTATTACTACTTAATCATGTTATTGAGTTTATGGAGAACTAGCATAGAGAATAAGATTTTAAAAATCATAATCCATGAATAAGTTGGAAACTACTGTAGTAGGTTTTTGGTTTGGAATTCCCAATTGAATGCTTGGGCTTATGCGACTTGTGTGGTTAAATGCTTCCACCACTTGCTCCTACTAATACGATCCATAATTTCGACTGGCTGACGCTAACCATGGCTCATTTACACCGCACAAAGATAAAAACCTAATGTTATACAATGTGATATGTCTAACTTTATATATTGACACAAATCAAGACGGATTAACATGTTTTTATTGTAATTCAACCGTTTGACGTGTGGAATCACCAAAATCAAGATGCTTTAGATCGACACGAAGTGATGCAAATTACAGATTTGATTAGGACATGCTAATACAAATCACCATTTTGTAAGCACTTAAACACAAAATCATGATTTAGATTCTTTGCCATGTTTGAAAGACCAAAAATCTCACCATCTCTTACAATGACATTCCTCAAGTGACATTAAGCGGCAACTCGCCTCGAGTCAAAGCTTTTGTTTTGTTGCCTTTTTCATTGAACAATCTGCCTACCATTCTATGAGTTCAAGACAAACATTTGATTGCGAATAAATAGGTGTTAATATGAGTGCGTAATTATATTTTTATCATACACAAATAAGTTACGGGCCAATCGTTTGAGATCAAGATTGTGTGGCGACTTAGACTTCCTTGAATCATTAGAGCACCAACTTAGGCCTCCTTGGATTGTTGGAGCACGTAAGCTAAGCCTTTGCCAAGAATCAATTGCTCGCTTGCTCACCCGAATCATAAAGAGAGAAAATTCTAGGGAGAGAAGCTTAAGGGAAGAAAGGAACTCAATTACTAAAATGTTCGAATGATTACAATGAGGAGGAGAGTACCCCTTCTTATACTAGAGGCTTTCTCATTATAACCATTGATTTATATTCGATTTAGCATACGAGATTGCATCTCCCCTCCTACCGATTGTTGGCATTTAAGCTGAGTAAACTCTAGAACTTAACACAATTACTATCTTGCTAGTCCCTGAGGATATTTTGGAAACCCTAGGTGATTCCGGATGGTCTTCCTCAATCAAGGATAATCCTTTAGTCACAGGAAGCTCAAAATTGTGACATTCTCTCCCACCCATTCAAGTGACACCCTCGGTGCTCTCAACTCGGGGTGTTCGTCATTTGGAGTGATTCTTCTTCTTCCAAGTTTGCTTCGTCTTAGGCTTCTTAGTTCGTCGGCTAGACTAGGGGTGAGCAGTTCCAGATTCCGGTTCGGTTCCGTCTGGAACCTGGAACCTACTCTCAGGTACACGTTCCTCAAAATGAGGAACCTGGAACCTACCCGTCAGAATCGAGAACCTGGAACCTACCCTGTCACAGGTTCCAGGGTCGGTTCTAGGTTCCAACAAGTTTTTTTTTTTGTTGTTGTTATTTTTAGATTTGAACTATAACGTATGCGCACGTTACCAATATATATAACGTACGCGCATGTTACCAAAAAATATATATATAACGTACACGCACGTTATCAAAAAAAATTATAACATACGCGCATATTATCGAACTCTTCAGCACTGTCGTAATGATCCTCTAACATCAAAATCATGCCATAAATATACTTCCCGAGCTATGAAAACAATAAAACAAAACATAGACTCTTTGACAACAATGTTTTTCCATGCATTAAACTTATCAATGGTGAGATCACAACAACCATCTAAAGGCTCCTAAACTCTTTGACAACATAGTTAAAGCAGCACAAAGCCAATAAAAAACCTTGCTTGAATTATCTACCGCTAAACCCATTGCAGTTGCGACACCACCAACTCTATTTATCAACAATAATCTCCGCATTAGGCCAACCACATCTGAAAAAACAAAAAGAAGAGGTTAAATAATATATTCACTTATCAAATATACAAAAAGAATTACAATATATAAAGATATAAACATTACTTACCTAATTCAAATTATTCTGCGTTCTCGATACACTCTTCATCACCAAGCGGTACACGAGCGGCCCTCAACCAATCTTGAGTGCAAAGCTTCCACTACTTTGGAAGTTAAAGAACTTTGAAAGCCATCGAGCACACGACCCGATGTAGTAAAAGTTGACTCTGAAGCAATGGTTGTTATAGGAATGGACAAAATATCTCGAGTCATCAAAGAAAAGATCTTATATTTTGAACCATTAACCTTCCACAAAATCAAAATGTCAATACCAAGATCATTTTCATTTTTTTCTTGAAGATACTCATCAAACTCAGACTTGTTATCATCACACCCTTGTTCATTCGAGTATAAAAACATTTTCTTCCAATCTTGGGCTTCATACATCTTTAGTTCTTCACTACCACCCGTATCGGGTTGGAAAGTAGAACTACTACTACTTGCACCCAAATTATGGCAACCAAAATCTTGATCACTTGAAATAAGAGAATATTGCTCATAAAATTCATACAAATGCTCTAATGTATTCTTCACCTTGCAATGCATCTCTTCAATCTTCAATTCATCATCATAAATTTGTCCATACAAGAATCTCACATAATTTAACTTGACTCTAGGATCTAACATAACCGCAATCAACACCATAATATTCACTTTATCTAAGCTTCCATAATATTTGTCAAATTTTTCTTTCATTTTCAAACCCATAGTTTGAAGCTTAGGATCCGAAGCATTGACCGCATCTTTCAAATATCTATACAAAAGAGCTATCCCTTCAAAATAATCATTTGAAGTAACATATGAAGTCCTAGACATCTTCTTGGTGGCATCATAGAATGCTTTTAGAAAATTCAAAAGAATAATAGCATTTTCCCAATCATCATCTCTAGGAGTTCATGATCTAGCTTACTTACAAAAGATGGATCGTGATCTTCCATCTTTTCGAAAGCTTTTCTGAACTTTATGGCGGTGTCTAACATGAGGTAAGTGGAGTTCCATCTAGTGGTAACGTCAAGAAATACCGAACCCTTATAAGTGATCTTTTCTCTCTCAACGCAAGATTTAAATCCTTTGGCTCTTGTGGGAGAACTCCTTACATACCTAACCACACTTCGGATACGTGCAATGGAGTCACGTACCGTAACCAAGCCATCTCTCACAATCAAATTTAATATATGAGCTGTACATCTCATGTGCAAGACACTACCATATAATATCAACGACCTTTGTTTGGAAAGTTTATCCCTCAAATAGCCAATTGCAACATCATTCGAGCTAACATTATCCACGGTAATTGTGGACACCTTTTTTTCTATTTCCCACTCCTCAATTCATGTCTCCACCATTTTCCCAATCTTCCTACCCCTGTGACTATGCATCACCACAAAGTTGATGATTCTTTTATGCAACTTCCAATTTTCATCAATAAAATGTGGAGTAAGACACAAATAATTCAGATTTTGATTGGAACTCCATGTATCAGTCGTGAGTGCGATCCTATAATTAATCTTTCCAAAATAATTCTTCAAAAAAGTTCTTTCACATAAAAACAACTTCATTCAATCTTTTGGCCACTGTGAAACGTGATATATGTTTGAAAAAATGTTGTATTTTAGTAACATATTCACGAAATCCAACACGTTCAACCAAGGAAAAAGGTTGCTCATCAAGGATGATAAACCGAGCAAGCATGTGCCTAGCTCGTTCTTGATTAAATGACCATGTCGATAAGACACTACCAGTACTAGATTCTCCTCCTGCCTTGCCAGCCATGTTGACATTATGTGGTACAAAGAATTTCTGCCTCTTATCTAGATTACGAGAAAACTTCTTACATGTGTTTAAGTGCTTCCTCATTGCAGAAGTACCATTAGCAACACGGTACTTAAGCATTGACCCACAATGAATGCATTTCACTTGATATATGTTTCCATCCTTATCACTGATTTTCGAATAATGATTCCAGCATTCAGATGTATATTTCTTATCATGAGAATGATGAGAATCAGATACTTTATTTGTGGCACTCAAGGTAGGGGGTGCATCTTCTTCAATTTCATTGTCAGAAAACTCAAATTCCATACCCGGAGTCATCTCCTCACGTCCCTCCACCTCCATTGACGTGTTATCTTGATACATTAATTTCGCACTACACAACAATAATAGAATATAATTAGAAAATTCAAAACATAATGTGAATTGAGTTATAGAATATGCAAGTAATTGCTAAAAACCAAATCAATACACAACTTTATGACTATATCATATTATCAATACAAATGCAAAAGATTTATTCAAATATGCCCTTATTTTATGATAAGGCACCAAACCAAACAAAACTCTAAGTAATCATAAACATATCTTTCCCATATTTAGTATAAAAGGAACTCTTTATCAACCATCTTAACTTAATTTAATGATATATAAAACAAGCAAGCTTTAGTCTTTGTTTTTGCTATTGATATATTGTTGTAAAAATGGTTCAAACCATCTTTGTATTTGCATTTGTTTAGAGACTTCGAGAATTGTTCTCTCAGTTTTGAAGTTCAAGTTTTCTGTACTTCCAGTTTTAGAAGCTCTAGTAACATGCTGACAGTGAGGACAGAACAATAACAAGTGTTGCCAGAAACAACAAAAGTAGAGAATCTAAAGCTGCAGAGAAGTCTGGTATTGTGCAGATAGGAACCAAGAGCCACACCTACCATTAAGATTTGCCACCTAGTAACATCATGTTTAGCATACAATAGAATCTGCTAAATAATGTCAAAGCTGATACGCTGCAACTTTTACCATAACCAAAAAGAATGAGCTGAAGCTTCGTTTTACATTTTGAATCACAAGCAATTGGTAATTTGATGTCCTTCATGGCATTGTGTATCACTTGACCGTATGATTAATTTTTATATCCTTCATGAACATATGATGTAGTAAAGGATCAAGTGATTTCTAGAAAACATAACCATGAAGTGAATACGATTCAACTAGGTTTGTCCATCATGCAATGTGTTCTGAACTTCGTAACATAGTCCTCCCTAGCCAACATCAGTATATCTGTATATGGCATTACAAGCATGCCAGCAAAGTAGTTGACAAGAGCCTTGTAAAAGTCACAAAATATGGGAGACTTTGCTGAAATAGTTTGTCCAAGTACTAGACTCATGACCACTGATGTGAAGCTCTTTAATACTTTCACAAGAAGCTATAGCAAAGAATAAGAATCTTCAATTAATCAATCCCTCCACGAGAAAGCATTCTCAACATATTCTCAGCTAATACCCAACTTGGCAGCATCCCACTTGGTAACGTTTTCTGGTGGGGTGCCAACAATGATATCCTATCTTGATATACTATCGCGAGCGGCGTGGGTCGCGAGTGGAGACGAGCTTGGCTCAGATATGCCTGCGTTGGGTAGTCGGCGACGGACGTCGAGGCAGAGCACGACAGCGACGGGCAGAGGCAGAGCACAACAGTGACGGGCGTCGAGCGGCGTTCGGCGACGGCGGCCGATGCTGAGCAGTGAGCAGGGACGTCGGTCAGGGTCTTCAGGGCAACGGCGACTCAGGACTCAGATGTCGCGAATGCGAGCGTCGAGCGACGTCGGGGACTGGCGTCCAGTGGCGTTCAGCGACGATGGCCGGCGCTGAGTAGAGCGACGGGCGTCGAGCGGCGTTCGGCAACGGTGGTCGGCGCTCGACGCCCGTCGCTGAGCAATGAGCAGGGACGTCGGTCAGGGTCTTCGGGGCAACGGCGACTCAGGACTCAGGTATTGCGAATGTGGGCGTCAAGCGACGTCGGGGACTGGCGTCCAGTGGCGTTCGGCGAAGGTGGCTGGCGCTGAGCAAAGCGACAGGCGTCGAGTGGCGTTCAGCGACGGTGGCCGGCGCTGAGTAGTGAGCAGGGACGTCGGTCAGGGTCTTCGGGGCAACAACGACTCAGGACTTAGGTGTCGCGAATGCGGGCGTCGAGCAACGTCGGGGACTGGCGTCCAGCGGTGTCCGGCGGCGGTGGCCTTGAGGGCGAGTGGCGTCCTGCGGCGAGACTCAAAGTGGCGTCCAGCTGAAACTTGAAAGTGAAACTAAAATCGGAGGACTGAGGAAGGTACAGGATAGGAGGTTGGAGGCTGGACTTGGAGCGCCGAGCAGGGGGGGTTCCTTTTGGAACCCTAACCGGTTCCGAAACCGGTTCCGCGACCGGTTCCGCGTCCGGTTCCGATTCCGGTTGGAACCGGAATCGGAACCGGTCCTTTAAAAACCGGGAACCGAACCGAACCTCCGGTTCCGGTTCTACCCGGTACCCGTGCACGCCTCTAGGCTAGACGACTCCTTCTTTGGTTCAGTCATCACCATGGTGCTACTCCGCTTATGTAAAAAGCACATGGATCGGCATGTCACAAGTTAGAGTAGGAGGATCCAACCCTATCTTCGACTTCTCCAAAGGTTGTGGCTTTGGGTGTGACTCAATCATGAGGTCTTCAACTATTGGCCCTTTTTCCATGAATCGAATTGTGGAGATGCTGTTGGTGTCCATCATTCCTTGCAACTTCAGCATCACCGTTGGGTGCCATGGGTTGGTAATTATGATGCCTTGGTCCTCATATCAACCATGGCTTTTACATTATTGAGGAACTCCAAACCCAGAATTAGATTGTACACATCAATTGGAATTACCTCGAAGGAGAGTTTGTCTTTTCATCCGCCAATTTGGATGTCCACATCTTGAGTTGAGCCTATGCCCTTGATGTCATCTGAGTTGACGGCCTTGAATTGATTCTTGTTTAGCTCCACATGAAGTCCTAAGACATTTGCCACATTGGTAGACATGAACATATTCAAAGCACTTGTATCAACCAAGGCATATAGGGTTGTGCCACATACCTTGACTTGAATGAGTGACATGTTTGTGTTTGTGGATTTCGTTAGTGTTTAGGCTCACACAGAATTGGGAACCTTCACAACTTCGAGCTGTACTTGCCTCCTCTCTTACTTTAGCTCCTTTTCCTCTTCTATGGTGAGAAGGGCATTGATCTTGCTCTTCTTGGGACATTTTTTGGTCCAATGAGGACCTTGGTAAATGAAGCACAGGGATGGTGGAGGTTGGTCGAATTTATTCTATTGAAGTCCACTTGGGGCTAGTTCTTTTGGAAGGATAGCTTAGACGATCCTTCTCCTCATGACTTGTCTCGACTACCATGGTCTCTTTGGCCACAGTTGGTTTCTCCTTCCTAGTCCTCATGGTGGTGATCTATTCTCCACCCACTTGTTTTGAACTTGGATGACTCCACCTTGTAAAGTCGACAAGGGACATAGCCATGGTGAGTGCCCTCGAGATACTCTGGACATCCCTTCATTTGACCTCAAGTTGTGCCCACGGTTTTAGTCCATCCATGAATGCCCTAAGAGCCTCCTCCTCTCCTAAATTGGGAATTTGGAGCTTAAGCTCGGTGAATTCCTTCACATACTCTTGGATCATGCCTCGTTGCTCAAGGCGATGGAGTTTACTTCGGGTTTCTTGGTGAGCAAACTTGAGAAAGTAGTCTCAAAATTCCTTCACAAAGTCATCTCACATGTTGACAGGATTAGCACCTCACTTGGTCTCATCGCACTTATTGCGCCACCGGAGCATTGCATTGTCACTAAGGAACATCAAAGTGGTTCTTACCTTGGCCATCTCTTCTTGGATATTAACGGCATCAAAAGTATTGCTCTATGCTCCATAAGAAGTTATCCACCTCTTTGGCAGATTAGTTGCCCTCAAACTCTTTGAGCTTCAACACCTCAAGCTTGGGCGCCATTTGAACAAGCATTGTTCCATTTGTGATGCTTAGCTTGCATAAGGTGAGCTTAGTCTTGAGCTCTTGGATCTCGGCCTTCATGGCTTCAACCTCGGCATTGGGGGCTGTCCTCTTTGAGCTCTTGGACCTTTGCCTTTATAGCATTGATCAATGCTTTAAGGGCCTCATCATTCTTATGCAAAGATGCTGTGGTTTCATTCATGGCAATAGATTACTTGAGAAGGAACAATGTCATCGACTTTGTCGACGTAGTCTCTCACTTCTTGGAGTCCATCCATGAATTTCGCCATGGCACTCCTCATCAAAAGCAAGCTTCTCATCAAGGACGGACATGACATCCAATGAGGTATCCCTTTTCTTGGCTTTGCCGCAAGTCTCCTTGACTTGGGTGATCTCTCCATCTATAATAGCACCTTGGCTCAACATTCTCTCGACCAATTAGTGCTCCTCAATCTCTTGGAATGGTTCTCCTTTATCGCTCTAATACCATTTGTCACAAGTCAATCATTTGGGATGGAGATCGTGCGGCAATTTAGGCTTTCTTGGATCATTGGAGCTCCTAAGGAAAGCCTTTCCCAGGAATCATTGCTCGCTTGTTCACTTGTCCGGATTGTAGAGAAAAAGAATCTTTGGGAGAGAAAGGAACTATATTATTGAAATGCTTAGACGATTACAATGAGAGGGAGGACATCATTTCTTATACTATAAGCCCCTTCATTACAATTGTTGATTCATATTTGATCTAGTGGACGAGATCGCATTTACCTTCTTTCAATCTACTAGCATTTAAATCGAGAAAGCTCTAGAACTCGACACAATTATCATCGCACTCGTCCTTGAGAAGATTCCGAAAACTCTAGGCGATTTTGGATGGTCTTCCTTGATCAAGCGTGATCCTTTGGTAGTAGCGGGACCTTGAGATCGTGACAAATACATAAGCTTTATGTTTCAAACACCTTCGAGACTTCATTACTGAACAAATTTTTTTTTGAAATCTCTAGCTCCAAAAAGTAGTTAGATTCAAAGTCGAAAGGTCAAACCGAAGGTAGCGTGACAATTAGGGATGCCCATCGGGCCATGCTGCGCGGCCCGAATCGGGTCCTATACTTCATTCACTCAATTATAAAAATGGGCCTCGGAAGGGCTCATGGGGCTGAATCGGCCCTGGCCCAACCGGATAAAAAGCCCAGGTAGCAAGCCTCCTCGCGGAAGAACCGCAGTCACAACCGGTCGAACCCGGTCCGACCGTCAAGTCAAGACGGTCCCGGTCCCGGTCCTGACCCTGTCGACCCGCTGAAGGTTACGGAATGTCGTCGTCTGATGATGGTGCTGCTATGCTGACATTTGAAGCACTCTCAGAAACATCGGAATTTGCAAGAAAATGGGTCCCTTTCTGTAAGAAATTCAACATTGAGTTAGCCAGAGAGTAGGCTATTAGATTTTTCTTTTTCTTTTTTTTTTCTTTTTTTCAACTATTGCTTTTATATCGTACAATTGATGATATTCCAGGCAAAAGATCTTATATTGTCTTTGTTTCTTGTCCCCGTTGCAGCTGAGCAATGTGGCTAGTCTGTGGTTTCTGTCACTTTTCATTTGCATTTTCGCGACAAGTATCCTGGAAATGCGATGGAGTGGGGTTGGAATAGAAGAATGGTGGAGGAACGAACAGTTCTGGGTCATCGGAGGAGTTTCAGCACATCTCTTTGCAGTTTTTCAGGGGCTTTTGAAGGTTCTGGCTGGTGTTGACACGAACTTCACTGTGACATCAAAGGGTGGGGATGACGAGGAGTTCTCTGAACTCTATGCGTTCAAATGGACCACCTTGCTCATTCCGCCAACCACATTGCTTATAATAAACCTGATTGGTGTTGTAGCTGGCGTATCAAATGCAATAAACAACGGTTACGAGTCCTGGGGTCCTCTCTTCGGAAAGCTATTCTTTGCCTTCTGGGTGATTGTCCACTTGTATCCTTTCCTAAAGGGTCTGCTCGGACGGCAGAACAGGACTCCTACAATCATCATTGTGTGGTCAATCTTGCTCGCTTCCATCTTCTCCCTTCTGTGGGTACGTGTCGATCCATTCTTGGCCAAGTCGGACAGACCACTTTTGGAAGAATGCGGGTTGGACTGTAATTAGCAAGAGTGTCTGATTCCTGGAACATTTGGTCAGTAGGATTTGTTTATGGGTTATTTATCGTAAGGATACAGAAAGAATACATTTGGTGTGGTGCCGTCTGCAATGCAAATAAAGGGCATGTTTGGACGTCACTGTTTCCGCAACTCCGCCTCTCCATTTGACCGCAACACTCTGAAGGGCTACAAAAACCGACTTTGCTGCTCTTTTGCAACAGCTGGGAGATTGTCGGAAAGGACTGTGACACTGCTTCTTGATTCTTTATTTGGTTCATAATTTTTTTCTTTTCTAGAATGAGGAGGTGGCGTGAACCACAGTATAATGTGTATTATCATCTCATAATCTCTCTCTCTCTCTCCCTCCCTCTCTCTCCCCCTGTGTAAGTGTAACTCAGCCGAAATTGTGAGCATGTATTATATACGGGGCATCGTCCCTCAGTTGATGCTGCTTAATGTGGCCATGCATGGCGTTTTGCTGTTGGAAGATCAAAGGGAAAAGTTCAATTTTCTTTGGCCACAGAAACGGTTTTGATTGCTTACATATTCAAGAGACCTGACTGTACTTATTACTACGAGTGCATTGCAAACCATGCCATTTTTTAGATTCTCCTCAAGAACAATAGAGCTGCAAAAGTCGGTTGAAAGATGAAAGGGAAAATTTTCAATTTTCTTTGGCCACAGAAACGTTTTTGATTGCTTACATATGTAAGAGACAAGACTGTACATCTTATTACTACGAATGCATCGTGAACCATGCCATTTTTTAGATTCTCCTCAAGAACAGTAGAGCTGTAAAAGTTCGTTGAAAGATCAGAGGGAAGAAGTTCAATTTTCTTTTGCCACAGTAGGTGTTGCGACGGTTTTGATTGGTTGTTACATATTTAAGTGACCTGACTTAACATCTTATTGCTCCAAGTGCATTGCAAACCATTGCCATTTTTCAGATTCTCCTCAGGAACAAAAGAGTCTCTGTAACAGTTGGATGCAGGAAGTTTTAATGCAAATCATCTCTAGACAGAAAGTTTTACACGATTTGAGCGTCAATGCAGCATCAACTTGGAGATTCATCTTGGCATCTGGTGAGACGGGCCAGAACGATGATGAGACGCAGGTGACCAAAATGTTCCAACTCTTCAGCAACAGTAAGAAAAGCAGGAGAGGAGCCCAAAAAAAAAAAGTCACAAAAGAGAATCTAAAGAAAATTCTGGCTATTTTCCACACCATCCCCAACCCCTTTTTTGTATTGGGCTGGACATTATTCTGTATGAGGAGACGTGTATTGATCTTTCACTCAACAGATTTACAAAAAATTACTCCTCCCATTGCCTTGGAGAAGCTGAATTCTCACATCCAGTACCATAAAATGAAATCGCCGAGATCTTCAAAACCCATACCAAACTTGCTACTGGCCAAAGACCAAAGAATGCCACAACTTTCATTTCTAGGCACTGAGGTTTGAAAGCGTCTAGCCAAAGGTGAGATGAAACTTCCAGGCTAATCCCCTTGAATACATGTGACCAGAGTTTCAGAAGCCTGTCCTGCCAAAAAAGGTCAGTCATCTCAAAATCCACTTTGTCATCATGATGCTGGGTTGAGATGAACAGATGCAGCTAATTCTGCTAATTGTTTCCCGCTGAGATCATAAACAAGTTCCATAGGGATTAAATGTTTTGGTTGATTGCCAAAATCTTCCTCCTTCAAATCATATACCGCTTGGAGCTTTTGGGCTTCATATTCTGCAGCTTTGGCCTCAGCAAATAAAATGTCTGCTTCTTCATGGTCACCCAATTCCACAGCAGCAGCTCTTTCAGCATTGGCAGCACTGGCAGTTATGAGTAACCTCTGGAGTCTAGCCACTGCCAAATCCCTCTCCCTTAATAAGATCTGCTCCTCAGCCTCCTGCAATTTATCAACAGTTTCTTTAATTTCTTCTTCAAGCTTTCCAAGCTCCATAGTGGCTCTTTCAAGCTTGATTTGTGTTCCTTCCTTCTCATTGCTCAACGACTTCGCTTCAGCAGCTATTCGTGTAGCTTCTTTGAAATTTCTTGCAGCAGCAGCAACCTTTTCTCAGTCTCTAGTTCTGGAAGTCTCTTGTCCACATAAAGTATCCTCTGCTCAAATGAAGCTATCTCCTGTTGGAGGCTGGACTTATTTGAAGACAGTTCCTATGATCAAAAGACAAGAATCTAATCAAATGATGCGTTGAAGAGCCAAATAAATTTCGAGTATTCAGTTTTTGAATTTTCGTCCTGAAGCTATAACTAAAGAACATGCTTAACACAATACCCTGACCACTAGACTGGACAAAAAATTCAGATAAAGGTCTCCTGACACAACATTGGAGTTCACTGCAAGATTTGAAATCTGATCAAATTCTGCTTTTGCTTATACTCTCCTGTTGCTCCCTCTTTTGCTTATTGTTTCCTATTTCTCCTGTTACAGTACTCCAGCTCTACAATAGTTTGATTTCATGATTACATCCACTGTCTCACTCGCAAGCTATAGCTTTTCTGTGAGGGAAACGGTAGATCTCAACATACATTGTCTACATATCCCTAGTTGCCTAAACTTTTAAGATTAGGGCTTCCTAACAATGACACCACATGCAGTGCACCCACTACCATGCCTATAATCTACCATAACCCAACAATGGTCAAGAGACATTCTTGTTTTCCATTCATTTTCCTTGAAGCACTTTGACAAAACTAGTCTTTCCATGTTCACCTTGAGAACCCGACTGCCAATTGAAAGATGAAAATTGACAAACGACTTCCCTTCACTCAACAGGGGCAGCTAAGCACAAGCATGAATATAAAGAACATCCAGTCAGGAAGGCTTGTACCATTACACACGCAAGTTTATAAAGACAGACAGAAAACCAGAAACGTGTATCAATCTGCTCCAGCCAATGATTGTGTTGCCCTGTGGTGCGAAGTTCTTACTATAGAGCTCACTCTATCTTAATTCATTCTAGGATCAAGCATTAGTGTAGCCAAAAAAAAGAAAAGATGTTGTCACTGACCTTAGAGAAATTCTGATCAATAGCATCGCATTCAGCTTCACTAGCTCTAAGTGCATCCACCAAAGCTTGTCTCTCCTTTTCGGCATTCAGCTTCTGTCGGAGTAGCGGCGGCCGTTCGTCGGTGATCTTGATCGAAAGGAAAGAAATGGAGAGGGAAAGAGGAACGAACGGTGAGTGCAGGTCAGGAGGAGAGGACGTCCTTTCTTTTGCCAGCCGAGCCGAGCCACCAGCCGAGACGAGAGTTAGAGGAGAGAGGAAGAAGCGCTGAGTCGAGGAGCAGACGCCTGACTTTATGGGTCCCACGAGGACACGTGTCGCGCTCCCACCGCCTTCTTGTTTGCCAGGCTGTCTACATAAGACGTACCCAATATTTTCCTCTCCCGAACTACCGTCCTCCCTCCCTCCCTCCCTCCCTCCTCGTGCTCTGCACCAACAAAATAAAGAAGCAACAGACGGAGCAACAGAGAAAGCTAGAGAGAGAGAGAGAGAAACAGACGGAGCGAGCTCACCGGCATTCATTCTCTCTCTTCAGGTCCCGACAACAATGGCGTCGCCGCCGCCGCCGCTGCCGAAACACACTCATCCTCAGCAGCAATCTGTGCATTCAAAACCTCCTGCATCTTTGCATCAATAGCATCGCATTCAGCTTCACTAGCTCTAAGTGCATCCACCAAAGCTTGTCTCTCCTTTTCGGCATTCAGCTTCACTAGCTCTAAGGAAATAATTGAATAAGTAATGTTGGGTCGGCATCACCATTTTCTGCGATGCATGGACTTGGCGAAGGGGCATCGGCGTCGGCGTCGGCGTCGGCGTCAGGCGCATTGGCGGAGGCCGAGGCGTCGGCGTCGGGGGCGACGGACTCCGACGCCGACGGAGGCAACCGGCGAAGGGGCGTCGGCGTCAGAGTCGGGTTCAGGGGAGGAGGCGGCGTCGGCGTCGGCGTCGGAGTCGGAGTCGGAGTCGAGGGCGACGGAGTCAACCGGCAGAGGTGGAGGGCCGTCGGCGTCGCGTTTCGCTGGAAGAGAGTCACGACTTCGCAGAGGGGGGAGAGAGAGAGAGCAGAGCGGACGTCGCGAGAGGGAGGCGGAGGAGCGTCGAACACGACGAGGCAGCTCAGCACCAGCTTCTCCAGCAACCTCGCCTCCGAGCCTTCCGTGTGTGCGGGTCTCGCTTGGCGGGCGACGTCGCCGACGTTGAGGGGAGCTCGAAGAGGCCTGCTTCTCCTCCGCGTGCTGCATTTGCGATCCCGGGAACGCCGGAACGAATGACGGAGCAGCAACGAACCCGAAGAGAGAAGCGAGTGAGCACCGGAGTAGCGGCGGCCGTAATGTGGTTCGTCGGTGATGGCAGGAGAACGGCCGCTTGATGCATGGCGGAGCAACAACGAGCGCGGAGAGAGGATTTCAGATTCAAAAATTCGAAAGGAAAGAAATGGAGAGGGAAAGAGGAACGAACGGCCATTTTCTTTCTCAAACGAAGGAAAGAGAAAAGTTTCCGCAATAAATGCTCTGACAGGAGAGAGAGCGTGCAGGTCAGAAGGAGAGGACGTCCTTTCTTTTGCCAGCCGAGCCGAGCCACCAGCCGAGACGAGAGTTAGAGGAGAGAGGAAGAAGCGCTGAGTCGAGGAGCAGACGCCTGACTTTATGGGTCCCACGAGGACACGTGTCGCGCTCCCACCGCCTTCTTGTTTGCCACGCTGGCTACATAAGACGTACCCAATATTTTCTCTCCTCTCCCGAACTACCGTCCTCCCTCCCTCCCTCCCTCCCTCCCTCCTCGTGCTCTGCACCCACAAAATAAAGAAGCAACAGACGGAGCAACAGAGAAAGCTAGAGAGAGAGAGAGAGAGAGAGAGAGAGAAACAGACGGAGCGAGCTCACCGGCATTCATTCTCTCTCTCTTCAGGTCCCGACAACAATGGCGTCGCCGCCGCCGCCGCCGCTGCCTTCGTCTTCCTCGGCGCTCCACCGCCTCCTCCTTGCGCTGCTCGCCGTCGCGATCCTCTCCCCGAACCGCCTCCTGGTCAAGTGCGACAGTAAGCTTCGGCATTCCTTCCCTCCCGCTTGCCTTCTCGTTCGCTCGTCCGTCCTTTTCCCTTACTGTATCCGAGAGAGACAGAGAGAGAGGTGCATTTCGAACATCGCGAGGTCCGTCGGTGCCGCGAGACGTGGATAGGTAGCGAGATCTGAGCATCCTTTGATCCGAGCGCCGAATCTGGTCTAGCTTCGCTGTTGAGCTCGGAGAGTCGCTGTTTACATCCGCTGACGTCGGTTTGACTTCGGTTCGGTTGCGATTTCGCGGTTGTCGTTCGGCTTAGAGAAATGGAGGACTTTTTTGCGGTCACGCTGTTGATTTTCTGATTGGATGTTGGAGTAGTTGATGCCGTTGGTTTATTTATGCTTCGATCCGTTCAGGAACGCTGCTGAATCTTTTTCTTCGTCTTAGGAAGATTTAGACCTGGATGGAGAACTTTGATAGGAAAGAATTGGTCTCTGATCATCCTGTGAACGTAGTCGGTGGATGTGTAGATATTTGAAGCAATTCATAAATGTCCGATGCGATGTGTGGTTGACTGTTACGGAGAGCAGGCGAATTGAGGGTTTGGGTTTGTGTTATGCCGTCTCTTAATTGGTAAGAACAGATCTGATCTGAACTTTTCCAGGCTTGGGTGGCCCCGAAAATCTATGCAATTGTCGTAAAAAATGTTGATGATCGACAGTCTTCTGTATGTCATGTTGTCATTTCTCCGTAAGTTTTTTTTTTTTTTTGGTGTGTTGGGTTCTTCTTTGCCGCTTGTTCTGAGATGGTTTCTGAGGTGTCTTACACTGATGAATAAGAGCGTGGAGTAAAGGTTTTGCACACACAGATGCCACGTTTTGGAAGTCGATCATTTTGCTTGACTTTAACTGATTCTCGTGTAGATCATAGGGACATGCCTTTCCATTTAGAAATGCTATGTCACTGCCAGACTGTCACTCATGTCATAGTTAGATGGAATCGACTCTCTTTAACTGGACAGAATCATCTGGAGAAAATTATGGTAATTGCTGTCAGTGAAGTAGATTTATCTCAGATATCGCCATCGAACAATTTGTTTTATCATCAAACCTTCTGATGGACTGATTTCGATTCTTTGTCCATGTTGTCAATCTGTAACTTGGCAGTAAATAGGTTATCGAGCCGTATGTTTACTTTTAGTTCCTAAGATCCTTACACTAGAGCTGAATATGTTTTTCTTTAGGCAAGTCGTTTGATTTTTTTGCCATCAAGGCAGTTCTGTTAATATCCAGGAGAGATAAATGCCTATGCTGTTTTTTTTGCTACTCCTCTCACTACACTTTCTCATAATGCTTGTCTGGATGTAGTGTATTTCACAAAATTCTGAATCCATTGGTAGTTTGACGCGGAGTGCCATGTGACTTTTTACAATAATTTCTGGTCACCTAAAGTATGGAGCATCAATATATTTAGGTGTCCCAGTCTAAAGTTTGGCCTTCAATTTCTGCACATGGACAAGCCATGTCTTTTGGATAGTTGCACTGCATATCGACAAGCCATGTCTTTCATTGTCATGTGGGGGATGACTGAGGCCTTTCTATTGCAATGGGCGGATCCCACCTACCATGTTCTTGTATTTTGGTTGTTTTTTATAACTTTGCTAGCTTATTTAGTTAAATGACTGACATGCTAAAATTAGAACAATTTTGTATTTTAGAGCTGGTATGCTGTTGAAAATCAGTGCCACCCAATGCATTTCTTAAATATCCATGAATATCACATCTCCAAGGAACAAACCCCTTACTGCCTCTCCCATCTCTCATATGCACACCTGCTCGTGCTTCCAAACTACCATCTGATTCATCTTCTCATTGTCCTTGCAGGTGAGGAAGATAATCTTCTTCAAGGCATTAATAGTTATCGGACATCTTTGAATTTAACAGCCCTTACAAAAAATGATAATGCGGAATGCCTTGCCAAGGAAATGGCTGATCAATATAAGACTCAACCTTGCACTAATACGACAGGTGTTAACACTGTACCTGGTACTGAGCCTCAGTTCTCCAACTATCCAACACTTTTAGCCAACTGCCATCTGAATGTCACTGTTACAAGGGATGGGGTAATAATGCCTGCTTGTGTTCCCAACTTGGTCCCAAGCCTTGTCCTCACTAACTTCACCCAGTCTCAGTATTCAGTTAGCCTAAACGATAGCAAGTATACAGGAATTGGAATTAGTTCTGAAGATGATTGGATGGTAGTCATCTTAACCACGAATACACCTGAAGGAAGCTACATGAGCGTCAAGTCAGCCAGTTTGATTCTGAAAAGCAGTTTCATTTATCAGTTGCTTTTTTTACTCATCGGTTTTGTGCTCCTATTATGAGACTGGCGATAACATGGCTTAATGGCTGCTTGACAGAGAGCAATCAAAGAACAGCTACAGAGTATTCATTGCATTGTTTTAATTTGAAGGAAAAGGTGAAATTGCAGAATGATCTTGAGTACATTCTTTTCGTAGTAGCTTGTGTTGTGGCTGGAAATATGTAACACGTGACTTGGTATGAGGATTCTACTATGTTATATGTGTTCTTCCTTTTGCCCTAATTTCATCCTTTACTTGAATACTGAGGTACATTGCAAAGGGAATTGGTGCAAAAGAGTCGCAGGTTTCTTGGTTCTGTTCTTCGGAAAGTTTTTCTTATTATTCCATTTGTTGCGATTAGACCATAAACCTTTTCTTCCCTTTTTTCTTTCTTGGTTTGTTGCTGCATTGCATCTCAAGAGCTCATAGGCTATTTAGTCTCCAACCCCATCAAAGGTGAGAGACTGAGAGTCGAACCTCGCAATTCTCATAAGAGCAGTTGGCCTCTAGGGCAAAGCCCTAGAGTAGTGATTAACCTTAAATCATTTGTTGCCCTTGCTCATTACTTCCTTGGTGAAAAGTCTAACTCGGGGCTGTGGCGCTATGCCTTCGAGACTGGAACAGTATCATCCGTGCTATCTCAATTGCTCTCGCATTCTTGGGTGTGGTTGAGTGAGGCTGGATGTCAATAGGATAGGACGGCCTTATCTGCATCGAAATTCATTCAATTAATCATTTTGTGGCTTTTGCTAATTTCGATCTTTTAAGTGGTCAATTAAAAAAAAAAATAGAAGAAGAAAACAGGAACTAACTACTTAGTCTCTGATACTACGACTAAGATACGATTGACGACTGATGGAACTGTTCCACAGTATTGTGTGGTAACCACGCGTAGTACGTCACAGCTGGCTATCTCTACAATTTATGTGTAGCTATTAACAATGCAATAGCTCTGCCGAGAAAAGGTAATAGGGTTCATGGAAGAAGGATTCCTTTTCGCTGTCAAAAGGTTCACACTCCTTTAGAAAAGCTTAGGCTAAGTAAATGGTCGGTGGCCTATGGGAAAAGATTCTGCCAAATCTGTGCGGCCTCGATGAGATATTAATTCTTTTTTGCTTACTTAGCGCAGTAGATCAAGCTTTAAGTCTGTGGATCTGCAACATTCTTGTGCTATCACTGGTCTTCACCTAATTAATCATTCCAAAGTGTTTATACTCTCTTTAGTTCACATGTTAATTGTCTTCATCACATGATGTGGCAACTGCTAGAGGCTGAAACCAGAAACTTTATCCATGTTGAACTGTTCTCGTCAAGGTTTGACTGTGAAATCGAAGTTGGCGCAAGTAGTGGCATAGCCCAGCAATGAGGAACTGAACCCCAGCGTCGATTGAGCCAGATCAAACACAAGGAAGTTGTCCTCCATTTGGTAAGACCCGATGGCCACTGCATGCTCGGCCGCCTTCCCTCCGTCCACGAAGGCCAGGCAGGCCACATCCTTGCTCACTTGCTTCTTCGAGTTCACTCCATAGATTGTCTAGTCCTTCCCACTCGCCACTTGCAGACTAATCTGAGGGACCTGTAAACCTACCCGAGTCGACGCAATCGCGCTTGACTTGAGACAATACTCAAAGGGCTTCACCCTTTTCGCTTGAGGAATGTGCTTGGTGGCTATCTTGAACTCCTTGACAAAGGCATCATAAACATCGCTCCTGAGAACAGTGTAAGTAGAGCTGGTAAAATGGGTTATAAACCCATATGATGACTTATTTTTAGTTAAATGAGTCATATATGGGTCAAGTAAAAGTTAAATGAGTCAAAAATGGATCTAAGAAAGTAAAACACAAAAAGAAATTGGTCTAAATGAATTATTAGGAAACACACTTTAAAGTTTAAACCCATAACCTTTCTTAACTTTATAAAAATGATTTTTATTAAAAATTGAAATTATAATTATTTTTAATATTTCAATTTTTCTTTTCTTTTTTCTTTTTATTTTTTATTTTTCTTCCTTCCTTAGCCGGGCGGCCAGCAAGGCGATGGCCGGTGATAGGCCGAGACGAGGCTCGAGCTCGCCGACGCGGGTCATCAACAACCTCGCGAGGCTCGAGCCCCACCCGACCCAACATTGACAAGCTCGATCTCGCCTATGGCCGGGTCGCCACCGCCATCATGGCTGGCAATCGGTTAAAGAAGAAGAAAAAAGAAAAGAGAAAACAGAAAAAAATTATTCAAAATTAAAAATTATAAAAATTATATTTTAAAAATATAAATAATTTAAAAAATTATATTTAAAAAAATTTAAAGTTCGATTTTAAAAAAATATTTTAAAAAGAATTATAATTTTCTTTTCATTAAATCTGTATTGCATAAAAATTGTTAAAAATTTTGTATTGCATAAAAATGTTTTAACAATACTTTTTTTTTTTTTAAAATAAAAAAATCATAAAACTGAGTTTTTTTAGGTTTAGTTAAAAAATTTTTTTATTCAATGGTATATTCACTTCAAATGAGAGAAGCATATGCATAGTCTAATTTTTTTTTTAATAAATATTTCAATTTATAGGTTTTAAAAAAAATATTTTATTTACTATTTTTAATTTAATTTGAAGTTTAATCCAATTAGCATATAGTAGAAGTGGGTTTTCCTAGAATATTAATAGATTTTAGCAATACGGGTCGGGTCGGGTGGAGTATGAGTCACTAGATTTACTCTACAAGAATATAGGTCAAACATGTTAAATGGGTCAAATATGGGTTGACCCATTTTCGACCCAACCCATATCCGACTCGGCCACCCATTTGCCACCCTTAATGTAAGGAATTATAGTGCTCAGCTTCGTGCCGCCTCGGCCAAAAGAATCAATGGAAAATGCATTTCTCGAGAAATGGATTGCCTTCCCAATAATTGATATGCCATTGAGGCTAATGTGTAAAAGTTTTCCTCATATGGACTACATTAATTGATATTGTAATTTATCATTTTACAATAATGGGGTTGGTCTAAAGTGAGGTAAAATATTTCTTAATTAGTCCAATATGAGGCTAGCTAGTGTGAGCCAAGTTGAGCTTGGCCCGTAATGAGGGAACCTAATTGGAAACTTTACAAATAGTGTTCAAATCTCTCATATAATCTTAATTCTCACATGTATCTTCACATAAGGAGTGTTAACCTAGCGCTAAAGAGTGAGGTGGCCGTCTCATTGAGTTAGTGATACGGAGAGCAATAGAGGAGAATGACTTGTGCGTGAAATATCGGTTTTCCACTTCCGCTTAAAAAACGATGGATTCCAAAACAAATGCGTTAATCTTTCTGTTCAATTATGCATATTCTTGTTCTAGTTTGGAGGTCTTGAGATTGCGCAATTTACATCCAACATTTGGTATCGAAGCCTCCATAATCCTAGAACTCAAACGCATAGAATTTTGCCATAATTTTGTGATTTTCGTGATTTTTTTATCAATAAAAATAAAATTAAATCATAAATTCGGACTAGCCTCGACGAGACGAGTAGATTCGTGGGCGGCGCGTTGTTGGAGAAGGCCGCCCGTGCCCCCACACTCGGCCATGCGCTGTTAGGGTGTCGAGCACGCGCCCCACGCGTGCTCACACACTTAGCCTGACATCACGATGACGTTTGCTATCCGACCCAACCCGATCAATGGTGGACCTAACCCATTGATAGGACCGAGCGGTTGAGCCGGGATGGTTGGACCTCTACCGGTTGGACCAAGCAATCGAATTGGGACGGTTGGACCGATTTTTGACTGGCCTTTATGCCCGTGCATGAGCTCCACACGCTCCGCACTCAGGCAGCGTGTGAGGGCGCGTGGCTAGTGGAGTTGGATTCGTATGGCCATTCTCTATCTTGTGGTGTATTTGTTTTACGTGTCTATTGATTTTATAGATGCAAAAATACATACAAAAACCCTAAATACACGTATTTTTAGTGTATTTTTGCGTATTTTTCTTGTATTTTATGTGATTTTTCTTGTTGGGTTATGGGTATGTTATCACATAATCATTATAAAAATGTAATTCATTAATAAAAAAATTAAACTTTATTATGAACAGCTAGCTTAATGAGATATAATTATTATGGGATAATAATTGAACTATGTATTGAAGCGATGAGAAATAGTAAAATTTATGAAACTTTTGTTGCTCAAGTATAGTTCTTTATACGTATCTTGATGTATTTTTGTTTCTTTTGGTAATCTTTAAATGATGAATGTTTTAAGAACTTGTAACCAAACTGATTGTACTAATTAACATATCTATTGAATGTGGGTAATGCATGTCAGTTAAGTTATTGCATATTGTACCTAAACTCAGCTAGTCACTTGTTAAAGTCTATCAAGTTGAACATTTTTTTTTATGGTTAAGAAGTATGATAACATTTACGCAGAGCAATAGTATCTATTGTTGTAGTTTAGATATTTGGTTGTGTTTTTGACTCAATTTATAGGTCACTCGTTGATGCAATGATAATTTGTTACTTAAAATTGAGTAATAAATCAGCTATTGGCATTTGAGTCATGTTTTGCCTTATAAAACTCATGAGCAATAGTGGATTAGTTATCAGGCTTGTTGATATGGGATACCCTATATTGCTATTGATGTTAACTTGTGATAGATCATTTGGATCAGTTTTTTTTTTTTTTCTTTATGTTATTTTGGTAATCTGTAATTTGGGTGCATAAGACGTTTTCTTCTATGTTATGAGAAGTTTTTGTGTTGCAATGATCTGTGATTTTCCTAGATTAATAAAGTAGTGCAATTAGCATGATATGTGATTTTGGTGATTTACTATCTATGTCACTAAAGTTAAAATCACATATATATGGTGTATGTGAGTAATAAGGTTTATATCACTAGTATGAGAGAGTTTCAAGGATTCAATTGAGTAGTGACCGCCAAAGTGACATGCTTGATTGGATTTGAGAAATTTCGGTCTCATATATTAATTGTGATGTCTCCTAGTCTAATGCGTAGTCATACTCCCAAATGATGTGATTGTGTATTAGTTCAAAGAGGGATACATGATGGTATGATGGAGGAGTGAATGATCCTAATGGTTCATATGCTCAAAGGTGATGAATTCACGAAAATTGAAATATATTGTCATAACCGTTATCATGTGGAGAGTGTACAATTGCATGCTAAATATTTTCCCAAAAGTGATTATATGATTTTGCATGTAACTCTCTAGACGTGTACTTGTACATCAAGTTATATAGTGCTCACATTATGCTAATTACGTACATTGATTGTTATTTTAGTCACATTTTTTGTAATTAATAACTCTAACATTATTGAAGTTTTTACTAGTTCAAATTTTAAGTAGTGGACATACAATTTGCTGTTTAGGAAAAGAGTAATAAAATTTGCTTACTGTCCATGAAGCGTTCCATTCAGGAACACTTGAAAAGTGATTTGTTTACTAACTATACTGCTAAAAGATGATGGAAATCTTAGTGGCTTGAAATTATATCTTGCCTAATACTGAAATTAGAACACATCTACAAAAATTGTGTTTAAGTTCTAATGATATATACGTCTCATATAAGTTGAAAAATTATTTCCAAAAGTTTTCTGTTTAAGGAATAATCTTACACATGTCTAAAGAAAGAGTAGAAAAATTGACAATATTGATATTTTATCTACTCTTAACGATTATCTAAAAACTTCTATAAATTATTGTGAAAGTAAAATGACTGAGATAAAGAATAAATTGGTTAAAATTAGTCTTAAAGGTTGTCGGGTTTAATAGTGGTAGTGAGTATTTTGGCAAGTATGTCAATGCGGAATAACTTAAAAGATTATTTGTCAAATATTTGATAAATTTGGGGGTGGTAATTTAATTACTATGCTTGAAAATCTTGACAATAAGATTTGGACCAAAAGGCATAATTGCACCATAATGAACATGGTGATGAGTATGATTAGTAAGACTAATTTATCCGGTCTTCTGTGGGCTGATATAATAAAAAGCAACATTTTCATATGCAAAATGTGTTTCTTACCAAAGTTGTTTCATAAATTTCTTTTGAGTTATGGACTAAACGTAAATTACTTGAATCATATTAAATTTAGAGGTGTTATACAGAAATGAGATTATCTAATCCAATATTAAGTGCGTTGGAATTTAGATTCACTTAAAATTATTTTATATCTTACCCAAATTGTTCAAAGGGGTATTTATTTTATGACTCTAATGAAGGTATAAGAATTATGGAATCATACATAGTAAAATTTTTAGAGTTTGACGTAGTTGTAGATGATAGATGCTCTCAGACTATTAAGGATAATAGTGCGATGGAAGATCATTGTGTCTTTGTCTTTGTCTATATAGGCAATTGTGATACAAACAATTATAAAATCTCATATATCATAGACTAAACTTGTTGAGATTCAAGGTACTATTCTTGATATAATTATGATGAAATTTCTCAAGTCTGTCAAGTGTAGAATGAAGTTATTGTAGCTTTACTCATGAGATTTGTTAGGGAAAGACGATTAGTTATACTATCATACTACATAGTCTATTTGTGGGAGCATGATTACAATATCTATTACATGGTTGATTTAGCGACATATATATAAATGTCATTTATTGTTCTCAATCAAGTATGTGATTAGATGTCATAAAAGATAATAAAGTCTTCACTCTGAAAGAAGGGTGGATAGTTTATAATAAAAAAATAATTATTTCTTTCTAGTATGTTTTAAAGATTCTTTTAGAATGAACATGATATTAATAGTTTATTTTTTATATGGAGTTACGCCAAATAAATACAAAATTTATGTAGTGCAATCGAAAGATTTTGCAACACATGTTTTAAGTAAACTTGTGTGTAGACTGAAAAGTCTTATTCATGGTCTTAAGCAAGTTTCCAAGTAATATTATCAAAGTTTCATAGAGTTGTTATTTCGTTCAATTGGGAATAAAGTAATTCAGTAAATATTATACTACAAGGTCAGTGGGAGAAAATTTATTTTTCCCATGCTCTTTATACATGATATTTCACTCACAAGTAATGACATTGAGGCATCTCTTGTTCTTTGCACTAAGGTTCATAAGGATTGTTCTCGTCATATTTTATCAGATTTATCTCAGAGGACATTTGCTTATTGTATTTTGGAAATATTCAAGATACACCAATGTAAGCTAGGAATTGCTCTTGTCGTTAAGGGTGATGGATCGAATCAATTATATTGTCTTTATTTAGATATTGTGAAAATCTAGTTAAAGGGTATACCTTGTGTCGGTACATTTAAAAGTATAATATATGCTAATTTGCACTAGACTAAATATTATCTTTACGATGGGACTTCTAGGCATACATTAGTTAAATTCAAGACGCAATAATTAGGTTGCTGCCAAGAAGGTTTTAAGGAACTTAAAGAGGACAAGAGATTATATGTTAATATACATATATGTTCAATTCTTGCAGCTAGTAGAATATTTAAATGTAAACTTTGTTGGCTGTTAGAATGACATAATATCAATAATAGCATAGTTTGTAACATTCTTTTAGACTGTTACTTGAGCTATTAAGCTCTAGAACCTCATTAAGGAGTTGATCGTTTGTAATTTTATGAATTGACTCATATGGTTGTATTGAGACAATAAATTTGTAGTATTAACAACATATGTCTCAATGGGTCTAAATATTTAGTAGTCAAATTTTTTACCTTAAAGAAATAGTGCAGAAAGATGATGTTATAATGTAACGAGAAAATATTCAATGGTTAGCAATCGCCACGTCATCGTCCTACGTGGTGTGCACTTACCACTCAGAGATCGACACGCGTCCTATGGGACCCGCTGGAAAATGGAGGGGCGGGCTCGGCTTGGCTCGGCTCGCTGAAGAAGAAAAGACAGGTCACGACTCCCGCCCAAAAGATTTCTCTCTCCTGCATTGAATTTTCTGCAATTTTCTCTCTCTCTCACTTTCTCTCCTCCTCCCTCTCGCGACGTCCGCTCTGCTCTCTCTCTCCCCCCACCGCGAAGTCGTCCGACGCCGACGCCGACGCAGCCTTCGCTTCCTCCCCTGAACCCGACTCTGATGCCAACGCCCCTCCGCCTCCCTCTCGCGACCTCTAGTCCGCTCTCTCTCTCTCGTCCTCGAAGTCGCGCCTCTCTTCTAGCAAACCCCGACGCCGACGCCCCTCCGCCGGTTGCCTCCGTCGGCGTAGGAGTCCGTCGCCCCCGTCTCCTCCGCCTCCGCCTACACGCCCGACGCCAACGCGTCGAACCACAACGGCGAAAATGGAGGAGAGAGAAACGACGAAGCAGAAGACGGAGACGAAGAAGCAGAAGCGCACGCGCTCGGGGTTCTGGACATGGGTCGTCGCGTTGGTCGCGTTCCGGCTCGCTCTCGTCTACCACCCCAGGAACCTCGGCCTGTCCACCCGCCCCAAGGTCGCCAGCTCTCTCACCAGCATTCGCCGCCGTAACGCCGCCTCTCTTCGCTCCGTCGATCGATTCCCGATCCCCGATCCCCCACCCCCTCTTCCCTTGAAATCTTGGAGGTCCATTTTCTGATACGATTTCTGGTTATTCTTGTTTGTGCCGCCTGCAGGTTGGCGAAGGCTACCGATTGAAGCGTCGGTGATGTCTCTCTACGGGTTCGTCTCGTTCGATCTCTCGTAGGAAGGAAGCTGCTTGTTTGCATGGTGTGTCTCTTGTTTGATGCTTTGATCCCTTCCACAGTTCCATGTATCACGGTTCTCCTTTGCTTTGTTGCTTGTTCTCGGACCTCTCGCTGTCAAAAGGTAACTCTTTGGAGTATAATCGCCGATGCATTTTGAAGGCTAGGTTGATTGTGAGCTTTGCTGGTTATCGCTAGAACCGAACTAGATTTATCCGGCGCTATCGAAGCGGAGGTGTGGCTTGTGCGAAAAGTTGTTTTCGATTCCAGAAATTGAATTTCTTTTTAGGGGAGACTTGGAAGATGTTCTCGGAGCAGTTCGCATATAGGAACCGCATTTGCTTTAATTGCGTGGTTGATAATTTTTTTTTACGTGGTATGTTGCACCTCGCACTTACTCTTTTAATGCCTTAACAGTAAGCATTTCTTTGGATGATGAGCTCCACAAAAGTCGGTGATAAAATTGGTTTTCAATTGTTGCTGATTAATCACCCGAGATAAAGCTCACATTCGAGAACTGAAAATATACATGTTCAGTTAAAAATATGCCTGCTTTCATGCCCTTGCTTTTATGTTGCCTTGATAAGTGCACCTCCGCAATTGGAGATTGACCAGGGCAAATTTTTGTTCCCATGGAATTAGCAGTTCATTGTTTTCCGTCCGCATTAGTCGATTGGAAAGCATGGTTCAAATGACAACAAGGGGAGAAAAAGTGACATCGAAAAAGAACTTGGATTCTCTGTCATTGCCCGTGGGCATTATATGGCTTTCTAATGTCTACTTAGTCTAATATTCAACATTTACTCGTATCGAGAATAAGCATGTAATAACGAGATACTTGAAATGCTCAAGGTATATGGTTAAGAGCACTTTATTGCTGCCTGCTACCGAGACACATGGCGAGCGTGAGAGAGCAAGAACAAGCATACGACCGGTTGGAGGACAAGATGAGAAGAGAATGTGAGAAACGAGAAAAACAATTAATGGGTTAATGTAACCCCTGAAAAAAGTTATTTAGTTACTGTAGAGCAATATTGCTCTATGGTCAATCCCGCCTTTTGGTAGACGGTATTCTTGAGATTTATGTTTAGCTAGGTCTACTTATCCGATAGAGTTGTGCATACTTGAGCTTCGAGCCCACGTCTTGTGCTGAGCCTTCATGAGATCATCAATTAGTAATAAAAATAATTACCTTGAAGAGGATATTTTAACTGCGCTCGGCATTTTGATAATCTATTTCGACTCTCTCTTGTCATGATGTGCAGTACAACACAGTGTTATTTCGGAGAGAGATTCATGCCGTCCCTTCTTCCATTCAGGAAGCATCCACAATGACTTCTACAGCGTCACCGACAATTATTTTTCTGACATGTACCACTCTCCTCCAAGGCCTTTGCCCTATGACGTAGAGCCAAGGCGTTTGTGCATGCAGAGGGATGGACTGGTTCCAAGGCATGAGAAGGGTTCAAGTCATGCCAATGAGGAATCAGAACCTCTTAGGAGTGACAAGGATGGGGAATCGGATAATATTTGCTCGGAAGGCAAATGGACTAACTATGCACATGAAAAAGGTTTTAAAGAGCAACCATATAAGACCTCACTTAAACTATCCTTGGCAAAAGCGAATGCTGATATTGGGCATATTTATACGACATCGAAGAGGAAGATGTTTGTCCGACGTGTCTTGAAGATAAAAGTTTTTGTATTAGAAGATTGGTTGCTTGTTGCTTTCTTATTGAGCTGACAATTATTAGCGGGCTAAGCTAATTCTGAATAACGTGAAGTGCTGAATAAGTTTTAGAATAGGGATGAGACATAATCTTAGGCTAGTTCAACTTGTTCACTTTCATGCCTAGATGTAATTGAGTTTTCAGCTTGTAAACTATTTAGAGATCCAATCTACTTGGGTGAACTTGATTTTTTTTCTGAAAGAAATTACCTTACCATTGTATGCTTTTGTGCTTTCCTTTTTCCCCGGGAATATGCTGGCACGAGATGCAGATTCTTTAGAGAAAATTTTGAAGAGAACTTTCATCTGAAAAAAAGAATAAAAATTGACAATAAGCTTATGTGGAAACTAGGGAAGTACTTCCATGAACTTGGAATTTGGGTCTGATTATTGCCTCAGACGGTGGCAGCCGAAGTATTGTGTGCAAGTTGGCTTGTTCGGTATTGGTTTATAGTTTTGTAACATGTCACTGCAATGTTGTGATTAATTAAATTGTTGATGTTCTTGATGAATTCTATCAATTTTTACTGCTTACTAAATGCAGAATATATGCCTGAGAATCCAAGAATAATGACAAAATGCTCTCACCATTTCTATCTTGGTTGCATATATGAGTGGAAGGAGAGAAGTGACATCTGCCCGTATGTGACAAGGTAATTCTTTTCCTAGATCCCAACAGCAAACATGCATACATACATGCATACACATGTGATTACTGTGCTCCAATGATTGCTTCACCGTGGCATGAGACCACGATTCTTAGTTGTTGTCCGACCTCACGAGTGACCTTTCTCGGGAAACTCTTTTTTTGGGGTAGGAATTGGGATTGTTTCTCCCTCGCTTTATGCACGTTGGGTTGCAATCATTTTAAGGACACGTTAAGAGCTTTTTACAAAAGATGATATGCTATTTGGTTTTCAACTGGGATTGGTAACTTTTGAATGGTTATAACCTCCATACTAATCCCCGTACAAGTCCTATCGACACCCGGGATAAGCCGGTTATGCTTGCAGCTTATTGCTTTATAATTGGAGGCTTTCCTTTTCTTGGGGATTTTGCCAGGCTGGGTAGTTGTCATAAAAAAGAAAGATCATCGAACAATTACCTAAAACAATGGCAGAAAATAGTAGTACATTTCTAGCCTCATGAGCTTCTATGGGTTGAGCATGCTGCCAACATTTCGGCAGCCTCTCACCAACTGATAGTTGTGGCTTCCTATGATTTTGCGGCCTCACAAGTTATGGGATTGCTATATGTCTTCTATATTGATTTAGAGGTGGTGCCATTTTGTGTGGGCAGTTGAGAAAAATCAAGATGTTCTGGTATTTCAACTGTTTTCTTCTCCTAGTTGTGTGCTTAATTGGACCTTTTCTGTTTCACGGGTGATGGTGTTCGATGAGAGACTTGATCTTAGGTGAATGCCCATGTTGACGATATCTTTTGTCAAGCCTTTGGGAAGAGAAAAAGAATCCTGTTAATATACTTGATGAAATGTAAAGAAGTCTCTGTGCATATTCCAATTTCTCGAGACTCTCTCTCCAAAGACCCATTATACATTCCTTCTAAATTATCTTTTACTTTGTTTAGACTTGGTTATGCTGCTTGAAACGCAATTGTAAATATGAGCAATATCTCAAGTGCATATTGGTAAATGTAATTGTCTGGTCGTTGCCTTTCCATTTTTGGGTTTGGTTTAGTTATAGAAACTACATATGAAAGAAAGTGCATAAGTGGCCAACCAAACGACACGCTGTCTTGCTTTCGCGTTAAGGCGTTGTCGGGTTCTCTCCCCGAGTTTCTTGATGCTCGTGCTTTGCCCTTGGTAGAGCGACGTGTAAGACTCTGCGACTTGTTACTTCGGTGCTTGCTGGGCTTACGGGGTTAGATTTACAATGAAATGCTTAATGTCGGTCCCGGTGCATGACTTCGCTTCGTAGTTAAGTAACAAGTTTAGCGAACGGCAGCTTGATTTACCTATGGATTCTCAAGCAAAATGCCGTAGTTTTTCAGACTCCAGCCAAGTGAAGCTGGCAACACCTTCTGTTCACTCAGAAAAAGAGAGTACGAGAGCAAAAGATCGGATGTTCATTTCTTTGCCAGGCTTTGGGTAATTGAAACGAGTAAATCAATCGTCAGGTATGTGAGAAAAGCGATTTCGCATAACCATAAAGCACATCACAAGTGGACGTTTTATCTGTTGAAACAAGGTGTTGGCGAGGCAATGGCAAAAAAGAGCCAGCAAAATCTCCAAGAACCGTAAGAATTTATTCACTCATTTTTCCTATATGGTATTTATAGTAAAACAGATAACACAACCTGCTTTTTTTATTTATTTATAAGTAAACGCACAAGCATGACATTTTCATTTCATCTACTTTCCACTAGCGATAATCTCAAAGGCTCGCAGGAACACCTCGGGGGTGGCCACCGCTCAATCTGTGCTTCCCATTTATCTCGTTGAAAATAATGATCTCGAAAAGGTATCTCTATGTCATCCAAAAAATTAAGGCAAAATATGAGAGAGAGACAGAGAGAGCCGGGGGGGAGAGAGAGAGAACATCATTTACCACGAAATGCGAGAACCCCCGAAATGTTCGATGAGTCTGTTCGAGCTCCTCATTTACCTTGATGGAGCAAAAGAAAATTATGAAAAGGTTCGTGAGATTCTTAGAATCAGCGGCAAACATCCGGAAGCTGCCAAAACTAAAGAGATTAACTAGTAGATTTCAACAGGATCATTGAAAAATTCATGGAAAAAGGAGATAACACTTTCCCCGAGTCGGCTTAGAGAAATGAAATCTTTTAACTCCGAAAAGCTCCTTCTAGATATTCTACATAATTAGTCACGCATTCTCTCCTGATCTCTAGGTTCGAATGTGAAGCAATGTGTGTGTGTGTGTGTGTGTGTGTGTGTGTGTGTGTGTGTGTGTGTGTGTGTGTGTGTGTGAGAGAGAGAGAGAGAGAGAGAGAGAGAACCTCTTGCAGTCCATTATTTGGATTATCCAGAAACTCGGCTGCCCCGTCTACTCCGACCTTGGCGGCAGCGGCTTCCACAAGGAATTCTGCGAATCCACGTTATACAAAAGCATGTCTCGGCTGGTGAATCCGTGCCTAAAGGAATGACTTGGATGAGCAAGGAACCAGGCTTCAGGAAAAGGAAGTGAGTCAAAGCAGCCCCGTGTACACCAACCATAACCTCGCTCTTATTAAGCAAGTGATACATCTTCGCCAGTTCAGTCGTTCGCTTAGGCCGCAAAACTTTTACTCGAACCCCATATCCTCCGCCATTTTAACCAAGCAGTCTTCATTAACTAACGCCCGGACCCACCGCGATAATATCACTAGCTTCAGTTTCTTCACTGGTGTTTCGGTCGTCTTTATTAATTTTCATCGATCACCCCAAAGTTGCACCTGAAGCCGATTGATTCGAGTTTCAGATGTACCCCTTGCTCCTTGTGCGGTATTGAACCTTTTATCCACGGCTGGTAAGCACGGTCAAGGAAGTGTCGAAATCGAGGATGCTCTTATTCCCCTTCATCGGTACCAACAATGGCCTCCGGAAGCAATGGATTCTTTTATCTCCAGCAAAGTCGAGGAGCGGATAGTTCGAGAGGCGAGAAAGGATGTTCTCATACTTCATAATCCACCAATTGTGATATTCCAGGATGACAAACACAACCTCCTCCTTGAAATGCTGTGAGGTAATGTACAGGCGAATCCTATCATTGAATTCATGGTAGAGGTTACCCGTGTATCCTCCGGTCGAAAAGAAAAGCGCGGGAACGTCATGGCGGACATCACACCTATGTTTAGCGACCATGGTATCTTTATTCGCAATAAGGTCAAGCTCATCAATTTTATCCATGATAGGGTTCTCCCATTTTCGAGTATAGGGCCTTATTTTTTCGTCTTTGGAGTTCCTCGTCATCGTGCCTTTTGGCGGATCGGTGACCAATTGAGATGAAGTCGATGAACTTGCTTTGCTGTTTTGAATGATAAAGGAAGGCGAAGAAGAGGGAGAGTGTGTCCTTACATCCCCTTTCATGATGCATACATCGGAGCGAAAGCCGCTCCTATCACAGCATATACTCCCTGCAATTGTTTGCAACAAAATGCTTTAATTCAAAAATATTGGAAAGGCCAAAAGAGATTCAAGTAGTCCAGCTCCAGTCTAGAATTTCTACATGCAATAAGGGAACAAGCAAGGACAAAAGAAAGCTGTCATTATGTTCTTGATGATTATGGGCTCGATTAATCAATGCTTCTGCAAAATAGAGAAAACGGTCACCAAGAAAGCGAGGGCATAAAACAGAGCAGCAGCATACTAAGTTCGATAATTTCAAGCTGGTTTTCCACGGTTTTGTACCTGGTAGACACGCATAAAGAATAATTCCAAGGAACAACTACAAAAGCAGTTTCCAAGAAACTCATTTTGTTCAAGGTTTTGTCTAGGATTTTTCCCTTCCTTTTCTTCAGTTTGCCATTTTTCAATGCGTTAAGGATTGAATACGCACCATTAGACATTGAAGAACAAGGAGGGGCATTTGCATTGTGGTTCTCACGAGCACCTTCACTTGTCCACGCTGAAAGAATCTGCTGAATCCCACGAAAGAAAACCATCAAGAGAAGGTCAAGAGAACAACAAAACAGAGCCAAAAAAAGAAAAGAAAAAAATAGAGGAACATAGAGCGACGAGCAAAACCCTGAGAGAGAGGCTCGGGAACCGAGTGGGCGAGGGACCACCACGAAGCTGCAAGAGAGAAGAGAAGAGAGACAAGGAGGTAGAAGAGCTTGGGCTTCCTCCGCAATGCGACTCTTCATCGTCAAAGATATGCGCTTCGCCTTTTCTCCATTGATGGAACCTCCGGTGCACCATCTCTCTCTCTCTCTCGGACCACCGCCCGCATATAGTTTTCGAAAAATCAGATTTTTCTTCCTACATTTCAAGCCTTGTGATAATTGAGAGAAATACATAAATCCAGGAAGATTGGAAGCGGGTGCGCAGGGATTTTCTCAAGGGGAGAGAGAGAGAGAGCTGCATGAGCAGCGAGACAAACGGTGTTTTTTGAGGTTGAAGTGCACGCTCTTTTTGTATTTCCAACTTTTGAATTTCCGAGCTTCCACATATGTAGCGTTCAAAACATGAATATCTCCGAAGTGCAAACCAGGATTGCGGTATACTAATACCTTCCCTGAAATTTGTCCACCGTCTTTCCTTGCATTGATGATTCAAGCAAACTATTAAATAGTAAAGACACCCGAAATAGCATTATGACATTAAAGCCCAAGTAGGTAATTACACCTTTTCCCCAAAGTTGTGAATATCAAACTCAAACATGGGTTAACAAGAACAGAACCGGAGATGGGATGTCATCAAAGCAATATAACACCATTGCACGGGCTTGTCGAGCACTTGTATGGTCCGAGAAGGCCTACTTGTCTTATAGTTTAGCTGCTTTATCTGTTTTGTTTTTCAGGTTTAGGTCCATAAGCGGTGACAATTGCCCTATAAAGCCTCGCTTTCGCTATGGCTCCGGTGGGTTCCCTTAACCAAGCCACTACCTATAAGTATGGATGATCATTGACCAAATTTTGCCAAAAGAGATCTATTTCCAAAATAGAAAATACTACTTTTCAATGATCTTGAGCAGGCAAAATCACTTGCATGGGGTCCTCACGAGAATTCATTTTATTTCTATGAAATTCTTTGAATTTGGATAAAAGTACAATGTTAGCTTAGTCAAATAAGCCAAATCATATGCAAACCTAAATTTTGAATTTTACCCTACGGCATGGTTAGAAATTATTCCATAACCATACCAAGCCACTAAAAACCAAGGGATGCACTCTAAAATTAAAATTACAAAAATGACCGTTTTTCTTGAGTTTTCTTTAGCGAGACTCATGCTAAATGATAAATCAAGCACAAAAAGATGAGATTAGAATACATACAGGATAATACAAACTTCATCACTTTTAAGAATTCCTGTGGGATCGGCTGTCCCCATTAGATAGTAAGAATCTGGAATAGGAATCCTTCCTCCTTTCAAACTCTTCTTTTCATTATTCATCGGGATGGACGAGACGATTTTGTAGGTATGTTTCGTCCCGAGAGGAATCCCGAGATAAGATCATTCCGCCGCAAAGTGAAACCATCCTTCTCACCATGATTCACCGAAACTGTTCACACAGTAAAAGAACAAAAGGAAAACACAAGGGAAAATGTTTACACATCAAATAGCAATTGAAGGAAATACGCACCCAAGGGAAGTAAAAGCAGCAAAGATGAATAGAGATGCATTTTTTTACTTATGCATATTTCAAATCAAGAAAAATAAAAGAAGCACATCCAAGTATAGAAAAAAAAAATGGGCAGTAGATTTGAGTACAAAATGTTTCCCTGATGGTTGAACATGACATTTAGTTCAGCAAAGAAGATTTGCTGCTTATTTTATTTGTAGGAAAAAAATGGAAATGCCACTCCTGTGACGTTTAGTGCACTGCATTTCTTGCATGGATGCAAAGGAAGCACTGGAAAAAAAACAACATATTTACCCCTCTAGTTAGTCTTACAACTACAATTTTAATCTCATACACATCAACCAGGCACAAAAAGTGTGTGCAAAATTTCTACAGGCGATATTTGCTCTATCTATGCGATAGAAGAAAGCAATGCCTTCCCACTCAATCTACGAGCTGTGCGATTTGTACTCTTTCTACCTTCTAGTGCATTTGTGAAGAAATACTTAATAGATGTGAGGCATATAGGCAATGAGCAACCAATGCTGCTATGGAAGAAAATCAAACTTCTTATCTCGGGGTGCTTGCCTTGAGGTTGCTCCTCCAAATGACGTGAGATTATTTTCATGAAGAGCTTGATTGAATCCTATGACAGAAGAAAACAGCATAGAAGAAATATGGGAACCGGGCCTGCAATTTCGTAGTGATTTTGTCAAAGTCGACTTCTTACCTGTGTACCATTAGCAACGGTGGCAAAAAGGTTCCCTGTCAACGTTTTCCTTTGCCTCAACCATATAGTCGGTGAATAACTTGACTATTGATCCTATGATACGAATGAAGCACCGAAAGATTGTCGGTGGGGAAAAAGTGAAGGCAATTGAGGACTAAAGCGACATGTAGATTCCATGTTCAACCAGCAACGTAACTAGTCGAAAGCGGGTACAGTCTTCCAAGGACAACAGGACATATACTTATTTTAGGCTCTGCAGTTTTGATCAAGTCATGTAAGAATACCTATTATTGTAGTTGCAGAATATCTCTAGTGAGGTGTTTCCATGCACATCAAAATCATTTATTCATCGAAAAAATGAATTTCAATTGCCCATATTCCCACTAATATTTATCTTCTTTTTGCCATTAACGAAACAACATATTATTCCATCATAGAGAGCCTCGGCATTACAGTGCTTAGCCTACGTAGAAGAAATGAAGGTTGTCCTCAAAGACATGTGAGGTAAATTAACCTTCAAATCTTCCGCTTTCGTGCTCCCTCGCTACTCGCGCATTCGCTGGCAACTGAACAGCCCAACAAGATGCAGAAACAACCCATTCGGGATTTTGACTGCGCATTCCGAAACCAGCCCATGAGAGGGGAGGAAGAAGGAAACTCACCGGTCGAGAGAGAAACGCAGGGACCCCGCCCGGGTCCACGGCAAGCGGGAATCCTTCTCCCCCGTGCCTCTCCTTCTTCTCCGCACCGTCGACCCCGCCCGTGTCCGCGAGATCTCCCTCGCGACCGAGCAGCCCGGCGTCGGGGACAACGCTCGGTCGGCGGCGGGGAGCCCGGGTGCCGCTCGGGAATGAGACCGAGGCCGCCTCCCTCCCCGCCGGAGGCCGATGGCTTCGCGGCGGAGGTCGGCGGAATCCTTCTCCGGCCGCGCCTCTCCTTCTTCTCCGCGTCGTCCGAGATCTCCTCGCGACCGAGTGGGCCAGCGTTACGGACAACGCCCGGTCAGCGGCGGGGAGCCTAGTGTCGCTCGGGAACGAGACCGAGGCTGCCTCCCTCCTGCCGAAGGCCGATGGCTTCGCGGTGGAGGCCGGCAGGACGGGGAGGACGAGCAGATGCCGGAGACGGAGGATGCCAGAGGCAGAATGAGGCTTTTGGGGAGGGAGCCGGAGCCGGAGCCGGAGCCGGAGGCAGACACAAACCTTTTGCTCGATCTCTGAGGGAACAGTCGGAGGTGGAGGGGGTCGGTACCCGACTGCGACTGGTGAGGCTCCGATGTGCCAAAAGCAAATTTTGGGGGAGGAAGGCGGAGCCGGAGCCGGAGGCGGACACAAACCCCGTACCCAATCTCCGCGGGAACAATCGGAGGTGGAGGGGGTCGGGACCCGACTGCGACTGGTGAGGCTCCGATGTGCCAGAAGCAGATGATCGGCGAGGCTTTTGAGGAGGCGGAGCCGGAGACGAAGGCGGAAGCAGAAGCGGTCTCGATCGTTCTGTGTATGTTCTCCCGCGAGGAGAGAGAAAGTGAGAGAGAAAAAATTGCAGAAGATTTAATTGAAGAGAGAGAATAGTCCTTTGGGCGGGAGCTTTGCGTGACTTGTCCTTTCTTCTACCAGCGAGCCGAGCCGAGCCGACCGAGTCCTTTCATTTTTCAGCGGGTCCCACATAACAGGTGTCGGTATCTGAATGGTACGTGCGCGCCACGTCATCTGATGACGTGGCGCACGAACCACTGAATATTTTCTCTAATGTAACATATTTTCATAGATGATATGGTTACAGATTCACTAACTAAGGCCTACGCCCGTGTGTATTTGAGCAACATGTCATTAGCATGGGCCTAGGAACATTTTGGATATTATTATTTAGTGGGGCTGTGTTTTATTTTTCCTTAAATAAAGTTTATAAATAAAGTTTATAACTGTATAATGGTTTGATATGTATCAATTTTTGCAATTTAATAAAATATTTTGAATGTATTGTTATTATGTTGAATACATATTAATAAAAGTCTCAAGGTAGTGCTTAAACTTTGAGTGAAGGCTAAAGGCATCAGATTATTAGCCTTATGCATATATCTTATTATACATAAATAAAAATGTTAACCGTAAGAACAAGACATATGTAGGTTTATTGGAACCATAAAAACATTCTCTAGTAGCACAAGTTTTTTGTGATGTTTAAGATAAGAAAATAGTGACTAACAAATGAGATTTTTCTATGAGAAATGTTATCAATTTGATACACAACCATATTGAATCCATATCAATAAAGTTGAGAATATTCGTGAGACCATGAAAAGCTCTATGTATATATATGCAGTTATCATCATGATTTAGTATTTGAGACTTTATGAAATATGATTGACTATTAAGAATTATCTCTAGACCAATATGTGCACATATAATACAATTTCAATTAATATAGTTCAAATGAAGAATGTAAGAGTTTTACTAATGTTGACTACATTAATTGATATTATAATTTACTATTTTACGGTTATTGTAAAACAAGGTTGGTCTAAAGTGAGATAAAATATTTTTTAATTAGTTTAATATGGAGCTGGCTAGTATGAGCCTAGCTTGTAATGAAAGAGTCTGGCTGGAAACTCTATAAAAACTCTATAAATAGTGTTCAAGTCTCTCTTCTAACTTTAATTCTCACATGTATAATCACATAATGAGCGTTAACCTAACGGTGACCGTCTCATTGAGCCAATGATACGGAAGGCAATAAGGAGAATGACTTGTGCGTGAAACATCAGTTTTTCGCTTCCACTTCAAAAACAATGGATTCCAAAATAGATACGTTAACATTTTTGCTCAATTATGCATATTTTTGTTATGGTTATGGAGATCTTGGGATTGCACAATTTACATCCATCATGATATAGTAGTCAAATGATTTAGGGTTCTTTACCAATAGGGTGTAGGAAAGGTATCTGGATACATCAACCAAGGCTGGGCTCCTAAAGAGATACGGGCCATTAGGAACACTAGGAAGACACACAGCGAATTTCTTGGTTATTCCCATATGATGAGGGGTTAGTTGTGTACCCTTACCATTAGGAACACTAGGAACACACAGCGAATTTCTTGGTTATTCCCATATGAAGAGGGGTTAGTTGTGTCAAAAGAGCGAGAGAAGCCCATGAAAGGGAAGCCAAACCGATCGTGTCTGAAGGAAGAGACTTCAAAAGGTACCCAAGAGCACAAGACATGTTTATGTCGTTCAAAGTTATAGAACTAGTCAGGTGTCCGCCATTTGTTACATAAAGGACAACGTTCTTGTATGTGAGGTCGGACAGAGCGCAAGTTTTGGTAAGCGGGTTGACGGGAGTGGTGATGCAATTTTGGCAATGCTTGTTGGAAGAGCTGCTGGATGGAGGGAAAAATGGGGAGAGGTAGGACCTTGCCGACATGCATGGCGCAGCCTTCCAATTTACGGGAGGGTGCTTGTACTGGCAAGAGTACCATGAGAACGGAACGCCGAGATTGACGAGGTAGTTCTCATGGAAGTTGAGGGTGGTGGTGTAGAGAGAAGTGGTGGTGTCTTTGGTGATGGGTGCAACTAGAGTTTTGTAGGGCGGAAATGCTGAAACATGAGAGCCAGCAAGGGCAAGTGCGAGAAGCAATAATGCTTGAACTAGATGCATTTTTTCTCTTTTCTTGGATTGGATCAGTGTTGAGGCTTTGAGGGATGATTTTGGGTGATTGGGGCAGATCGTTATTTATAGTGAAAGATAAGCACTGACTTCTTGATGGATCAAGGAGAGTAGGTACTTCACTGGGACTGGAGAGCACATCCTCATGGATAAACAGCGTGCTAACTTGAGGAGAAGACTTCAACTGATTCTGACCAGAGCTGCTAAAACAGCCAATTGCACATTGACCTTTTCAGAGTTCACATGGAGGGAAGCATTTGACGGTCTTGGCATTTCTCTCCTCCTAACAATAAATCCATCTATTCAGGTAGGTGATTCTCTTTCAATATGTAGTCACATGTAGAGAGCATCTACTTTTCAGGGCTGTGAGATTCTTGATGTTATAATGTACAAAGATGACTATGGCGTGTTCTGTTCTAAATAGGAAAAAGGTAACTAATGTTCTAATTTATCCAAGATTCATTTTCATGCATGATGTTACTGTAATAGCTGATGTCAGGAACTAATTGCTGTTGTCTAATTCATGTTAGCTGCTCCCAATTCTGCAACGTTTTTAGGGAGGGTTAAACTGTAGCTCAAATGTTACAACCCAACAAAACAACCTGATGGCAGCTAGTAATAATTAAGACCCACCTTACAGAATCATTCCAAAAAAAAAAATAGAATCCACTTGCTATAACTATAGATATATGTTTTTCTTATTTTTATGTCTAGTTGAAAAGGTTAAATGCAGACAGCATAGTTGATAATGGAAGTATTTTTGTATTCTACGGTACACTGTATTTGATCAGTTGAAACAGAGATTGTTGAAGGAAAAGCAGAGCAGAAGTAGAGGTACGGGGTCATCTCCTGAGTCTCTCTCTGCCTTTTCCGCTTTCATCTGGGTGCAGTCTCAAAGTGTGTTGCGACCTGCACAACATACCCAGCTATCAGGTGAACTTATTAGTTTTTCTTTTCCTGACACATGGTTAATTTAACCTAATTCTTGAATTCATAGTTATGTTGCAATAGCCAGTTAGGATGAATGAATGGTAATAGTTACTGATTTTTTTCCTTCATCTTGTCTGTTGTTTCAGTTTATGCAAAATACATCAATGGGAGGCTTTCATGAAAAATTTGACAGAAAGACACTGCAATTGCCATACTTATCTGTATAGATCATTCAAATTTTCTATGCAAACCAAATACTCATATATTGTGAAAAGTTGTCTACCTAAATGCAAGCTTAATAACTATTATCTGCTGGGCTAGTTTTCCAGAAGCTTGATACGAGATATTTTGATGATGACTTGTGCGTGATTGTCAATTGAGTGATATGAGTCTAAAAAAGAGGGCTGCTTTTGTAATAAATGCTTGTTCACCTGCTATCAGTGAACCTTGATTAAAGGAGCAGTAGTAAATCTATGAGATACTTAATTCCACATATTTTTCAGCTCTTAATAAGGTCAAACTTCAAGACTCTAATTGTGTGTTCCATGGTTGTCCTCAACCTGTTATTCGTCTGTGCCTTCTACACAGTACAGTCTACAGAAGCCTTCTACAGTACTGTCTACAGAACTAACTTTATCAAGTTTTGAGACAGGTGTAAGGTCACGATTCAGGCCGCGGAATCAGATGAAGATGAGACAAAGGAACCTCGGCCTAAAGCCGAGAAGACAATTTCTGGTGCAATGTACGCAATTTGGAGACGAGAAGGCTTGCTGGGTTTCTTCAATGGACTGCAAGCTCAGATCCTGAAGACGGTGCTAAGTTCAGCATTACTCTTGATGGTTAAGGAGAAGATCACAAAGAGCACGTGGGTTTTAATGCTTGCGGTTCAAAGGTATATTTTGGTCAATCGTGTCAAATTAAAGAATGCTTGATCATTGCTGCATGTCGTCAAAGTTGTGGGTTGTAGAGCGTTGGGATTCGAAGTTGTGATTAAGGGCCTCTTCCAAGGGAAAGGGAAGATAAATCAAATTCTAGCGGATGGCGGCTACTTTCCCCTTGTTTAATAATGTGGGAATGGTTTGGGTTTGTTAAAAGATTATAAGTAAATGTATTTCTAGATCTCTTCTGCATATGTGATGTTACTTTGCCGATTGGATGTGATTTGCTTGCGTACTAGAAAATAAAGTCCGCAAATTCATTCTGTGGAGAAAATGAACTCTGTAAACCGAAGAAAAGAATTCATATTGCCTGTATGAATGCCGGATACGGATTCAACAGGGTCCCTGCAATGGTAAATTGATGCCACTGTATCTTGGTCTCTTAAACAGGTTTTCGTCCCTGGTTTGTATTTTTTGAGGTGACTTTAGTTCAGCATGTAAATAAAGAATGGATTTCAGATTTTGTTTTGGTCAATAAATTCGAACGTCTATAGCTGTAGCAGTTCTTGCGTACACAAAAGGAACTTGGGTGTGCAAAAGAACCCATTCAAAAAGATTAATCACTCAGCAAGATAATTAAGTGAAATATATTAGGAGTCTTGTATATTTTGTTGAGATTTTCTACACAGTAGAAAATTAATTACAATTAGTAAACATATGATAATGTAGCAAGGTTGAGCTCTTTTTTTTTTTTTTTTTTTTTGGCTTGATCGAAAGGTTGAGCTCCTATTTTAGTGGTCAATATTTTGGAAAATGTTTTCTTGATTGATGTCCATCAAAATATTAGCCCACTCTAATTGCGTAATGGCCTGGTCAAGATAAGATCAACAAGTCCGGTTGTTTCGAGCTAAAAGAGAGGCTAGTCATCAAATGGGCCGAGCTATCTAGTGAGCGAGAGCTACTCATCAAATTGTCTTATCATTGAGTCAAATGATTGTTCATGCCATAAGCTTTTCTCTATGCAAAATTTAAACTGTGAGAAGAGCCCGGTCATATATATATAGATAGAGTATATTAAGGCTCCTTCGTTTCGCGGAAAATAATTTATAGGAAAACATTTTCCGGATTTTCCGACGTTCGTTTCACAAAAAATGAATTCCTAAGGGAAAATTTTTTCCATGAAAGAAAAAAAGTTTTATAAATCAGGAGAAAATGTTTTCTACTTTTGAAAAATGGAAAACAGTTTCCTCACTTGATCTCTTTTATCTCACACCTCTATAAATCATCATTTCCTCCTCTTCTTATTCATTTTTTTTTCGAATTTCTTTTTATTTTCTTTTTTTTTTATTTGAGTTATTTTTATTTTTTAATTTTAATTTTCTTTTTTAATTCAAATTATTTTTAATTTCCTTTTTCCTTTCTATTTCTTTTCTGTTTTTTTTTTTTTCCCATTTTCTTCTTTCTTGGCTAGTTGTCGGCCGTTACCAGGCGAACCTCGAGCTTGTCAATCTCAAGCTCGTGTTATGCACTCTTGCTTATCATTTTCTTTATTTACTCTACCGTGTAGTTGTACATTGCTCAACAAAGGGCTTCATATGTTTTGCTTCTTTTTTTCTTTTCTTTTTTTCTTTTTTTTTGCTTATTAGAACACAAAAGACAAAGGGGAGAACATGCCACTTAACTGGAAGATTCTTATTAGGGATGTACATGCTTTACTTGTTTTTTTTCTTTTGCTTCTTTTTAAAATCCATATGAACATTTTTTAGAGTAGATGGACATTTAGCAACAATGCGAGAACAAAAATATGAAAAAAGTTTGCATGGATTTAAAAAACAAGTTCATATTTGATGGATTTATAGTTCAATAAGTGATACATGCCTAAGTGGTGAAGTCTTAAAAAATATTTTTCTTATCAAATACCGGAAAAAATATTTTTAAAACATTTTCAAGTTTTAGCCAAACACCAAAAAATATTATTATTTTCCTGGAAAATGACTTCCATGGAAAAATATTTTCCGGAAATTACCCATTTTCAACGACACTAACAGACCCTAAGTTCTTATTACTTTTCCCATATGTGATCTCTTTGTATTTGTAAGCTGGGTCTTATATGTGAAACACAAAATTATAACGATCTAGAATTTTAATTTGAGGCAGACGATATATGAAATTTGATTGTATCTAAGCTTGGCATGGGCGAGATCTAAAATTTGTTAAAAGGAAATATTAGCAAATTTGACCCAAAAAAAAAAAAAAACAATCATAATCTCGCCTATCACTTCCAAAAAATCATTTGGACCCACTTAAGACTTTCTTGCGTTCGCGTAATTGACCAAGATATTAAAAAGTGGTGAAAATCAAACAAAAACGACTAAAATAAAACATGACTGGCCTCAAAGTAACACTTTATTTTAAATGACATCATAGTCAATATTCCATATGCCAAATTAATACAATTTCGGTAACCATTGACCTAGCGAAAGCAGAAAGAAAACCAAAACATGGGAAGACCTTCCCACGGCTTCTCAAGCAAGCTTGAATTGGAAGGCTGTTTCCGCGAACCGCCCAGAATTTTTTCGGCGACAATTTATGGTGGCGTCGCCTTCCCTTCCTCTTCCCTCTTTTTCTCTTTCGCCCTCACATCGGTTTTCAGGTTATTACAGTTTCATTAATGAAGTTTCTGTATTATCCTCGGGTGATAGAATTGTTATTTCACTGATCTGCCATTTGGACATTTTGGATCTATTTATAGCATCATAAATTAGTTACTTAAGTGCATGTGCGCACATGACAAATCTTTGTTATTGTTGATCACATTCCTATTATCCAATTCTCCAAAACAATCCAGGTTTAGATAGATGGATGGGATGAATATGTGCAAGAGCGATTTTCTTCTCGACTGGGGTTATTAGCGAGATGTGCATTCTGTATTATCCAATCGGAAAAGCTTGGCAAGATGTGATTTTTTGGTAAACTGCTTCCGTTGACATTCAAAATATAAACTATGCGCTTTCAACTTCAGAGCAGTGCTTATTTTTAACCATGCATACATACGTAGACACGGACAAACAGACAGAGACAACAACATGCACTTATTTGCCCAAAAACCAAAGTTAGCTACTTGCTACTTTTTGTTAGGGGCTACATTATTGTTTCTTATTCTTTAAGGAAACCGGAAATTACAAAAAAGCACACGGTATCATTGCACACAAAGGTTCTTGTTCCTTTGATGGCCACACCAACTTGAACTGTTCTCGTCAAGGTTTGACTGTGAAATCGAAGTTGGCGCAAGTAGTGGCTTTGCCCAGCAATGAGGAACTGAACCCCAGGGTCGATTGAGCCAGATCGAACACAAGGAAGTTGTCTTCCATTTGGTAAGATCCGATGGCCACTGCATGCTCGGCCTTCTTCCCTCCGTCCACGAAGGCCAGGCAGGCCACATCCTTGCTCACTTGCTTCATCGAGTTCGCTCCATAGATTGTCCAGTCCTTCCCACTCGCTACTTGCAGACTAATCTGGGGGACCTGTAAACCTACCCGAGTCGATGCAATCGCGCTTGACTTGAGACAATACTCAAAGGGCTTCACCTTTCTTGCTTGAGGAATGCGCTTGGTGGCCATCTTGAACTCCCTGATGAAGGCATCATAGACATCGCTCCTGAGAACAGTGTAAGGAAGTACAGTGCTCAGCTTCGTGCCGCCTCGGCCAAAAGAATCAATGGAAAATGCGTTTCTCGGGAAACGGACTGCCTTCCCAGCAATTGATATGCCGCCAAGGCCGATGTAGTAGTCAGATGATTTAGGGTTCTTTATCAATGGGGTGTAGGAAAGGTATCTGGATACATCAACCAAGGCAGGGCTCCTAAAGAGATATGGGCCGTTTCCAAAGAAAAGCGTACCCTTACCATTACGAACACTAGGAAGACACATAGCGAATTTCTTGGTTATTCCCAGACGAGGAGGGGTTAGTTGTGTCGAAAGAGCGAGAGAAGCCCACGAAAGGGAAGCCAAACCGGTAGTGCCCGAAGGAAGAGACTTCAAAAGGTGCCGAGGAGCACAAGACATGTATATGTCGTTCAAAGTTATAGAACTAGTCGGGCGTCCGCCATTTGTGACATAAAGGGCGACGTTCTTGTATGTGAGGTCGGACAGGGCGCAAGTTTTGGTAAGCGGGTTGACGGGAGTGGTGATGCAATTTTGGCAACGGTTGTTGGAAGAGCTGCTGGATGGAGGGCAAAGTGGGGAGAGGTAGGACCTTGCCGACATGCATGGCGCAGCCTTGCAATTTACGGGAGGGTGCTTATACTGGCAAGAGTACCATGAGAATGGAGCGCCAAGATCGACGAGGTAGTTCTCATGGAAGTTGAGGGTGGTGGTGTAGAGAGAAGTGGTGGTGTCTTTGATGATGGGTGCAACTAGGGTTTTGTAGGGCGGAAATGCTGAAACATGAGAGCCAGCAAGGGCAAGTGCGAGAAGCAATAATGCTTGAACTAGATGCATTTTTTCTCTTCTCTTGGATTGGATCAGTGTTGAGGCTTTGAGGGATGATTTTGGGTGATTGGAGGAGATGGTTATTTATAGGGAAAGATAAGCATTGACTTCTTGATGGATCAAAGAGAGTAGGTACTTCACTGGGACTGGAGAGCATATCCTCATGGATAAACAGCGTGCTAACTTGAGCAGAAGACTTCGACTGATTCTGACCAGAGCTACTAAAACAGCCAATTGCTGATCTCTTAGCTGTAATGACTTATTCATTATTCAACTAATCTGTGTACATGTCATTAATAAATATGGATTCTCTCACCTGTGAAGTACATTGATGACATCATTGATGAGAATGTAATTCAAATTTAATTACTTTTTAACCATACTCAATCTTAAAAATTCGATTTCAATAATATTGTTCATTTTGAACTTAAGCAAGTTCTTAAAAGGTTTTGTCTAAGTACTCGTCTAGACCTCGTAATTACCTAGATGTAAAACAGAAAGAGGAAATTGTTGGTACAGGGCAAGAAAAAGATACTATACCAATATAGGGCACATGGTGTATGAATACCAATACGTCAAAATAAGAAATGCATATGTGGAACTTGTCATCCTTATATATAAAATGGACAAGCCGCAGAGAGCCATTTGAGAGTTTCAGCTCCTCTAATGTGGTCATAACACAAGAAAAAATACAGCATTGAAATTTAAGAGTTTTACTAAATTGATTGCTAAAAATCTGCCCAGTGACCCCTTAACAGGCTCCTAATAAAATAATGAATTATTGATTGTCTAATTGCGACTCGAAAGCACCATAAAAGCATTAACAAAGAATCACACGAACTTCTTTTTGGAACAAAACCAACAATTAAAAAAATAGAAGAAGAAAACAAGAACTAACTACTTAGGGCCTGTTTGTTTGGCTTTTGTTTTATTCCCTGAAACACTTTTTTTGTTGGAACGTAAACGCGTTTGTGTTTTTGTTCAAAATCATTTTTTTGTTTGCACATCTAGAACAAAAACAAGAAACAAAAAAAAATTATTTCTTGTTTCTTAAACAAAATTTAAACTTTTCCATTTTTTAGTCTCCAACCCCATCAAAGGTGAGAGACTGAGAGTCGAACCTCGCAATTCTCATAAGAGCAGATGGCCTCTAGGGCAAAGCCCTAGAGTAGTGATTAACCTTAAATCATTTGTTGCCCTTGCCTCGGGGGCTGTGGCACTATGCCTTCGAGATCGAGACTGGAACAGTATCATCCGTGCTATCTCATTTGCTCTCGCATTCTTGGGTGTGGCCAAAAAAAAAGAAAAAATGAAAAATAAGAAAGAAAATGAAAAAATAAAAATTAAAATATTTAAAAATTAAAAGAAATAAAAAAAATTATACAAATTTACCAAATCATTTCTATTCTTTTCTAATTTCGATCTTTACCAAACGTGTTTTTTGGTTCAAAAATTAAATAAAATACTTTTTTCTATTTAATAAACAAAAAGGAACTAACCAAACTTAATCTCTGATTCTACAACTAAGATATAATTGACGATTGATGGAACTGTTCCACAGTATTGTGTAGTAACCACGCGTAGTATGTCACAGCTGGCTATCTCTAGAGCTTATGTGTGGCTATTAACAATGCTGTAGCTCTGCCGAGAAAAGGTAGTAGGCTTCATGGAAGGAAGGATTCTTTTTCGCTGTCAAAAGGTTCACCCTCCTTTAGAAAAGCTTATGCTAAGTAAATGGTCGGTGGCCTATGGGCAAAGATTCTACCAAATCTGTGTGGCATCGATGAGATATTAATTGTTTTTTGCTTACTTAGTGCAGTAGATCAAGCTTTAAGTCTGTGGATCCGCAATATTCTTGTGCAATCACTGATCTTCACCTAATTAATCATTCCAAAGTATTTATACTCTCTTTAGTTCACGTGTTAATTGTGTTCATCACTTGATGTGGCAACTGCTAGAGGCTGAAACCAGAAACTTTATCCCGGAGAGGCCAGTCTTAATTGCTGATATATTCATGAGAGGACTTTCTAATTCCAAGGTTTTTGAGTTTCAAAGGCAATTGGTCATTGTGTCACCGATATATGGCAAGTGTGCCTTCAATTCGAATGCAGACTTTCGACCCAAAATGGGTTGCGCATTTATGCTTAGCGGAAGAATCCTGTTAAAAAACCATTTCTTTAATTGCAGGTTGTTGATTGTTTTATTGAATCCGGCCATCTCCAAGATAACGAGTCACTTTGGGACAATGTAGTTGATGGATGCTATAATCTAAGCTAACGGCTATGGTCAAAGCTGTCAGCCTGCTTGCTCCTAAGTTCCGACAAGACTCCAAGCCCTGTAAAGAATGCGTTCTCGGACTTGCGGCTACCCGCGGAATGTTAACACTAGTTTTTCAACTCCTAGAGGCCCTATTGCCAACCTCTCAAAAGCAAAATCAAAGGGAGAAAAGAGAAAAAGAGAAAAGCAAAGGTAAAAGGCCCAAGCCAAAGCCCATGTATTTTGACTAACGAGAAGAAGCTACTAATCAAACCAGTCATCGCTCCTACCCTCTTGAGGATTGATTGAAAGTTCTTTAGTAGTGGTTCACAGTTTATTCTCAATCTAGCAACCATTACTAAATGCAACCATGTTGAGGAGAATTGTCACCTTGAAGTATAAATGGGATTTTTATGATCTATCAAGATACTGATTTACCTTCTTGAAAACATTATACTCAATTGTATTTTGTGATATCTTTTTCACCAAATCTTGTACTACACATACTTTAGAGGCTTTTAATGAAAGACCGAGATTCATTCTCTAATAACCCAACGCTCGCCTTTCTCCAAGAGTCGGATCCTCTGGGAATTTTGGAAGTGCCTTTAAAATACTAGACAAGAGTGATGATAATGCTGTTTCTATAATTTGACTTCCTTCAAAACGTTGTACAATCTTTTTGATATGAATGATCTATTTTAAAATTTTGGCAGAGATGGTTAATATGATTTTTTTTTCCTTATCTTTTAATTTAGCTGAACTAATTATACTTTTGATATTACCATATAAATACCTGCTCATATTTTACTTGTTGGTTTTGTTCCAAAAAGAAGTTTGTGTGATTCTTTATTAATGCTCTTATGGTGCTTTCGAGTTGTAATTAGACAATCAATAATTCATTATTTTATTAGGAGCCTATTTAGGGGTCACTAGGCAAATTTTTTAGCAATCAATTTAGTAAAATTCTTAAATTTCAATGCAGTATTTTTTCTTGTGTTATGACCACATAAGGGGAGCTGAAACTCTCAAATGGCTCTTTGTGGCTTGTCCATTTTATATATAAGGACGACAGGTTCCACGTATGCATTTCTTATTTTGACGTATCGGTGTTCATACACCATGTGCCCTATATTGACATAATATCTTTTTCTTGCCCTATACCAACAATTTCCTCTTTTTGTTTTACATCCAGGTAATTACGAGGTCTAGACAAGTACTTAGAAAAACCTTTTAAAAACTTGCTTAAGTTCAAAATAGACAATATTATTGAAATCGAATTTTTAAGATTGAGTATGGTTAAAAAGTAATTAAATTTGAATTATTGAAAACACTCATCTCATCAATGTACTTTTTTTTTTTTAAAGCAGACTCATCAATGTACTTCACAGGTGAGAGAATCCATATTTATTAATGACATGTACACAGATTAGTTGAGTAATGAAGAAGTCATTACAGCTAAGAGACCAGTGATTGGCTGTTATAGTAGCTCTGGTCAGAATCAGTTGAAGTCTTCTGCTCAAGTTAGCACGCTGTTTATCCATGAGGATATGCTCTCCAGTCCCAGTGAAGTACCTACTCTCCTTGATCCATCAAGAAGTCAATGCTTATCTTTCCCTATAAATAACCATCTCCTCCAATCACCCAAAATCATCCCTCAAAGCCTCAACACTGATCCAATCCAAGAGAAGAGAAAAAATGCATCTAGTTCAAGCTTTATTGCTGCTCGCACTTGCTCTTGCTGGCTCTCATGTTTCAGCATTTCCGCCCTACAAAACCCTAGTTGCACCCATCACCAAAGACACCACCACTTCTCTCTACACCACCACCCTCAATTTCCATGAGAACTACCTCGTCGATCTCGGCGCTCCGTTCTCATGGTACTCTTGCCAGTATAAGCACCCTCCCGTAACATGCAGGGCTGCGCCATGCATGTCGGCAAGGTCCTACCTCTCCCCACTTTGCCCTCCATCCAGCAGCTCCTCCAACAACCGTTGCCAAAATTGCATCACCACTCCCGTCAACCCGCTTACCAAAACTTGCGCCCTGTCCGACCTCACATACAAGAACGTCGCCCTTTATGTCACAAATGGCGGACGCCCGACTAGTTCTATAACTTTGAACGACATATACATGTCTTGTGCTCCTGGGTACCTTCTGAAGTCTCTTCCTTCGGGCACTTCCGGTTTGGCTTCCCTTTCGTGGGCTTCTCTCGCTCTTTCGACACAACTAACCCCTCCTCGTCTGGGAATAACCAAGAAATTCGCTATGTGTCTTCCTAGTGTTCCTAATGGTAAGGGTACGCTTTTCTTTGGAAACGGCCCGTATCTCTTTAGGAGCCCTGCCTTGGTTGATGTATCCAGATACCTTTCCTACACCCCATTGATAAAGAACCCTAAATCATCTGACTACTACATCGGCCTTGGCGGCATATCAATTGCTGGGAAGGCAGTCCGTTTCCCGAGAAACGCATTTTCCATTGATTCTTTTGGCCGAGGCGGCACAAAGCTGAGCACTGTACTTCCTTACACTGTTCTCAGGAGCGATGTCTATGATGCCTTCGTCAGGGAGTTCAAGATGGCTACCAAGCGCATTCCTCAAGCAAGAAAGGTGAAGCCCTTCGAGTATTGTCTCAAGTCAAGCGCGATTGCATCGACTCGGGTAGGTTTACAGGTCCCCCAGATTAGTCTGCAAGTAGCGGGTGGGAAGGACTGGACAATCTATGGAGCGAACTCGATGAAGCAAGTGAGCAAGGATGTGGCCTGCCTGGCCTTCGTGGACGGAGGGAAGAAGGCCGAGCATGCAGTGGCCATCGGATCTTACCAAATGGAGGACAACTTCCTTGTGTTCGATCTGGCTCAATCGACCCTGGGGTTCAGTTCCTCATTGCTGGGCAAAGCCACTACTTGCGCCAACTTCGATTTCACAGTCAAACCTTGACGACAACAGTTCAAGTTGGTGTGGCCATCAAAGGAACAAGGACCTTTGTGTGCAATGATACTGTGTGCTTTTTTGTAATTTCTGATTTCCTTAAAGAATAAGAAAACAATAATGTAGCCCCTAACCAAAAGTAGCAAGTAGCTAACTTTGGTTTTTGGGCAAATAAGTGCATGTTGTTGTCTCTGTCTGTCTGTCCGTGTCTACGTATGTATGCATGGTTAAAAATAAGCACTGCTCTGAAGTTGAAAGTGTATTGTTTATATTTTGAATGTCAACGGAAGCAATTTACCAAAAAATCACATCTTGCCAAGCTTTTCCGATTGGATAATACAGAATCCACATCTCGCTAATAACCCCAGTCGAGAAGAAAATTGCTCTTGCACATATTTATCCCATCCATCTATCTAAACCTGGATTGTTCTGGAGAATTGGATAATAGGAATGTGATCAACAATAGCAAAGATTTGTCATGTGCGCACATGCACTTAAGTAACTAATTTATGATGCTATAAATAGATCCAAAATGTCCAAATGGCAGATCAGTGAAATAACAATTCTATCACCCAAGGATAATACAGAAACTTCATTAAGGAAACTGTAATAACCTGAAAACTGATGTGAGGGCAAAAAAAAGAGGGAAGACGAAGCGAAGGCGACGCCACCATAAATTGAAGCCGAAATAATTCTGGTCGGTTCGCAGAAACAGCCATCCAATTCAAGCTTGCTTGAGAAGCTATCGGTACGTCTTCTCATGTTTTGGTTTTCTTTCTGCTCTCCCTAGGTCAACGGTTACCGAAATTTGTATTAATTTGGCCTATGAAATATTGACTATGATGTGATTTAGAAGAAAATGTTACTTTGAGGCCAGTCATATTTTATTTTAGTCGTTTCTGTTTGATTTTCACCACTTTTTAATATCTTGGTCAATTACGCGAACGCAAGAAAGTCTTAAGTGGGTCCAAATGATTTTTTGGAAGTGAGAGGGGAGATTATGATTTTTTTTTTTTTTTTTTTTTTTTTGGGGGATCAAATTTGCTAGTATTTCCTTTTAAAAAATTTTTTAGATCTCGCCCATGCCAAGCTTAGATACTGTCAAATTTCATATATCGTCCGCCTCAAATTAAAATTCTAGATCTGTCGTTATAATTCTGTAATTCACATAGAAGACCCAGCTTACAAATACAAAGGGATCGCATATGGAAAAAGTAATAAGAACTTAATATATCTCTCTCTCTCTCTCTCTCTCTCTCTCTCTCATATTTATATTTTATATATAGAAATATGTATGACCGGGCTCTTCCGACAGTTTAAATTTTGGATAGAGAAAAGACAATTATGGCATGAACAATCATTTGACTCAGTGATAGCTCGGCCCATTTGATGACTATCCTCTATTTTAGCTCGAAACAACTGGACTTGTCGATCTTCTCTTGACCAGGCCTTTAAACAATTAGAGTGGGCTAATATTTTGATGGACATTGATCAAGACATTTTTCAAAATATTGACCGCTAAAATAGTCGTTCAACCCTGCTACATCATCATATGTTTACTAATGGTAATTAATTTTCTATTTTGTGTAGAAAATCTCAACAAAATATGCAAGAATCCTAATATATTTCACTTACTTATCTTGCTGAGTGATTAATCTTTTTGAATGGGTTCTTTTGCACACTCAAGTTCCTTTTGTGTGCGCAAGTACTACAGCTATAGACGTTCGAATTTATTGACCAAAACAAAATCTGAAATCCATTCTTTATTCACATGCCGAACTAAAGTCACCCCAAATAATACAAACCAGGGACGAAAACCTGTTTAAGAGACCAAGATGCCGTGGCATCAATTTACCATTGCAGGGACGCTGCTGAATCCGTATCTGGCATTCATACAGGCAATATGAATTCTTTTCTTTGGCTCACAGAGTTCATTTTCTCCACAGAATGAGTTTGTGGACTTTATTTTCTAGTACGCAAGCAAATCACATCCAATTGGCAAAGTTACATCACATATGCAGAAGAGATCTAGAAATACATCTACTTATAATCTTTTAACAAACCTAAACCATTCCCACATTATTGAACAAGGGGAAAGTAGCCGCCATCCGCTAGAATTTGATTTATCTTCCCTTTCCCTTGAAAGAGGCCCTTAATCACAACTTCGAATCCCAACGCTCTCTACAACCCACAACTTTGATGACATGCAGCAATGATCAAGCATTCTTTAATTTGACACGATTGACCAAAATATACCTTTGAACCGCAAGCATTAAAACCCACGTGCTCTTTGTGATCTTCTCCTTAACCATCAAGAGTAATGCTGAACTTAGCACCGTCTTCAGGATCTGAGCTTGCAGTCCCTTGAAGAAACCCAGCAAGCCTTCTCGTCTCCAAATTGCGTACATTGCACCAGAAATTGTCTTCTCGGCTTTAGGCCGAGGTTCCTTTGTCTCATCTTCATCTGATTCTGCGGCCTGAATCGTGACCTTACACCTGTCTCAAAACTCGATAAAGTAAGTTCTGTAGACAGCACTGTAGAAGGCACAGACAAATAGCAGGTTGAGGACAACCATGGAACACACACTTAGAGACAAGTTTGATCTTATTAAGAGCTGAAAAATGTGGAATTAAGTATCTCATAGATTTACTACTGCTCCTTTAATCAAGGTTCACTGATAGCATGTGAACAAGCATTTATTACAAAAGCAGCCCTCTTTTTTAGACTCATATCACTAAATTGACAATCACGCACAAGTCATCATCAAAATATCTCGTATCAAGCTTCAGGAAAACTAGCCCAGCAGATAATAGTTATTAAGCTTGCATTTAGATAGACAACTTTACACAATATATGAGTATTTGGTTTCCATAGAAAATTCGAATGATCTATACAGATAAGTATGGCAATTGCAGTATCTTTCCGTCAAAATTTTTTAATGAAAGCCTCCTATTGATGTATTTTGCATAAACTGAAACAACAGACAAGATGAAGAAAAAAAAATCAGTAACTATTACCATTCATTCATCCCAACTGGCTATTGCAACATAACTATGAATTCAAGAATTAGGTTAAATTCACCATGTGTCAGGAAAAGAAAAACTAATAAGTTCACCTGATAGCTGGGTATGTTGTGCAGGTTGCAACACACTTGGAGACAGCACCCAGGACGAAAGCAGAAAAGGCAGAGAGAGACTCGGGAGATGACCCGGTACCTCTACTTCTGCTCTGCTTTTCCTTCAACAATCTCTGTTTCAGCTGATCAAATACAGTGTACTGTAGAATACAAAAATACTTCCATTATTAACTATGCTGTCTGCATTTAACCTTTTCAACTAGACATAAAAATAAGAAAAAAATATATCTATAGTTAAAGCAAGTGGATTCTATTTTTTTTTTTTTTTTTTGGAATGATTCTATAAGGTGGGTCTTAATTATTACTAGCTGCCATCAGGTTGTTTCCTTAGGTCGTAACATTTGAGCTACAGTTTAACCCTCTCTAAAAATGTTGCAGAATTGGAAGCAGCTAACATGAATTAGACGACAGCAATTAGTTCCTGACATCAGCTATTACAGTAACATCATGCATGAAAATGGATCTTGGATACATTAGTTACCTTTTTCCTCTTTAGAACAGAACACACCATAGTCATCTTTGTACATTATAACATCAAGAATCTCACAGTCTTGAAAAGTAGATGCTCTCTACATGTGACTATTTATTGAAAGAGAATCACCTACCTGAATAGATGGATTTATTGTTAGGAGGAGAGAAATGCCAAGACCGTCAAATGCTTCCCTCCACGTGAACTCTGAAAAGGTCTTCCAAAGTCCTTTAGATTTACCAAATTCGCTTGTCTGCATCCTGGATGATGCTGTATCCAAGGGCTGCATCATGCTTTTGATATTAGACTACTAAAAAGAGATCAAACGAAAACAGATCTATTCACTCTTGACATCAACATTTATTATGGAAGAAGAATTCTAAACATATTGGTGAAATAGTGCCTTTTCACTGGGCTAAATGTCTGGTTTCATCAATGGCAGAAAAAGATTAGCCGATGTCGTAGATATCGCATTAGACATTAACCTAATGGTTTTACTCCTTCATTACAATTCTACTTGTGATACCTCTCCATATTTCCCTTGTGTTTTCAAGATAAATAACACCAATCCCTTCCTCCTATATTGTATATAATTTTAGACACGAGAACAGCCCATGTTAACTACCTGTGTCACAATGACAGTACAAGCTCCAGCTGCAGCTGCAAGAATCAGGTTTGCTCTGGTTCCAATACTTTTATTGCCGCTCTTTTTCAAGTAAAGTCTCTTAAAGAAGCTATATCCGTAAAAGTAGATAAATTGTGAAATGAAAGATTGGAGATTCTTTGTCCCAAGTCCCTGATATAATGAAAGAATCTGGCGAGTAGAAATTGCCTCCCATAGGACATCTGATATGTTCCTGAAGAAGCAAGACACAGAATACAAGCTATCTTCAGAAGGTCCATGTCAGCAACTTGGATGAGGATGTGAACACTGAAACAGATCAGGCATCCCCATAAATGGAAGGTCTAGAAATTTGAAATAACATGAGGGAACCAGCAACATTGACTCCAACTAGTTTGAAAATTCCAACTTAGTCAGTCCTTGGTTTAATAAAAACACAAATACCGTTGTTTCACATCTTGTCAGCAATAACCTCCTTTTTGCTATTCTACAAACTTGATGATGGTTCACCCCCATCCAACTGCAAAGCACATTGCAACAGCAATGTACAGATTAACACTTGACACAAACGCCAGACAACTACCCAATCAGTTTTAGCAGAAACCGGGAAATGCACGGCATCCTTAGCTTGCATAATAAATAAATAAACAACCAAATATAGAAGAAAAAACCATTGACGTGCAGAAAATAAAGTCACAATGAACTACTGGGTTATGAAGTCAACCAGACAGAAACCTCCCAAGGTCCCACAAATTGGGCATCGAAGTCCAGCATGCATAGCTTGTGAGTGTTAGAACTGTCACTCGCCCACTTATACCATATGCTCTGAACAAAACAATCTTCTAGTATTTGGATGTGACCTGGTCCTAGATTATCCCATTGATGATGAAGGATCTCATGGTTTCACTTCTCAGATTCATTCATCGGCAAGGATACAATGGAGTAATTGGAGAAATGATTCCAACAGAAATCAAAGAAAAAATAGACAGTGGATGTCTGAAAGCTATAAGAAGCATGAGATATAAGGGACTGAGTTTGAATTCATGATTCCTTCATACAACGTGATGTTTCTCGGCAAAAACAGCTGCCTGACACAATGAATGCTTCCTCAAAGGTCTAGCATCCAGTATAAGCCTATGCTATTACAACGTTCTGTCGAAACTTGAAACAACTCCTCAGGAGAGTCGAAGGCCATGCCAATTGCAACATTTCTATGTCCACGGTACACGGATCCGCCTAGACACTCATACTCTGAACAATCTCATCGAAGCCGCTGACGAACACTATCTATATTGCATCTTGACTCAAGTACGAAAACAGCAACAGGAAAGCAAGACGAGCTGCAAATTTTGATATCTCCATTGCTAATTCTGAGCCATCCCACCGTTTTTTACACTAACAACATCGCGTTACTGAAAACACTGGCACTATTCGAAGCAGAAAACTACCCATAATCCGGCTAAAAAGAAGTTCACGCAACAGAGCATCTTCTCAAGATAAACTATCATCTTCAAAACACAAGATCCTGTTCCAAGACCATCAAGAAACCAACGCTAACCATCACAACCCGAAAGAAAATCCCGCCGAAAGCAAGCACGACAGCATAAAAAAAAACTCGTGCTTTTTCGAGTGGGACCCAGTAGAGAGAAAGAGAGAGAGAAATATCTCGTATTACCTGTACTTCTGGTAGTTGCGGGATCGAACCTCGGCCTGGTACTTGGTCTTGCAGGTGTCGAGCGGGTACAGGACGGTGGTGCTGACCAGAGCTCCGATGGCTCCGGACGTCGCCTCCGAGATGGACTCCAGGTTAAACGCCATGATTCAACAAAGTCTTTCCGAGTTCTCGCCGGAGGACCAAAGGGAGAACCGAGCCGTCACCGTACTTCACGCGCCGCCGCCGCCGCCGCCGCCGCGTCCATCGGGCCCAGTTGGAGAGGCGGGGAATGGAAGGGCGCGCGTCGTCTTCCGGGAGGTGAGCAGCTGGTTCAAGGAAGAGGAGAGAGAACACAGTGGGAGAGAGAGAGGCAGTGAAAGTGATGGAGGGAAGTGATGGGCTTTGGTTACAGAGAGACTGTGCCGTGTGATAGTGTATCTTTTGGGGAATCGGAAACGTGAACGCCAGTGACGGGGCTTTTCTTTTGTTTTACTCGCGTCGACAAACCGTTATTAGCTGGTATATATCCAGAAATCTCAAGATCAAAGACCGACCTAATATCTTTAGAAATCGAATCAAGACCAACAGGGTTGGCTGGTTGAAAGACTATTTATGATGAACTCTAGATTGATGCTTACCCCCTATATACATAATCTTCAAATGTACGCCCTAATTGACACATTCATGATAATTTCACCCCAAGTGAATTAATACACTTAGAATAATTTGCCCAAAATAAAATTTTCACCATCCAAAATCCTAAATTATCATCCTTTCATTTTTTATTAAATTAGATTAATATCATGAAAAAATTATAAACTATTACACTTATAATAAATACAATGTAAAACTTTAAATTTATACACCCGACAATTATCATGTATCATCCAACATAATAATTTAATAATAAAATTGATGAAAACTAAATGAAGATAAATTTATCACAAGTATACTAGTTTGAGATTTTTTATTATATTAACACTTATTTATAAAATATGACATTTTAGATCAAAGATTAGACAAAATGAAATTAGGTACGGGCGAACAAGGATGGAACATGCTGCATTTGGAAACTGTTTTGCAGAAGGCTTTGAACACCTAAAGTTCTTTGGGCTAAGTATGAGGTGTTTGGGAACAGTTTTACAAGTCCCATTAGCCAAAAGCCAGCCTTCTCAAGATTGAAAGCCCAAGGCTGGTCTTAGGGTGCCTTGGGCTTTTTAGCCTTCTGCAAATGTAAAAATTACCGTTCATCATTCAGCATACACTATTCATCTTCTTCGTTGAGACCAATCGGCGGGGTTGCGTAGGGCTGCGAGGGGCCAACGATCGACTAGAGGGAGGTTGGCAACCGTCACAATTACCCAAGCAATCGTCGCCAAGGTGTTATGGCGACCTCCACGCCATCTGGGTCGCGGTAGCCTTCGCAGGGGGCCGTGCAATTTGCATCTCAACGAGGTCACGCAACCCAAGCACAGCTCTTGCCGAGGTCCGCTAACCTAGGCGAGGGTTGCATAGCCACGGCGATAGTCGATCAGGGTCTTGTCACCCAAGCGTGGCCCTCACCGAGGCCCCCTGACCTTAGGCAAGGATCTCACCAGGGGTCACGCGACCCTCACCAGCGGTCGCCTGACCTTGGGCAGTCCTCACTAGTGGCTTCTAGGGGCCGCCTGAGGTCCGGTGACCTTAGACAATGGCCGCTGCCGACAATCCCATATATATTGTTCAAAAATACTTCGTAATGGACTTTCAGATTATAATATTCCAAACACAATTTGCATTTTGAAAAACTCATTTCACTTAAAGTCCTTTGCATTTTTTTAAAAACTTTCCCCGAAAGTCTAACCAAATGCACCCACATTTACCTAGGATAGCTTATTTGAGGGAAAAGATACATGATGGTAAAATTAATGAAAAATAATGAGCCTAAATTTGTCATAAATGTATTAATTTGAGGTTTTTTTTGTGATATTAACCCTTATTTATAAAACATGACATTTTAGATCAAAGATTAAACAAAATGAAACTAGGTAAGGGCAAACGAGGACAGAACATTTACCCACAATAGCTTTATTTGAGGGAAAAAAAAGATGACGGTAAAATTAATGAAAACTAACCGAGAATAAATTTATCACAAGTATACCATTTTTGGGTTTTTCATAATATTAACCCTTATTTATAAAATATGACATTTTAGATCAAAGATTAGACAAAATGAAATTAGGTACGGGCGAACAAGGACGGAACATCTACCCACGATAGCATTTTTTGAGGGAAAATATGCAACATGTGAAACCTCAATTCAGAAATATCGTAAACTATTGTTCTACCACATACATTGGCGGACTTAGGGTTGCTGGCGGTGATCCTGCCCCCTTGTTTCCCAAATTGCCCTTACAATTAAGGAATAATATTTGTAAAACATCCCAATAAAGGCGAAATTTTCAAACACCCTTTAACCACGATCTGTCCTCAATTTTGAAAGTATTAGTTGAAATTCTAGAGCTGCCTTCATGTCATTTGGGTCATTAAAGAAGGAATGGTTGAAGGCTTGAAGCTAAGCAAGTAGAAGCTCTTCATGGAGGCAAATGGTAAAGCTGAGAGGGATTCTTGTTGTGAAAATAAGGCGGAAGTGATGGATCTTGTAATTCAAATCTAACACCAGACAAGAGAAATCAAGAAAGAATAATGAAGGCACCATAAGTTGTTATGTATTTCAATCTAATGTCGATACTTTACATAGAAAGCCAGCCAATTAGAAATCAATTATAAACCCTTGAACGGAGTACAATTACTCGACTGTTCAAGTTACCTTGGCTCTAGATTACACCTGAACCAAATACATAAGTATTATCTCACAACCTCTAGAAGAACTCGATTAGAAAACTCATAGAAAGAAATCTGAACACTCATTTTGTATGCTCTGGTGTGCTCACTGAGTAGAATTCCGTATCTTACATATGCATAATATTTGTATTTAAAATAGAAAACCCTTTTAAAAGACCAAATTCAATCTTAATCTACCTAGATGGAGTTTCTTCTACTACTCAAACTTGAAACATATTCTAACAATTCTAAAACCTCATGTCAAATGTGTTGTGGTAAACGGTAAGTTAGTTTGACGTTATTGGCATTGCTACTGTATACCACTAGAGAGGCATTCACAATATTTTGTCCTAATAAAGTATTCTGTAAACTACAAGAGGTAGCTTTGTGGTTGATGCTGTGAAAGTGTTTCAGCTACGAGGCTACTACCAAACACTTGAAAAGCCAAAACACCTCATTTCGCAGCTGTAGCATTTAGAGAAAAACCATGCCAAACACACATTTTAATGTCCTAGCATTAGTTTCCTGGCATTCATCTTTTGTTATTTTCATCATCTCGAAACAATTAACATTAGAATGCATCAAAAGCCATTTCAATGTCCTAAAATGACTAAAAAGATGTCATTTGATATCTTTGTGATTATATTAAATAACTAATAAGAAAATATTTTGATTTTTTTATTCACAAAGTGGAATATAAAATAATTTTATTATTATTTTTAGGCTAATGCCATAGAAAATCCTAAACTGATACTACTTAGAAGCATTTATCCCAAACTATTTTTCAAAAACCTCTAAAGTGGTACCACTATCCCAAACATATTTTAAAAAGTAATAAAATAATTCCCTTATAGTTGACCTTCCATTTCCTTCCAAAAACACATAAAAATGGAAAAAATAAAAAAAAATGCAAACGTTGCCCTTTTCTTTCATAATGCCTTAATGCATAAAATAAAGACAATAGATAATTTAGTCCATTCACAAATTGAACAACCTTTCTTCATTTCTATTCGATATGCATCCAAACAAGTCAAGGAAATTTTAATAAGTCCATGTGTTTTACATGAAGGAAAAAAAAAAGCATTTTGATTTCAAGAATAGCACTGAAGATACAAAATCCGAATGAGACGCTTTTCTTGGTGCAACTTCTCTTTCGCTTCTCTCTCGTTAATGGTCTAAACAATGGGGTTACTCAAATTTTAGGTCTAAAGATGGAATTCAATCTTTTGACTTACCCCAACCAAAACCAACCAATAAATCGACAACCTATTTTGGATTATTTGATTTTAATTTGTGTTTGTGCCAAAAAGTGACCTAGTTATCGACACGTGATTAGAGTGAAAAGTGACCAATCGGTATTAATGTTAGTGCAAATTGATAATCGTCACCAATATGCTGTTGATGTACAACGATGAATGGGTAATGATAATCGACAAGAGTACCGATTGAAAAGATCGATGAGTTATCAAAGTATTGGAAGAGAAGATGCATCGAGATATGATCGCAAAGTTTGAAGCCACCGGAGAACGTAGTGATTGCAATCGTGAGACAAGGAACATACATTTTTGTAGAAACAACCACTTGAAAATAAGATAATGGCATCGTCAAAACGTGGACGCAAGAATTTTCAGAATGGAAGAACACTGAGCACAACCGCTAAGAACTGCCCGAGAGCAAGTATGGCATAATTACTATAAATACGTCGCCTATCTATCGAGAGATCCACATAAATCAAACAAAATGAGAGCCTTGAATAGATTAAACAAAATTTACTATCTCTTTTTATGCACTGTACTTTTATCTTTCAGACTCACGTCATCAATTAAATTTCGACGTGCTTCTTGATTATAGTTTTCAGATTTGTGTCATTGATTAAATTATGACATATATCTTTATCTTGATGTACTTAGGCTTCATAAATCAAATTCCGACTTACGTTTAGTTTACTTATAATAGTTGTACTTTGCAGAGGTTTTTTTTTTTACATGTGGGTCACTTGTAATGTTTGCAGGAGCGCAAAAAAAAAAATTGTTATAGCTGTACTTTCTAAACCTTGTTGTTGATTAAATTCTGACACGATTTGTCTTTTTATGGTTTGGTTCGAAGTAAAGCTCTCCCTTTTTTTATTTGCTTGGATATTTATCGTCCAAAACCGGTGCAGAACTCATTCCCTCTAATAATAACCATAAAAATGACTTTCGGGTGAAACGAATTTAGTCACAGGAGAAATTACGGCAAACCAATTTGAAATCACTAGCCTTGGACTGTAATTTATATTCTGGAATGAATGCTTTCGATCTACCTACGCTACGAAAGATTTTAAGGAGGTGAAGATTTAGAACCCAAGGAATGTTCATTGAATGTATTTCAGATAGGAAACAGAAGATTGTTCTTTCTCCTAAGGTTCCTCGGTTCAAAGCTAAATGGAACTGAACAGATTTGCTAGTTAGTTGGTTTGTTAGTTTAAGGATCGATCTGACATTCTCAGCGAGATTGAGTTAATCAGTTCCGAAGCATCTCCAGAAGCTGATTAAATGCATTATAAGTCTATAAATTTGGAGAAAAACATGGATCCATACCTTCTCAAGCAGCGGACACAGGAACCCAAATGCCAAACAAAAATGGATAGGGAAATTTAACCATTAAATCAAAGAGATTGCGCGTCCTGACTCCTTTCCCCACAGGTAAATAATCTTTGCCTAATGGATTGCACAGTACATTCATAGATTGTACGATGCGATTTTCATTGCAAGCACAAATAGACAGCGTGATCCTATCCATTCACAAATGTGCAATCGTAAGCACCATTTGTTTAACAGAAATTGTAAATTGCAACACCAAGACATACAAATCCAGCTGGGATCACTCAGGTCTTGCTAAATCGCGATTTTAATAGCATAAGAAAGGAAATTGTTTTATGGAACTCCAGTGAAAATATCAAAAGACAAATGGAACAGGGAAAGATACATTCACAACATATCACTGTGATGAGGCTTCATCTTTCTTCTTCTCCGACAAGTACCTAAATAGAGAAACGGCAAAGTAAAATGATGAATGAGCCTAAGAAATCTTAAGTGTATAGTAGAGGTAATATGCAAATAGTGTATTAAACCAATATTATGGTCGGTACTTACCCCTGACCCTTTGCCCAACGGGAGAGTTGATAGAGCTGGACAGTTTCATTTGAAGCATGGCATGCAAGAAGTAGATAGTTGCGTGGTTGCACCATCCATGCGAACCTCATAAACAGTGCTGAGTATACGCACATAGCTGCAACCAAGACAAGGAGGTGAAAACAGTGTCTAGCTGGGCATGAAAAGAAGATAAATTGATGCATTTTCTTGGATCAGAAATCGCTCACCTGCAGTCATGTTGCCAGATATCATCTCCGGCGGTTTTTGCATGTCAACCAATCCCTATTGAAAGCACCAAGTAAATAAAACGCCAGTGGCAAAACTAAAACTTCAAGATGTTTCATTAGGGCACGTAGAAATAGACAGTAGGAAGAGAAGCGTACAGCGACCACAAATCCCCAGTTTGCAACAGGTCCCCAAAAATGAGTAGTTTTGGGGCCAACAGGACTGTTCAGGAAAGCTCGAAAAGAAGCCATTTACTGCAAGTAATTCCTTCAGAAAAAGCAGATTGGGCTCGTAAGAAGCATGCCTCTGAATTACATGTAGATATAACTCTCATGCAAAACTTGGAGAATGGTCAACCACATTACAAAGGTTATCTTGGAAAAGTAATCTTGCAACTCTTAGCACAAATTTATGAATGCAGAAGATAACCATAGATCTAAAAGTAGTAAATAGTATACAAATCGCCATCTATTGCTCAACAGGTGCTTATAGTAGGCTTCCTTTATTTGTACAGCTATGCCTTAGTGAGTCTCCATAAGCAAATGTTAAACCCACTTTTTTCATTTAAGTTCAGATAAAGAAACAGCTACACAGGCGACAGAAGCATAGATCTGTCATAAACAATCTGGCTTTTTACATAGGCAACAACTACATGGACAAAGGGCTAGCATATTTACTGGTCAAAGAAAAGGGGCAAGCACAGGCCTTTTGACAGTCCACATGTCATGTAGGGCCAATGCTAATTGTTCAAACTATTTGAACCAGTAGCATTAATCGAATTTTGGCGATTGATGCCAGTTCGTCACTAATACAAACTACTGTATGATAACAAGACCATAACATGAAAGAATATGGCATAAAGCATGGTGCAAAGACTGCCAAAACGATTACAAGCAATAAAAGAACACTACATTCATATACGAGAAATTTCCTTGGATGATAACAGTTCTAAGGCAAACAAAGAACATGGCTTGATCAATTAAACAAAAAGTCAAAACTTCGAGATTAGAATTTCCCAGTGGAACATCACTGAAACTCCAACTCCATCATCATGTGATCCGATTGACTCAAATATAGCTTAACAATTTCATTCAAGTGCAGAATTTTAACCAGACCTGGCACAGAGCATCTCAAAAAATCCTAGGACCAACTGAAATCCATAAGAGAAGGGCCACAAACTATGTCATCGGTGGCAACTCTGGTTAAAACCTAAGAATAGATGCAAAAGCCCTAGTAACACACAACTTTCAGAAATCCACCAGCCAGTCAATAGATGATTGGGACGGTGGATGGTGTGGCGATGTGGAAGTGGAGGCAGAAGCTAGGCTGGGAGGTTAGGGTGTGGTCTTTCTAACAGGGAGGGTTTTTATGGAGTGTGGGAATTTCAGAACTATAACAGGGCTAATTTAGGAAGAAATAGAGTTTTTGTAAACAAATCAAAGATGTCAACTATTGTGAGGTGCAATTTGGTCTCCAAGATGAAAACTCAAGATGCAAAGTGGTAATTAAGGTGGGTGGAAGGTTGAAATCAGGTTCCTACTAGAGACAAATTGCGTTAGGGGATTCTTCCCAGCAAGATGGCTACTGGGTGACCTTACTCTAAAACCCCTACTCTATTGATGCTAGCTGCACCAAGATAATCAAGGAATGCCTCTCCTTTCTCCTTGAGAACTAGACTCTAGGAACCAAGTCCAAATGGTAGGTTTCAAATCTTTCTCCCTTCACTGCCTCTTTATCTTCAACTTCAATAACAGAGCATTCTGCTTCCTGAGAACTTCTTTGATTCATTCGAGCAAGGCTTGTGTAGCCTATGCAGAGCAAGCTGTATAAAACAGAGGATGGAAAGAGGTATGAGGTCAAAAACAGAGGAGTTTTTTTAAAGGGTCCTTCCTATGTGAACTTCTTTTCTTTGCCAACAGGTTGCAGGATGTTGACAATCTCGCAATAAGTTATTTCTGTAAAAAACACCATTAGGCAAAAAAAGAGAACCTTCATAGAAGAATTATCCATCGACATAGGATTTTAAAAAATTGTAATAGCTCTAACAACAACTCCTTCAAAGGGATACTCCAAATATGAGTCCTTTCTGAATACGAAAGCGAAAAAAGCAAGGATTGTTTTCGCCATATCCATACGATCCAATTCTGATGAAATACGAATGTTCCAAGAAAATGGGGCGAAAGGCATTACTTCAACAGGAATGCGTACAGCCGCCCTTCCCGGCAGCAGTGGGAGAATTCGCCCAAGGGCATCCGCCATTAGGTAATGACCAGCCCCAACGGGGACCCCGCCCCATATGGGCAAAATTCAATCCGACAGTTTTTATTCAGCCATGGAAGCTCCTTTGCTTCCCTTTCTTTCATTTCTAGCCTCTTTCTTTCACACACCCATCAAGTCTCAGACACCAATTACATGACTGAACCCCAAAAACAAGATCCAACAACTCATAACATCTCAAAATTCAGAGACCCAAATCGCACATCCACATGCCAAGCACCGATCTCCGCCAGAAATCCAAATTCACCAAGTTCCAACGCACGCACGAAAGCTAGACATACAGGGAGAATCGGCCAACGCGCGCACCAGACGCAGAGAGAGAGAGAGAGAGAGAGAGAGAGAGAAAGAGAAGACCGGATTCCTGGGGTACCTGCGGCCCGAAGACGACGGCGACGAGCAGGGTGGCGCCGGCGTGGCGTCGCCGCGGGTCGAGAATCCGATCACGGCGGGGACAAGCGAAGCTGGGAAGCCGCGAGCTTCTGGGAAAGAGTTGTTCGATTGACTTCTCAGACGTGTGAGAGAGAAGAAGATGGAGATTGTTTTTGCATTCCGTATATATCTAGATTATAAATTATATATAAATACAATATAATTGTATTTTACTTTAGTAGTTGTTTTTCGTACTTAAGTTGCTAAGATTTAAGGAAAAAAAGAAATGAAAAGGTGACGATCAAGTAAAACAAGAGAATTTTGACTGTTCTTCCAAAAAAAAAAATTTTCAAATTATAGATCGATTAATGAAAATGGAACTTGGAAAGAAAAATTATACTAATTCGATGATGTGGACTAAAGCAATATATCATAAGGGACAAATGGGGTTGGAAATAAGTAGAGAGTGTTGCCGAATAGAACCTTTTAAATTCGACTCAAAAAAAAAAGGAAGAAAATGAACCTTCCGACTAATGCTTTTCCATACTTGAGTTGCTTGTATAAAGAGATTATTATCAAGTACCGGTACATTGTTTTACAAAGATTCATTTCGATTTTTAATTTTATATTCCTTTTTTTTTCAATTGTATATAGACATATGCAAGTGAGATTTAAGAAGTAATTCCACTAATTTGACAATTTAGGTTTAAGATGCATTAGATTACAAAAGTATGATTATTATTCGCAACAAAGTTGACTAATGACTTTTTGCACATCAATTCTTTATTAACGAAATTTTTTCCATACGTAAGTTGTTTGCAGGAATTAGTGCAATAAATCATAAATTGGTCACGTAAATACAATTGCATTTTAAAAAATTCAAGTTTTGTAATCAAGTTTTAAAAAATTTATAGTTTGTAAACTTTGTTAACTTCATTGACACCGGAAAAGGCTATTGTGGCATTGAATGGCTCCCACATAAGAAAAAAAAAAATGCTATCCTTTAACAAAAGCCCAAAAAAAAAAAAAAAGGAAAAACAAAAAACCACAAAATAAAAGGAAAAAGTCATATCTAATAGTTGAGAGAGACCTAACCTCGGGTAGAGCGGTTAGTATGAGTTCTTTCTCTTATCATAAAGGTCGAGAGTTATGTAATCCTCGAAGAGTGATTTCTAGCAATTCTTCGGTCTTAAAAAAAAATTAATAGAACCTGATGCGAGGTTGGTTGGATGGCATCATCACTGTGCAAGGGTCATTGAATCCTTACCTACACCTAACGAGGGTTGGAAATCCTAGTTGAGGGGTTGGTGGAGGTTGTGAGTTCTTGTCAAATCACGTTTTCAAGAGTCACTCCTTGCTAGCTTTTTTAAGATTGAACTTTGTCCTTCCCTTTCTCTTAAAAAAAAAACTCCTTTTTTTATTGAATTATTGGCATATTTTCCCTTTTTGGCCTTTTTATGGTCAGTTCTTAAAATAATAATAATAATAATGATTTTGGTCTTGTCCTCCCAGGCGGCGCCCACTTAGGGCCACTTGCAGTCTAGAATTATTATAAAAAAGCAATCTTGTCGTTTTTTGTCAAATGCATTGAGTAAACGAAGGTATTTGTCCGACCAAAAAAAAAAACGAAGGTATTTGATTGCACGAATAAAAAAATTCTATTGTTTAATTGCATAAATTAAAAGTTTTAAAATTTCCATTACACTCATTCTTTATTTACAAAAGGAGATTATTATCTAGTAGCTACACATTTTTTGTTAAGCAAATTGCTTTGTTGTGGCTTCTATACCCTTTTTTTGCTAATGAGGGCTTTGCAAACACCTCGCGTTGCTCTTACTAATTAAATGATGCCTAAGTGTTTGGCTCGAGGTAATGTGGTGATTCACTATTGATGACATTGCCAGACGTTCGTTGAGCCTTATTATATAGAGGAATGAAAAGTTGTAACAAGGTTTCAATATGGGTAGGTTTAGTTGACACTAGATTTGGTGGGCCTTGAGGCCCAATTTGACTTGGCCTGTATATTCTTGAAAAATCATTAAAATAATTTTCATAATAATTTTATTCTAAATATTTATTATTTATAAAAGCTAGTAGGATAAAATAAGTCTTTATTTCTAATATAGTAGAGAAAAATAGCATAAAACTCATAGGTGAACTAATAAAATAAGATGACTGAAAGCCCTAAAAGTAATTTCCGTTTTCCCATTTCTATCTCTTTTTTAGATGAAAATTTTAGAAATTAGAAAAAGAACGGTGGCCCATAGGATGGGCCTGTCTAGCCCATGTTTTACCCTTGGGTGGGCCTGGGAATAATGGCTCAAGCCCGCAAGTTCGGGCCTGGGCGGGCTTGGGCAGGAAGGCTCGCCCAATAAACAGGTCTTGCCTCCGAGAATGAAAATTGTGAGAACATATTTGCATTTCATTGAAATTATCAACAAAATAAAAATTCATTTTTTATTCACATCTTTAGTGCTGCGCGCAGAATGAAAAAAAAAATGGAAATATAGAAGATTTATTTTCAAGTATTTAGAACCATTCATATATTTTTTTTACATATTGAATACAACTCAATTGTTTAATTACAAGCCCGTTTATCATCTGCTCAATAGTTTTTTTTTTTTTTTTTTTTTTTTTTGGTCAGATTGCGCCATGGTTCACTTAGCGCTCATTTGGTTATCAAGAATGAAACTGGTGGAATGTGAGTTGCATTCCCACTCGTCTTTATTGATATAATTTCAGTGTTTCACTAATTTGGACAAGACAACGTGGAAAATTTAATTCGTGAACAAAAAATTTTTCCTTATCACTAAAGTTGGTATTAACATGTGAAAATGAAGGAATGAGTGAGCGAACAAAAATTAGTTGATAAAATAGACGGGTAGATATACAGATCATTAAGGCTTGAATTGGATAAGTCTTGTACGGAAAATTTCACTTTAGTAAGCAGACTTGGCCACTTTGCTTTTTTGGGTACAGCAATTTGAAATGGTAAGTTTCAAATTATAGAAAGATTAGTGGTTACAATCATAAATTGTACTTGATTTCTGCCATATTTGTTTTGTTATATATCTAGAGAGCATATCAATAGTATCAGTAAAAAAGGCGAGGAGGGATGTCCGGACTAGCAATCCCTACCTAGTCTTATTGTTATAAGGGTCTCATGCCCTGTTACAAAATGATCGATTTCAATCACAACTACTCTGCACCATTGACGACCGAAAAATTTGAGGTCAACAAGCCCATTATCAAGACTCCACCGTAAGGGTTCCTCACCCATAGATCCAAAGGTGGCCATGCTAAGATGAGGCAAAATTCATATCTAGACCATTCCCTAACAAATTATCAAAACTGATTAAGAGTGCATTTGTTTTACCAAAAATGAGTGATTAGAAAAATACTGTTTGAAAAATAATCGCTTATCTCTCTTACAAAAATAAATGGAAGAAATTTTTTTATTGCCCAAGAAAATAGTTAAACATAGATTGTTGTTAATGATGAAAATATTTAATGTTGACTAGTTTTTCTAAAAGATATAAACAATCACATTTCAGAAAATATTTTCTAAACTACAAACAAATGCATTAGCATAAAGGCAATCCAACCCACTCTTAGAAAGGGATGGAATTATTATGAAATAGTTAAGAAAAATCAATGGGTGGTGTTGCATCGCAATTCACAAGGGATCTCTATCAAATTCAATACAAATATCAAGTAATCTTTTTTTTTTTTTTTTTTTTTTCGCACAGAGCAAGAACTATAGAAAAGATAGGAAAACACAAACTGTATCTTTTCACTTTTCACCGTGTTGTAATTGAGCCAAGTCGATTTAATTCATCGTCAGAACTTAAAGCTTGACTCTACTCAAATGATCGTTGCTTGAAACGCAACTCAAACTTCATGGTGCATTAATTTTCCTGCTTGAACTCGACTTATTTATAAAGTTGGGATACATCACCTTGACTCGACTAGACTAGATAGCCATCTATTTATGAATAAAGGTTGAGAATTTTTTTTTTTGCAATTTTAAATATTTTGTATCTATTTTTACAATTGTTAAATTTTCTTCAAAGATATAGTTGAAGCTTGATCAAGCTTGAATTTGGCTTGACAAAATATTTGGGGCAGCTTGAAATTGACCTCATATTTGTATTAGGTGAGTTGATCTTGAAAAGTCATCGGTCGAGTTTGACAGACTAGCTGGATAGCTTAACTCTATTTAATCTATTTCGAGTACTTTTTCCAATTTCTTTTGTGCAAGTGCCTTATCTTTTCGGACCACGGATGAGGTACAAACGAGGGACCCAAAATTAGTTGGGTATATTTGATTGACAGGCTACTTTGAAGGATTTTGCATGGAACTTAGATTTCAATTTTTAATGCACCGAATTTCCCCTTTCTCTGTAACTAACGCATTTTAACCACAACTAAAGACGCATTCATCACGTGAAAAAATGAGTAATTTAACAAATATTTTCTGAAAACGATTGTTAATATTGTCTAAAATAATAAATGAATGGAATTTTTTTTAGTTAGATATAGATTATTATTGATGATGAACATATTTTTATTTACTATTTTTTCTAAATAATATAAGCAATAATTTTTTTGAAAAATACTTTTAAAATTATTCATTTTCTGCTATAAGAATACACCAATCAGTCTTTTTGCAAAATGCTAATACAGCGGGAAGATGTCTTGTTGTCCTACTCAACCCTAATTAAGAAAAATAAAAAAATCTGAAAAATAGAAAATAAGGAAGAAAAAAAACAAAGGTGGTGGTCTTTTCGGGCAGTTTAATAACATTTCTGTTAAAAAATTATTCTAGGAAATAAAAATAGAAAAAATAAACAAAAATTGTGTTCCTGAAGAGAAATAAAAACCAAACAAACAGCCCCTTCTCTGCCGCTCTCTGTTTCCTTTTTGTTTTTGTTATATTCGTGAACTTTTTTTAATTTTGTTTTAGTCAGGGTTGATGTGCCGAGAGCCACGTCAGAGCGTTATGCCGCCAGGTTCCATTTTTTTGCTGACGTCATGGATGGATGGATTGTAAATTACGATAAAAGGGCAGAAATTTTTAAGAAATGGAAGATTAATATACATAAAGTAATTGACATCAAAAGTCAATGAATCCATCAAAGTTTTGTTACCGCAGGTAAAATTTACCTGGTCTAGACCGGGGAAAATGTTCTTTTCTTTTAGTACTTATAAAATTTAAAAATATATTCCTTTATAGAGATAGTTACTTGTGTCGTATCATATTAATCGCTTTGTATTTTATCAAAACAGGATATCACACAAATATGACTAATTTGAATGTGACATGTTTATTATTAAAGGTGTTGAAATGACACACGAATATGAAATGCCTAACAAAATAGATTACGTGGTATCATATGACTCACACGATTATCAATCATGTCATATGGTTTTAGGTATTGAAATGACACTATCCATTGACATATATTTACAAATATAAAAAAACCTATATACATAATAAATATGTAAAACGCGTTTATGCATGATCATTTGCGTTGACACATTTAACAGTTTTCTAGACAAACAAGAGCATGCAAGTCTTTAAATATGAGTGTTAAATGTGTTAAAACTGTCTAATTATGTTATATTGAAACAACACGCTAATACGTTAAATTGACTTATAGTGTCGGGACCACCGGGACAGCAAGGTGATGGCAACATGAACCATATCTTCTGCCGATTCCATAGGGAAGAATTTTTTTTTGGACCTATTCATTTCTCATGCGGAGCAAAATATGCTCTCAACAAATGAGCAAAAGAAAACAACAAAATAGCATATTCCTTTCTATCTAATGGAAGTAATTTGATTATGATAATTATTATGAGATTATGTGAACCACAAAATTATATCTGGTATCATCCATGCAAGTTGTCACAATAAACATCGTTACATTTGGACTATAGACATGGTGTTATGGTTGCTCACTAAGGGTGTGTTTGGTAAAATATGTTTCCGTTCGTTGGAAAACAAATTTTTTTCAGGGAACAAAAAAAAAACAAAAACGCGTTTGTTTACACTTTTGTTCCCGGGAACAGATTTGGAATAGAAACAAGAAGTAGAAAAACTTGTTTTGTTAGGAATACTTTCGAAAACACTTTTTTTTTTTTTCTTTTTTTTTTCTTCCTTTTGGCCGGTTGTTGGCCTCGCTAGAGCGTCATTGGCCCCGGTAAGGCTGGCCTTGCCTAGCCACCGCCAAGTTGGCCTCACCCAACGGTGGCTCGGCAAGGCCAAGCTCGCCTAGCCAAGGCGAGGCTAACCTCACGTTGCTTGGGCAAGGCCAAGCCTCACTGGTGGCCTTAGTGGCTAGGCGAGGTCATCGGCGAGGCTCGGCCTCGCCCAGGTGGCGTGAGGTCGGTCTCACCCTGGCTTGGCGAGGCTGAGCCTCGCCTTAGCTAGGCGAGCTCAAGCTCGCCTAGATCTAGCGAGGCCGAGCTTGCCTAGTCATCGGCGAGGTTTGGTCTCATTGGGCCACCGTTGGGCGATGCCGACCTAGTGGTGGCCCAATGAGGTCATTAGCTCTCGTTGGCCGATCGCTAACCATGGCCAAAGCCATCGGCCAAAAGAAAGAATAGAAAAAAGAAAAAAAAAAAAGGAAAATATTTAAAATATTTAAAAAATTAAAAGAAAAACAAAAAAAATATTATATAAGTTTACCAAATGTGTTTTGATTCCTAGAGTAAAATTTTTTTGCAATTGTCAAATATGTTCTTATACTCATAATTTGTTCCTTGGAAAAAAAAAAAATATATATTTCTATTCAAAAATTGTTTTTCGGAACAGAAATGTTACCAAACATGTCCTAAGCAACCACTCTCATTCAACTCGAGAATTGAATTGAATTGGCTTTGACCAGTATAGTTTCCAATTTTATACTATGAATTGTCAATGGCTTAACCATTATATACTATACGTTGTTCACATGATTATTACTTAAATTTTATGTCTCGAGTTATTTTAGATGGTATGAATAGTGCCTATGAATAGTGATTCTCTTAGCTTATTACTACAATACTTTGTTACAGTGACCTGTGCTACAGTAACTTTCGCTACAAGTATATTTGTCATTCTAAGAGTTATAGTCATAGTCTGAATCATCAAAGTTATGTGTTGCAAGCCATTTTTTTCTTGTAGCGTTGTTCCATTTTATAAGGAGGATTATTGGTATTGTGAGAGGATTCCCTTTGTGAGATTAGAGTTTCCCACTTACTTTGCCTGCTTGAGGCAAATTCTTCTTCATGAATCTTGGAGCCTGTGTGTTTTCGGACCTGTGAATATGGTCATTATTTGTTTGTGACCTTTAATGCTTATAAAAGGTAAATATGATGTAATGTAAAAGGTAGAGCCCCTTAAAGTAAAGTGTGTACTTATGCAAATTCTCTCCATGTCTTTTTAAATACTTATTTTCTCCAGCTTGGTAGATCCCTAAAAAAATGCAACTCTACCAAGTTAGAAATGTTACAATCTTAATACCCATGAGCATCTCTATTTCTAAATTAAATTTTTGAGTAGTTCACAGCTAAAAGGCAATCCCTTGAAGGCTTAAATAAAGAGGTTCGCCTTATGTGGGATAGCATTCTTGTTGCGACCGACTTGGTCTTCCTTAGTTCTAAGCATAGATCCTTCTCATCGTAAAGGTTGGCTCGATTCTCGGGTCACTTTGGAACCAATCAATTTCTAAGATAATACAAATCACTGGGTAATTTCTAAGTTCTTGATTTGAAACCTACATATTCTGAAATAGATCGTGCCTATTTCTCGGGAAAATTGTCCAAAAAATCTCAAATTTATTGTATTTTTGTCAATTCAATGTTTTTTTAATTTTGCCGATTGAGTCTTAAACCTTTTAATGTTTTATCAATTGAATCAATTCGATCAATTTTGGTCGGAAATCACTAACATAAATGCCAGTTATCCTATACATTGTTGAAGTTGACGTTGATAATTTTTAATAATATTTCAATATTTTAATAATTTTTTATTTAATTTTTTTTTTTCTTTTTTTACACCTCTAGCCATGGAGGTTGCTGGCCATGAGCCTGGTCTTCGTAATGCCCATGCTTGGGAGGACGAGGAGTCCAAGTTCATCTTCAATGGCGTTGAAGACAGAGGTGAGGGCATCGGCCCTCGCTAGATCCGAGTTATGGTTGGCAAGGGCTAGAACCCTTTGGCCAGCAATGGTTAGCCGGTGAGAACCAAAGTTATTTAAAAAAGAAAAGAAAAAGATAAAATTTAATAAAAAAATTAAATAAATATTATTAAAATTTGTCTACGTTAGCACTGGTCATGCCACATAAGACGATCAATATTACGTTAGCGATTTTCGGTCAAAATTGACCGGATGACTCAATTGAAAAAATATGAAATGATTTAAAATTCAATTGGTAAAATTAATATATTTAAGGTTGAATTGGTAGAAATGCAATAAATTAAGGACTTTTTAGATAATTTTTTCCATATTTCAAATAAAGTGAAATCTTATTATTTCACGAGGACAAAAGATTGTTCTTTTTTATGTCCTTTTTCATGATGGCGCCACCATGTTTTCATTTTCAAAACATGCTGCATATGTGGGCGGTGTGCAGATTGAATATGGTTCATAGTTTTAGACAACCTAATCCAAATCTGAGAAGATTGGAGTTGCATCGGCCACGTCGAATGAGCTGGAAAATTATAAATATGCAGAAAATTGAGGAACATTTGGCCGTTTCGAGGGCGGTGCCAGGACATCCTTTTAATTTTATGTTGGATGGATGCGAGACAAGATGTGGTTTTAACTTTCCACGGTCACATGTCTGTATGTGTTTTCAGTCAAGTCATGTGTACCAAGCGACTCATTCGAAAAATTACAAAAAAAAAAAAAAATCCTAAATCTATTTCAGATTTAAACCTTTCAATAACTAATTTAAATCTTAAATTTTTTAATGATTTATTAATTTAATCATAAATTTTTAATTTTATCAATTAGTGCTAAACTTTTGACGATTTATTAATATAGTCTTTCCAACCAATTATTCAAATAATAGGTGTTGGACTAAAATGGCAAATTTTCCAAATGCTTAGTATTATATTAGCACATTTGAAAGGTTTAAGACTAAATTGATAAAGCATTAAAAGATTTTAAAACTAAATTGGAACAATTGAAAATGTTTATGATTGAATTGATTGCCGTATAATATATTCAAGATTTTTTTGACAATTATTCCCAACTCTTTCAAACTCTTCAATTCATGAATTAGGTTGCTTTGAATATGGATATGAACACCTAAAGTTAGAGAGGATGCAACATCATCACTTGTTCAAGTATGTTCACTTCTCATCGGAGATGTCCTAAAATCACCATAGAAGCCCTCGCCAACCACGACGGTGAGAGTGGGATTGAGTAAAGAGAAGAGAGAGAGAGAGCTCATGGGAGGGAACTAGATGCATGAGAGACGTACGCGCATACAAACATACACCGGGGGAGGGAGACGGAGGCGGCGAGGATGCCGATGGCGGCGGAGATGGTCTTAAGGGAAGAGCGTGGTGGTTTAGTGAGAAAAGGAAATGTCTAGTTTGGCAGACATGTACCCTTAAGTGAACTTGGGGACAGGAGATGGTAACAAAGAATGACACCCCCTTGACTAAAACGTGTGTTTTTGCTTCCTTGATTTTATCAAGTTAGAAAAAGGAAAACCCAATTGCAAAGAACGAAAGGATAACAAGATGGAAAAGGACTACACTTTACAAGATTGAACTATGATATTCATTCAAAAAAAGAAGAAGAGAAAAAGCTTCAAGATGTGGCCACCCAGTGTGGCTCCCAACTTAACAGCCTTCTTTTCTCAGGCTCTCTTTCTTTGCATCTTCCAATTCTCTGAAAGATTTCCTTGACATCCCCAGAGGCATCGTCATCTCTCTTATCATTTTCATCACAATCGGCTTTCTCTAGCTCAAAGACACCGTTTTCTCCCCAATCCTTTTCATCATCTTCCATCGCGTCGTCGTCATCGGACATTCTCTCTTCATCATCGTCTATAGAATCAACGCATGATGAAGCGGGTTCTCTCAGGAAACATAGCCGAAGCCGGCCGTCGCTCCTTTCAGCTTGAAAATTAGGGTAACTTGACGTGGTCTCAATGGCTTCGATGACCAACCTCCCGTCTTCTCTGTGAGGCCTAAATTGGAGGGACTTTACCCCGCTGATGGTGGTCAGCGGAGGTGGAAAGCTGCGGCGCGTTGGATCCTTAGCCCCGGCATGTTGAGGGGGTTCAAGCGAATTCTGATCAGACCTTGACCGGTCGGTCGGAATGGACGGTACAACCACGCTTTCGCTAACATGGTCGACAATACCAGTCTCATTCCCTAGATCCTCAGTGCACATCTCCAAGCTTCTCTCGCGGAGTGATATCGAAGAAGGGCTCCTTGTCAGTGGAGGGACATAGGCAAAATCTCGCTTGTTGACTGGTGAGACGGGATTGGCAAGAAAGTTGCAGGAGTTACCAAAGAGGCTACTCCTTGAGGGCACGTCTAAGGACTGAGAGAAGTGGGGAGGACCTGGTGAAGTCAATTTGAGCCTTAGAGACACCGGCTCCATGATTTGGGACTCCAGACATGACTGCAGATCTTGGCAGACAACGGTCGCCATACCAGAAGAAGGAACCGAAAGGAGGAAGAGGGGGCAAAATATTTGGAAAGTTCAGCAGATATAGCTGAAGAAGAAAGAGCAGGTGAGAGGAGATGAGATGAGGAGATGGAGGTGGGGAGGGTGTGAATTTGTAGTGCGTCAGGCAAGGGGGTGGAGGCTAAGAGGGAGAGGCTTGAAGAGGAGGAGCTCCTCACACCACTTGAAAATATATAACCCTTGAGCGGCCACACAGCACAAAAGGACAGGCAACAAGGACGCGGCAAGGTTCCATCCTTGCCAAATCTTGAATATGCCCTGTTTTTTAACCAGATTGGTTTGGACTTGGAAATTCTTCGGGACAAAATGTTGTTGCAATAGTTTGTTATCACAAAAAAAATATCTATTGATTAAAAGAAGATATGACTCTTGATTATAAAAAAAAGTGAGATCTTGTATAAAAAGAATATAATTTTTGACATGAAGAGTGGTGATAGTTGAGGATAATGTATATATTTTCAAATGATGTGTTTTTTTGTAAGTTTATAGACCAGATAATCATAACTATTCATAAATGTTTCTTCTTCAGAACTACCTCTTACAACTTTAATGACATATTCAAAATGAAATTCTAAGAGAGACAGTGAGTGAGTAGATTGTTGAACTCGTTTCTTCGTGGCTTTTGTTTATATTTGAACGTATATTTGTTCTAAACCAGACAACAACAATAATAGGGCAAATAATATATTTAAGGATAGTAATCGTCACCATGCATCAAAGCATGGAGAATCTATTACTACTTCTTTATCTTCATCAACAATAAAGTTTTCCCAACATAAAACATCTGTCTACAACCAACCCAGTAAAACTTGGTCCACTCTTGTCGACATAGCGCACGGCTAATTGTTCTGTACAGTGCTTGGATACCCTCTTACCAATTTCGAAAGGAAATTGCTGAGATGAGAAATTCAAAACGCAAAAGAGCATGGAGAGCAAACAGCGATGTTTCTCCCGGACGGAGAGTCCTGTTTTTCAGCATCGTGTCACGCATTTTGCTTGCGGTCAACCCGGACTGCTCTGCATTATTTGGGCTTTTTAAAAAAGATCGCGAGCCGATCCTCCCACCACCGACCGACAGAAATCAATGCGCTGACTGGCCTTCCAGCCTCAACGCGGAAAGTCGGGCGAAAGCTGGACGCTCGTCATGGCTGTAGTTGTACCGACACATATGGATAGGGAGTTGTGTCCTGGTCGTACCCGTGAACAGTTGTACCTTGTATTCTGACCCAGAAAAAGAGAAAAAAGTACCTTGTGTATTTTCCCTTTTTATTTTGGTGATTTTTAATAGGCGCGTTTAGTAATAGACACTTATGATAATACTGCGAAAAATCTTAAATTAATATATTTATAGTAAATTTACCTCCAAACTAATTTTTTGTTCAACTAAAAACTCTAAATTGGTATATTCGTGATAAATTTACCCTATGTTAGTTTCTCTTAATTTGAAAATATATCATGAAAAATCACAAACTGATATGCTTATGTAAAAATCCAAATTGATAAGCCAAACAATTGTTAAGTGTCATTCAACTTAACAATGTATCGGTTTTAATAAAAACTAACAAATGATAAATTTGGATAAATTTGTTACAAGCGCACTAATTTAAAATTTTTAATGGTTAATAAAATTAGTTAGGCATATATTGCTATAGGTGTACCCATTTAAGATTTTTTGTGATCCCTATGGTTATATTTGGCGGTCAGGATAAAATTTAGGATCTCCTATCTTGCATTTGATGTCTACTCAAGATAGAATAAAGTTGTATTTAAATGGGATATAGACTAGATAAATTATCTCATTGGAGAGATATGATAAATGTGGATATGATTTCTAATATTCATAATAATTTTTTTTCTTAAATAATAAGTTTCTTAAATTAAAAAATTAAAATTATATTTCAATATAAATAATATTTGAATTCTAATATAAGAAATTCACAATAAAAAAAATAAAAATATAGTTTTTTAATATAATTTTATTGTTATTTATATATTCGAATTTAACTCTATCTTATTATATAAATTCAATATATAAATATATTTATTACATATTTTAGGTGTTTTAGTATTTTAGGTATATTAGTACAATTTTTATTTAATAAAATTTTATTAGAGAATGATGGAAAGGGAAGAAAGAAATAAAAATAAATTAATAAAAAAAAGAAAGGAAAATAAAATAAAAAATAAAATAAAAATAAAGTAGACAAGGAAATTTTTACTATCTTTATTTGTAAAATTTGCGATTCATATAGGCATTTATACCAAATAATATATCCGGTCCTATCTTAGTTATAAATTCAAACGACCAAACGTAATTTATATGTTTCGGTGTAGAGATGGTTTTAAACTGGACGGTGAATGGAAAGTAGTTGGAGGACAACGTGGGTTTTCTATCTTTAAGTGTGTTTCAATTTGGATCTTATGAGTAATGTCTTGAATGTACCGTTCAATAGCTTTAATTTATAAAAAAGTAGCTGACATGGAAGGACGGATTTGGAGGTAGGAATTTAGATGGGTTAAGTTGTAAAGTATAATACGTGTCATTTAAAAAAAAAAATTATATTTTAAGAATGTTTGTAATTTGAATTCTCAAACGCTCCGTCAATTATTTTTTCCCAAGATTTTGTTTCTCAATCCTTGGCCGCACATATTAGGTTTGCACATTACAAAAAGGGAAAAAATACAAAAGAAAGTTCTAAATCTATTGTATCGATATAAATTTAATCATAAACCTTTTAATTTGATTAATTTTGTCGTAAATCTTTTTATATTGGTACTAATACAATCCATCTGGTCAATTTATTTAGGAATGTGTTGACTTGAACGTCGGCCATTCTAGGTGACATGGCTAGGTTTAGGTTTTTTTTTTAAAATACTTTTCCTGTATACAAAGATGTAAATATAGTCCAATGTCAATGTATGATATAGCTTAAAGTTTAGATCCACTATTGAACACTAAACTTCAAAATAAATATAAATACCCAACATAACTAATTGAATTTTTACTGTAAACGAGAAGGTCTAGCATCAACTTTATAATAATTTAAGTATGCTTGCATGACAAATGATTAAAGTGCTACGTCCCTGCCAGCCCTCCTCTATCCATCCACAAATATAGTGCATAATCTTTTACAAATCAGCACAAATAGAATATATCAAGTAGAGCGTTCACGAGTTGATCATCTAGAGTTTTTTTCCCCTCAATTTGATTTTCTTCGATCTTAATGTAAATCAAATTGTTGTTCAACTTTCACCGTGATTAAAGGGAGGGTGATATCTAGCTACTTGTACTGTATGAAGAAGTATCAGTGAAAGGAGCGTGCTTCATCAACTCAATTCTTTGTTTATCTTTATATCCACAATTCATATTTTTCCAGTTTTACCAATGACCCTAAAAGGTTAAACTAGCTATTAAACGCAGACCATCCCAAATCTAAATTTCTCCCTCGGTTTTGTTCAAATACATTGGTCGTGCTCAGTTTTGTCGCTCATAGATTCACCAATGAAAAGCCCAATAGCAGGCCCCTCTCACGTGACCCGACCCGAGTCACCAAATTATCATATGGATCTTACCCGACAATGCCACCTTGGGTTTAAGATGTGTGATAAGCTCAGGGTCTACAACTTCAGTGTACCCTGAAACGATTATATGGCTCCCATAAAGTCTCCCTAAGAGATCTTAAAACCTCTAAACTAAGCTTAACAATTATGTGTTGGGAGTTTGTTTGTCAAAATAAGCTAAGTGCGTTTTCCTTGCCCCACATAAAAAAAAAAAAAAAAATGGGAGGAAGTGAACCAATTTATAAGTGTGCGGTTTTCTTGTGTACCTTAATGAATGATTAGATGGAGCTAGACCTCACCATACCCACGTGTGGGTACGGGATTATTTGGCATTATTTGGTACACTTAGCACTTAACCTACTTGCTATGTCCGCGGTTTAATTAACACTAATCCCTTTTGTTATTTTATTTTAATTTTTGGTTATCTTATTCATTTTTAATCTATTCAAAGGTTGCCTTTTGTTTTTGAGAATTTTCGGAAATAAAATATAAAAATGAAAATTCGAAATTTTATTTATTTAGAAAAAAAATTATTATTATTATTATTCTGAATTTTGTTCATGTCTTTTTAAGACAACCTCTAGAAAAATTACTAAATTAGTTTGCAACTTTTCCGGAAGGGTTGCGATTGTTCACTTTTTGATTCTTCCGAAGGGACACCATTTGCTTTTTTTTTTTTTTTGGTAAGTAAAGGGACACATTTGTTAATCCGAACAATTTTCGAAAAGATGTGTTTGTTCATTTTTTGGATTTTTTTCTTTTTTATGAAAAGTTGCATGTGTTTTAAGACTGTTATATATATATACTTGTCGTTTTTGGAAGAAACTGAGTGATCATTTTCAAACCTTCTTTCAGAAAAACTATAGCCAATTTTTTGATTATTTCCTAGAGAGACTTTAGAGTAATACTAGAATTACTATATAGTATTCTCATTTGAGACTTTGTTGTATCATTGAGGATTTTTGCCCGTGACCATTAGCAATTTTGTAGAACAAATAAATCCTTAAAGAAAGTAATATCATGCTTCAAAGTCCGATTTGAGTACTATAAATATCCATATTTATTGTTTTTCCAAATTCGAAACCATATTTTTTCAACATTCTGAAAGGTAGTAGCAATTAAGACATGAATCGGATGATCCCAAGTAGTTGATGCAAATACACAGCTAAGCGGGTCTGAATAATGAAAAACTTCCAAGCTCAATGCTAGCTGTGGCTAAATTACCGGAGGACAAATAACCACAGCTGAAAAAATAACCATGTTCATTAATTGGTGTAGCAAATATGTATGGGTAACAGTAGAAATCATAAACTGATTCCCCTTCTGCCACGACAAGATTCCGCTACCAAGGAATCTGCAACCAGAGAGACAACATGAGACATGGACCACCCGTTGTCCGGATTTGCAAATGTTTGGTTACAGATATTATATGCAAATATCTTAGCAGTGCTAAAGCTAACATCTTTCAAGCTACCTAAATACACAGAAACAAACACACATTCTGCATGACCACAAAATGCCTGGTGGACCTGTACCTTGATAAAAATCAGACGAGCTTGTATTTGTGCGTTCATCGCTCCAGAAGGCCACACCACTGCTCAGAAAGAGAACAACCAAAACACCCATCGAGAGGAAACATGATAATTACGCACCATTTGATGCCTCCAAGAAAGCTGTTTGGCTTCTGATCATATCTGAACCGTGTGTGGAAATGATAGGCTCTTTGATGAGGGAAGTGGAACCGAATAGTGGGCCATGAGTGGTCTAGATGAGTGGCCTTTGTGGGTTCGTTGAGCGGTCCTAGTCGATGCTGCTCTTCTTCTTCTACCTTCCTCGAGAGAGAGCCCCAAAACACCCATAAAGAGGAAACATGAAAATTAGATGAAAGAAAGATCAGAAGTAAATGAGATGAGAAGTGGAAGAATAGTGGGAGAGTGGTCTTGATGAGTGGCCTTTGTGGGTTCGTTGAGCGGAGGGAGGGAGGAGGGAGGGAGGAGAGAGTGGGTGTTGAAGATCATCGAGCACAAGCTGTGAGACTTTTCTTGAGTTGTCGCTGGCTAGTTTTTGCTCTAGCGACCGCTTTCCATCTTTTTAGCTTTTTTTTTTGGTCGAAACTTTCTATCTTTTTAGTTAGGCAAAGGGAAAGGGTGAACCCCTCACCCTTTGATTTGCGAATTCATGAATATAAATCAAACTCGGAATGGATATTGAAAAATATATAATCTATTTGGTAATAGGATAATTTAATAATAACATCAGCAAGCTTCATTTTTTTCTTATCAATTTTAATAAAAGGGAAAATTCCAAGTAAAAGGTTGAAGTTGATTTTTTTCAAATAAGAGTATAAAATAGTCTTGACAGTTTTAGATAAGGATTTAACTTTGTCGGATGGCTAAATATTCTGATTGGTCAAACGCATTTTTGTCCAATATAATTTTAATTTTAAATAATATTTTAAATATATTACTTTTTTTTTCAAAAAGGAAGGAAATTAGGCTTGTCGTTGCTTCTCCACCATCGCTAGCCCTTCCCAGCAGGCCCTCACCAACCCTTGGCGATGGTGGAGTGGCAGTGACAAGGGCTTTGCAGGCCCTTGTTGTTTTCCCTTCCCCTTTTTAATTTATCTTTCATCTAATATAGAAAAAGGAAAAAAAAATCAAAAAATAAAGGACAAAAATGCCCTTGTCAGTCAATGAGATTAGACCATTCTTTGATTTTGACATAGCAATTTTAGCCATTTAGGGTGCGTTTGGTTTGGCATTTGGAAAGTTCTTTGTGAAAATGCAAAGCAGTTTTAGCCTAAAGGGCTTTGGAGGGAATGCAAAGACTGTTTGGTAAATTCTCGCTTTGAAAAGCAACTTTGAGACAAATGCTTTGTTTGGTAAAAAAACACATTTAGAAAGCCCATTTGGTGATTAATCTTAATATTTTAATTTTTATTTGTTTAAAATTAAGAAAATAATGTTTGTAACATTTTTAATTTATATTTGATAACAATTTTAAAGATGTTGTGTAAATAATTTTATTAAAATTAAAATTCATTTTTTTTTACTAAAAGACATCAAATAGAAAAAATTTACGTGCTCTCTTTCTCAATTAAAATAAAAATACTTTAATTACAATAAAAACATAATAACATATGCTTTGAGGAAAGAGTTCATTATCCTTAAAAATTACACATATCCTTAATTACTTCATAAATGCATAGCTATTTGATCACGTAAACGTGCCATATCAAATGCTACGTCATCATTTGAAGCATTACCCTCCCCATTTACATTATCAGGATCAATTGTATATAAATTGGGATCCAAATCTACTCTAGCAAAATGTGTATCATTCAGGGCATTTCTTCGTATATAATTGTGCAAAGCCATCGTTGCTATCACAATTTTCACTTGCTTTGTATATGGATAACTTGGCATGCCCTTTAAAATTTTCCACTTCTTATTCAATACGCCAAAAGCTCGCTCAATTTCTGATCGTAGTGAGGAGTGAGCACGATTGAACACTTCTTTATAACCTGTCGGTTGAGGACCCTGTTGAAACTCAGGTAAATGATATCTAACTTCTTTATATGGCCCCAAATAACCTGTGGGATTTGGATATCCAGCATCGACCAAATAATATTTACCTACACAAAAAAAAAAAAATTGTAAATTTAATCAACATATAACACACACGTATATTAATGCATAAAAACTATTAATTAACTAACCTTTTGGAGGATGAGGAAATTGTAAATCATGTCTCCTGATGGCTTCATAAAAGATACGAGTGTCATGAGCTGTTCCCTCCCAACCGGCCCACACGTAAGTAAATTCCATGTTAAAATTACACACGGCCATCACATTTTGCGTCGGTGTTCCTTTTCGACCAATAAAACGAAGTTGCTCACTCGTAGGTACAACCGCTGGAATATGAGTACCATCTATAGCTCCAATACAATCCTAAAACAAGAAGAAGGATATTATTTGATTTATATTTAATTCATATTTTCTATTGTATAATCATAACTTACCTTAAATTGTGGAAAAAATCTTGTATTATTCCTGATCTTCTTTGGAACTTCCTTGAATTGTCGATCGGATGGTTGGATCAAATCTGCTCCCATTTGACATACTTTATCCAAAACTAAGCTAAATAGCCTGGATATGGTTTCCCAGAATGCTGAAAACGCTCTTGTGCTAACCTATTACCTATATTATGTCCTATAATATGAAGAAATAATCCTAACATTTCTGCAACATCAATATTTCTAGTTCCTTTTAAACCATATTGTGTCACTAAATCATTCATTAAATTCTTAAACACAATTTTATCCATCCTAAACATTCTATAAAACCTTTCTGGATTAGCATCTATATCCATCAACTCTCTCAACCATGCATTTCCTGTATATGATGAGGTCATGCACGGTATTTTTTCACCATATATTGCTTGATAAACACTAACACCGCAAGTATGTGCAGCTACACAAAGTTGCCAATATTCTTCTTCCTCTTTTTCATGGTTTAAAAAAATTTCTGTCATGTGAATGGGAAAATACCTTACCATCTACAACCTTTTTTTTTTTTTTTTGAGAACTCTTATTTTGTTGGTCAACTGAGTATTCATGTAATTCCGGTTCAATAATTCCTTGACTCGAGAGTAAAATATTTTAGCAGCACTTTTCTGTGCTTGGTGCTAGGGTATTCGCCTTCATTAAATTTCAGTCACCGAACAGCAGTATCACTCAGTGAAGTTCTCTCGGACCTTGTTGAAACTGTGCATCGATTTGACCGAGTTAGCAGCGATACTTCAATCAATCGCAGGTCATAAAAGCTGTGGTGGGAACTGCACGATTAACAAGAAAAGAACAAAGAAAAAGAGCGAAAAGACGTGCTCATGGAGGAAATAACAAATGAATATCAAAATGAAAGATTTCAAGATAAAAGCGAAGTGTTTAACAAAATAATTAATTCCATGTTCTAAGTTTTTATTAATGTAAAACCGCAGCGTTTTTATCGCGGCTGGCATGGATGAACCTTGTCCCATGTGAAGAATTTCAAAAAAAGAGTAATGATTTTACTTAAAAGAGAGAAATTGAATAGGAAAATTTAAAAATAAAAAAGAAAAAAATAATACAACATAAGCCTTCATTTCCGTGCAAAACAAAATAGCGGAGTATGATTTTTATTTTATTTTTTTCATTTTTCTGATCTCTTGGGTTAACATTTTCTATTTTGAGCTATGTTCATATTAACAGGCCCACGTGTCATCCATCTTTTCTTACTTTTGCCAAACAGTTTTAGGTCTTCATTGAAATAGGGTGCGTTTGGTTCGGCATTTGGAAAGCCCATTGTGAAAATGCAAAGCAGTTTAGCCTAAAGGGCTTTGGAGGGAATGCAAAGACTGTTTGGTAAATTCTGCTTTGAAAAGCAACTTTGAGACAAATGCTGTTTGGTAAAAAAACACATTTAGAAAGCCCATTTGGTGATTAATCTTAATATTTTAATTTTTATTTGTTTAAAATTAAGAAAATAATGTTTGTAACATTTTTAATTTATATTTGATAACAATTTTAAAGATGTTGTGTAAATAATTTTATTAAAATTAAAATTCATTTTTTTTTACTAAAAGACATCAAATAGAAAAAATTTACGTGCTCTCTTTCTCAATTAAAATAAAAATACTTTAATTACAATAAAAACATAATAACATATGCTTTGAGGAAAGAGTTCATTATCCTTAAAAATTACACATATCCTTAATTACTTCATAAATGCATAGCTATTTGATCACGTAAACGTGCCATATCAAATGCTACGTCATCATTTGAAGCATTACCCTCCCCATTTACATTATCAGGATCAATTGTATATAAATTGGGATCCAAATCTACTCTAGCAAAATGTGTATCATTCAGGGCATTTCTTCGTATATAATTGTGCAAAGCCATCGTTGCTATCACAATTTTCACTTGCTTTGTATATGGATAACTTGGCATGCCCTTTAAAATTTTCCACTTCTTATTCAATACGCCAAAAGCTCGCTCAATTTCTGATCGTAGTGAGGAGTGAGCACGATTGAACACTTCTTTATAACCTGTCGGTTGAGGACCCTGTTGAAACTCAGGTAAATGATATCTAACTTCTTTATATGGCCCCAAATAACCTGTGGGATTTGGATATCCAGCATCGACCAAATAATATTTACCTACACAAAAAAAAAAAAATTGTAAATTTAATCAACATATAACACACACGTATATTAATGCATAAAAACTATTAATTAACTAACCTTTTGGAGGATGAGGAAATTGTAAATCATGTCTCCTGATGGCTTCATAAAAGATACGAGTGTCATGAGCTGTTCCCTCCCAACCGGCCCACACGTAAGTAAATTCCATGTTAAAATTACACACGGCCATCACTTTTGCCAAACAGTTTTAGGTCTTCATTGAAATAATGAAGAAGTTAGATATTATTACAATTCTTTTCTTACAATTTTTTTTTTTTTGTAGGTAAATATTATTTGGTAAAAGTAAGAAAAGATGGATGACACGTGGGCCTGTTAATATGAACATAGCTCAAAATAGAAAATGTTAACCCAAGAGATCAGAAAAATGAAAAAAATAAAATAAAAATCATACTCCGCTATTTTGTTTTGCGCAGAAATGAAGGCTTATGTTGTATGATTTTTTTTTTTTTTATTTTTAAATTTTCCTATTCAATTTCTCTTTTTTAAGTAAAATCATTACTCTTTTTTTGAAATTCTTCACATGGGACAAGGTTCATCCATGCCAGCCGCGATAAAAACGCTGCGGTTTTACATTAATAAAAACTTAGAACATGGAATTAATTATTTTGTTAAACACTTCGCTTTTATCTTGAAATCTTTCATTTTGATATTCATTTGTTATTTCCTCCATGAGCACGTCTTTTCGCTCTTTTTCTTTGTTCTTTTCTTGTTAATCGTGCAGTTCCCACCACAGCTTTTATGACCTGCGATTGATTGAAGTATCGCTGCTAACTCGGTCAAATCGATGCACAGTTTCAACAAGGTCCGAGAGAACTTCACTGAGTGATACTGCTGTTCGGTGACTGAAATTTAATGAAGGCGAATACCCTAGCACCAAGCACAGAAAAGTGCTGCTAAAATATTTTACTCTCGAGTCAAGGAATTATTGAACCGGAATTACATGAATACTCAGTTGACCAACAAAATAAGAGTTCTCAAAAAAAAAAAAAAAAGGTTGTAGATGGTAAGGTATTTTCCCATTCACATGACAGAAATTTTTTTAAACCATGAAAAAGAGGAAGAAGAATATTGGCAACTTTGTGTAGCTGCACATACTTGCGGTGTTAGTGTTTATCAAGCAATATATGGTGAAAAAATACCGTGCATGACCTCATCATATACAGGAAATGCATGGTTGAGAGAGTTGATGGATATAGATGCTAATCCAGAAATGTTTTATAGAATGTTTAGGATGGATAAAATTGTGTTTAAGAATTTAATGAATGATTTAGTGACACAATATGGTTTAAAAGGAACTAGAAATATTGATGTTGCAGAAATGTTAGGATTATTTCTTCATATTATAGGACATAATATAGGTAATAGGTTAGCACAAGAGCGTTTTCAGCATTGCTGGGGAAACCATATCCAGGCTATTTAGCTTAGTTTTGGATAAAGTATGTCAAATGGGAGCAGATTTGATCCAACCATCCGATCGACAATTCAAGGAAGTTCCAAAGAAGATCAGGAATAATACAAGATTTTTTCCACAATTTAAGGTAAGTTATGATTATACAATAGAAAATATGAATTAAATATAAATCAAATAATATCCTTCTTCTTGTTTTAGGATTGTATTGGAGCTATAGATGGTACTCATATTCCAGCGGTTGTACCTACGAGTGAGCAACTTCGTTTTATTGGTCGAAAAGGAACACCGACGCAAAATGTGATGGCCGTGTGTAATTTTAACATGGAATTTACTTACGTGTGGGCCGGTTGGGAGGGAACAGCTCATGACACTCGTATCTTTTATGAAGCCATCAGGAGACATGATTTACAATTTCCTCATCCTCCAAAAGGTTAGTTAATTAATAGTTTTTATGCATTAATATACGTGTGTGTTACATGTTGATTAAATTTACAATTTTTTTTTTTGTGTAGGTAAATATTATTTGGTCGATGCTGGATATCCAAATCCCACAGGTTATTTGGGGCCATATAAAGAAGTTAGATATCATTTACCTGAGTTTCAACAGGGTCCTCAACCGACAGGTTATAAAGAAGTGTTCAATCGTGCTCACTCCTCACTACGATCAGAAATTGAGCGAGCTTTTGGCGTATTGAATAAGAAGTGGAAAATTTTAAAGGGCATGCCAAGTTATCCATATACAAAGCAAGTGAAAATTGTGATAGCAACGATGGCTTTGCACAATTATATACGAAGAAATGCCCTGAATGATACACATTTTGCTAGAGTAGATTTGGATCCCAATTTATATACAATTGATCCTGATAATGTAAATGGGGAGGGTAATGCTTCAAATGATGACGTAGCATTTGATATGGCACGTTTACGTGATCAAATAGCTATGCATTTATGAAGTAATTAAGGATATGTGTAATTTTTAAGGATAATGAACTCTTTCCTCAAAGCATATGTTATTATGTTTTTATTGTAATTAAAGTATTTTTATTTTAATTGAGAAAGAGAGCACGTAAATTTTTCTATTTGATGTCTTTTAGTAAAAAAAAATGAATTTTAATTTTAATAAAATTATTTACACAACATCTTTAAAATTGTTATCAAATATAAATTAAAAATGTTACAAACATTATTTTCTTAATTTTAAACAAATAAAAATTAAAATATTAAGATTAATCACCAAATGGGCTTTCTAAATGTGTTTTTTTACCAAACAAAGCATTTGTCTCAAAGTTGCTTTTTAAAGCAGAATTTACCAAACAGTCTTTGCATTTCCTCCAAAGCCCTTTAGGCTAAACGCTTTGCATTTTCACAATGGGCTTTCCAAATGCCGAACCAAACGCACTTATTTGAAATAATGTCCAGTTTAGATTTTTATTAGAAAAAATGATGGCACTTCAGGCTATTATTTAAAAATAGGTCCACTTTAGGCATTTTTTTTTAGAATTTTCCCTTAATTATATGATGGTTAAATCCTAATATCATATAATATTGCATCGATATCTTTTTATATTATGGTAAGGGATAAGTGTTCCAGAAATCCTACAACTTGTCACGAAAATGCATTTCAGTCCTAAAACTTGCAAAAAGTGCATTTAAGTCCTAAAACTTGCAAAATTGTTTCAAACGAGTCCTAAAGTTAACGCCGTTAGCCTTTTCCGTTAAATATGCTGACGTGACATTTTAAATAATTTTTTTATTTTCCACGTTAAATTTTTAATTATTTTTTTAAATTAAATTTAAAAACTAAAAAAATCAAATTTATTCATTTTATCTTATTTTTACCAAAAAATTTTAAAAAAGTAAAAATCTTTATTAAAAAAAAAACAGCGGCTCCTCCCCCGCCACCGCCGTCGCCGGAGGGGCTAGGCGACGATCGCCGGCCCTAGGCGGGGGTGGCCGGGCCTCGCCGGCCCCAAGCGAGGGCCGGTGACCGTCGCCTGCCCTGGGCGAGGCCTCGTCGGCCCTCGCTCGGGGCCGGTGAGGATCACCAGATTTGGGTGAGCCTCGTCGGCCCCGAGCGAGGGCTGACGAGGCGTCACCCAAGGCGGGGGCGACGGTCACCGGCCCCCCCCGTGAGGGCCGGCGACAGCCGCCGGCCCCTCGTGAGGGCCGATGGACCCAAATCGAGGCACCCTCGCTCAGCTCTAGTGCGGGTGCCCAGATCTGGGCACGCTGGCCCTCACGAGGGGCCAGCGGTTGTCGCCCGCCCTGGGCGAGGCCTCGTCGGCCCTCGCTTGGGGCCGACGAGGCTCGCCCAGATCTGGCGATCCTCGCCGGCCCCGAGCGAGGGCTGACGAGGCCTCGCCTAGGGCGGGCGACGGTCGCCGCCCTCGCCTGGGGCCGGCGAGGCCTGGCCACCCCCGCCCGGGCGGCGACGGGTGGCGACGGCGGGGGAGAAGAGTTGCGCTAATTTTTTTTAATAATTTAAAAATAAAATTTTAAAATTTTCTTTTTAGTTTTTTTTGAAAATAGGATAAGAATAAATTTAATTTTTTTAGTTTTTAAATCTAATTTTTTTATTAAAAAATGGATAAAAATTAATTAAAAAATACACATGGAAAATAAAAAATTATTTAAAATGCCACGTCAGCATATTTAATGGAAAATGCTAACGGTGTTGACCTTAGGACTCGTTTGAAACAATTTGACAAGTTTTAGGACTTAAATGCACTTTTTACAAGTTTTAGGACTGAAATGCATTTTCGTAACAAGTTGTAGGGCTTCGGAACACTTATCCCTTATGGTAATGATTATAAATCATAGACAACTTGACGATTACAGGTTAGGGACTATTAAGTTTCAGCAGTTTTTGAAATGAATTATAACTATCAATAATGATGAAATCGCTTTAATTAATTATGATAATTAATATCTTAATTATTTAAGTATGAAAATTGAGTTATCCAGTAATTTAAATGTCATTTAATTCAATAGTTTAATGTTTGAGAACTTAATTCTAGTTTGGATGATTATATTTGAGCATCGCCCACGTGTTTGTGAATCACAGAAAATTACTCAATATTTATGCTCATGATTTTGCTTTAAAATCTGAAATTAAAAAGGAGGGAAAAGTACCAAAAAAGTCATAAACCTATTATATTAGTATCAATTCAGTCCTAAACTTTCCAATTGGACTAATTCAGTAATAAACCTTTTAATATTAGTACCAATTTAGTTCATCCGGCCAATTTTGACTAGCCGGTGCCGACGTGGACGTCGGCCGGTGATTGACACGACGTGGCAATTTTTATGATTTATGATTTATATTTTTTTGAATATTTTTTTGAATTTTTGTTTTTTCTTTTTGTTTTTCCTTTTCTTTTCATCTTCTTCCTAGTGGTGGCCGGTGAGGGTTGCAGCCCTCGCCTGGCCTCTCCCAGGGCCGCCAATGAGGCCATGGCGACCATGCTAGGGCGGAGGTGAGGGCTGCGAAGCCCTCGTCAGCCGCCGACGAGGGTCACGGCCATCACTCGGCCTCACCTAGGGTTGCCTCGCCTGCGGCTTAGCCCAGATCTAGGTGAGGCCAGCCTTCGTTGTTGGAGCAGCTGGTGGGATTGCTCATGGTTTTCTACTCATGGAAGGAGAAGAAGAGCAAAAGCTGGCGGCGACGAAGCAGAGGAAATCAAGGTCAAGAGCTGGGCTAAGCATCGGGCGAGGTGGCCTTGGGCAAGGCCGAGCGAGGGCTGCGACCCTCACCGGCGGCTGGCGAGGGCTTCGTGGCCCTCGCCTGCGCCTTGGTGATGGCTGCCATGGCCTCGCCGGTCATGGGCGAGTCTAGCCTCGCCTAGATCCAAGCGGCGCCGCCTCGTCGGCGGCCTTGCGAGAGGTCGGGCGAGGGTCACGACCCTCGCCGGCGGCTGGCGAGGGCTTTGTGAGGCTCGCTAGCCACCATCGGGAAGAAGACGAAAAGAAAAGGAAAAAGAAAAAAATAATAATAAATTCGAAAAAAAAATCATAAAAATTGCTAGGTTAGTGACCAATCACTGGCTGACGTCCACATCAGCACTAGCCGGCCAAAATTGGCTGGATGGACTAAATTGGTATCAATATTAAAATGTTTAGGACTGAATTGATCCAATTGAAAAGTTTATGGTTGAATTGGTATAAATACAATAAGTTTATGACTTTTTTGGTATTTTTCTCCTAAAAAGGATGAAAAAACAATATATGAATTGACTTTACATTATGTAAACATTTTAAAATGCTTCAAGTGTTTCACGTTAAATAAAAAATATAATTATAAGTGCTGCAAAATTTTCAAAATTATCATAAATAGAAAGTAGAACATTTAAAAGTTGAAGCAAGTTGAAATATACTTTTTCAACTAGTGATAACTTGCCAACGGGCCAAAAGGAAGGGCATATAATAGCCTGCTTTAATGCCGTCAGTTTATATTAAATTTCAGATTTAAAAGTTCATGCAACTTAAAATAGGCCTTACATACCTTTTTTTTTTTTTTAAATAATTATATTTTACTCCAAAGAATTAGCCAAACTTGAAGTCTTGCATAATATACCTTTTTTTCCAGATAATTATAGGACAAGCTACATAATATGCTTTTTTTGGATAATTATAGAACAAGTTTTCTTATGACAATGCACTTGAATTCCAAAAACTTGAATTGTGTGCATTTAAATACTCAAACATACAACTTTGATGTATTTGGATCTTTTCATTAACTTCGTCAATTTTAAGTGAACAAAAAATGTCATGTGACTTTTTTTTTTTTTTTCATTTTTTTGATATGCTGTGACCATCAAATAAAAAAATGACATGTGAACATCCAATAAAACCTAGCGGAGCTAATGCGAAGACTCGAGAATCCACGATTTGTTTTGATTTTCAAAAAGCCGAACCAAATCAAATCGTAAATAAAGTTTAGTTCCAATTGCAAACTTTTTGTTGGGAAAAAATTCCCCTTTAACCAAAGCACTAGCATTAAACTCTTTCCATGAGAGGTTCATAATTACAACTAGAATGAAACTTGAAACAAGAGCAAATTAGATGCATGTTAAAAAAGCCTAATACTGTCACATTCAGGTAGCTTTACTGTCAAAAGAGTGTCAATAAGAGAGAGCAGTGTAGTGCCCAGGGCAACATACCCTTGCCATGAGGTCAACCTGAAACTCAACCGTCCATATGATTTTCTAAGTACACCTATTTAGAAGGATAATCGAAGATTATGTCAACATTTTTGGAAGCTCTTCGACAACTGAGCACATCTTTTTTCACAGCAAGTAGTTTCGACATAAATGTGGCTTCAAAACAATTTTGTCCATATTGTATGGGCAATTTAGCCTTGATAATAAACTTCTCTAGCACATGTGTATTTCAAGAAGAAGCTTTAATTAGGGTGAGTAGATGTTTCAACCCAAAACTATCAGCTTCCAAACTGATGATCTCAACTCTTTTGAGACGTTTCGCTAAACATTGAAAGTTCCCTTATATGAACACAAAAAACTCCTTCGTCAAAGTTAAACATTCTTGAGATTCTTCATCAAGCTCAAATTGTATGTATTACCTCATTTAAGAAATTTACTCCATATCATATTGTTAGCTGGGTTCACTCCTATGTGGAGGAAGCCCAATGAGTTGCAAGCTCAAAAAGAGCTTGAGCCCATATAATAAGTTATATGAGGAAATATGGTTTCTCACTATCTATATAAAGATGTAGCAGCAAAAAAGGAAATAGTAACAAGAGAAAAAGAGAAAGCAGAAAATCTGGGGTTTGGGGCAATATCTGATTTACATCAAGCTGGCGTCGGAGGTCGATTCATGGTCCGATTGAGCTGAAATTTTGTCAGCATGTTCGTGGTGCAATTTAATCGAATCTAAACGGTTTGATTTTCATTTGAAGCTCCATACATCAGGTTTTTCGTGGATTGATCAAAACCTGCGTTTTTGGTCAGATTTATCCTTAATCTCTTGTGAAGTTCATGTGTATTGCCAAGAATCATGTCTTGAGGTGTTTACTGCTATGTATCTCTAGTATTTGCTAGAGAAGAACAATTTTATTGATAGTGAAGATTTTCAGGTGGACTCTGATCCTGTGGTTTTTTATCTCCTCACATCGAGGAGGTTTTCCACGTAAAAAAATCTTCTTGTGTTCGCGTGCTTGGTATTTATTTTACTCTACTATATCAATTCCTATTAGGGGAGCTCCTCGGGTACTGTTCACGAATGCTCTCATTCTGGGCGATTTCTGCACTGTTCCTGCGCAGCTGCTGATCCCGATTCCGTCTGGTCCAGCCGGCGGTTTGGCCCGAAATTTGGTGACAAGAGGCGCCTTGCTACACCCTTTCAACCCTTCCGATCCATTCCCTGGTACGTCTTCTTATCACGGGCGGATTGGAGATCGATGGGTTAGGGTTTTGTTGTTTTGGTTTTTCTGGGTTTCGATTCTTCTGCAATGGATAATGTCGTGCATTAGACCCATGGGAAGGATAAGGGGTTGAGTCTTCGACCTTCACCTGCCCAAATGAGTGTGCGTAACCCCGCGGTTGGCCCTTCCTTGGTTGCGGGGAATCGTGGTGCTCCCTTTGCATCTGTTGCTCCTGCGAACTCGCGCCCTGCCCCTGTAGCTGGTAGAGGCCGACTGAACATAGGTAGATCGAACTCTAAACGGCCCTCTTCAAGAGGTGCCTCTAAGTCTCGAGTTCCTCATTCTTGGGCGTCGGTTGCTAGTGCCGCGAACAAGGGATACGATCTGGAGTTTTCACCTCCACAGATCATAAGTAACAAGCTTGTTGTGCATATGGATGACTCTGATATACAAGCTGCTGATCCAAAACTTTATGATTGTCTCGTGGGTTACTTTATCGGGAAAAATCTCCCGTTTAAGGTGGTCGAGGAGGCCCTTAGAAGGGCATGGGGGCCGGCGTTGCAGGATGTGCTATCCAATAGCAGGGGAGTCTTTCTTCTGCATATTGAAGATAGGGATTTCAGGCGCAAGATCCTGGAAGGTAGTCCTATTACGATCGCTAGAATCCCTTTCATGCTGCAACAATGGCGTCCAGGTGTGGAGCTCAAAAGGATTCACATATGACGGTTCCGGTATGGATAAGGCTAACAAACCTTCCACTTGCCTATTGGTCGGCCCAAGCGATTGGCAAAGTGGCTAGTGCCATTGGTAAACCACTATATGTGGATAAAAGGACAGAGGAGATGTCCATGATATCCTTTGCCCGAGTCTGTGTAGAAATAATAGTACAACAGCCCATGTTTGAATCGGTTGAGTTGATCACGGATGGGAAAGTTGATATTGTAGGGGTGGAGTTTGAATGGAAACCCTTAGCTTGTCTAAAATGTGGTATATTTGGTCATGTGTGTAAAGATGATACTCCTGCATCTGTTGATGATACACCTGCAGATGAGCCAAATGCGACAAATCCGAAGGAGATTGCGGAAGTTATGGCTGATCGGGCCAAAGGGAAGGGAATTGCCTTACAACCTGCACCTATACGTGACAGGGATAACCACCAGAACCTTCAATCGGATCCAGTTTCTGCAGAACGCTCTTCTGGTGTAAACGACAACAGACCTGTTTATATTGGAGAATCTAGTTCTCCCCAGATAGATCCACCAGCTCCGCCCAAGTTGATGGCTTTGCACAACGATGGTCCACTTGTTCCTGCAGAAACGGAGGATTCAGAGTGGAAGCAAGTGAATCGCAAAAATAAGAAGAAAAAAAAGAAGCAAGCTGCACGAGCTGCAGCAGCTGCTGAAGCGGCTCGCAAGGCATTCAATGCTACTGCGTCTTTTGGCTTATCTCCTTTAACGGAAGAAGGCCAGGCATTAAAGCCAGATTCCATGAACCACAAGGATGTCCCTCAAGAAGTGCAGCATAACTCTCGTGCTATATTGCCAACTCCTATGGAACCGCTGCCGTTGGAGTCTACTTTGGTGGTTCAAGAGACTTCTGAAGATATATGCAACTCTAGCATTCATGATTAATCAGAGAATGATAGTTCAGGTGATGAGGAATCTTCTCCTCCAAAAAAACCACCTCTTAGTTTGGCTGCAAATCTCCAAGAGCAGTTCGCTAAATTGCTTGAGGATTCCCCCCAACCAATTGGTCCGAAGAAGGCCAATACGGCCTCCAAAGCCTCTCGTAAGAGGTAAGTCCCCTCCCCTTCTTTTTGGATGTTTTTTGGGTTTTGGAATATTAGGGGAATTTTGGATCCGCTGAGGCGTGCCGAGGTGAGGCGTTTTGTCTCGGCTAATAAATTATGCTGTATTGGTTGCTTGAAACCAAAGTTCCAGAGGAGTTTTTTGAGTCTATATCCTCCTCGCGATTAGGGGGTGGAGTTGGATTGGGAATTACGATTGTTCACCTCGTGGAAGGATTTGGGTTGGATGGAACCCGGAAATTGTTTCTCTCTGTCCTGTCTCGATTACGGACCAAGCTATTCACGCTACTATCCATTGTATTTCGTCCGGTTGGAATTGTGCCATTTCTACTGTCTATGGCGAACATACGTTTCTCCGAAGAAGGCCTCTTTGGGGGGACCTTCAGCACTATAATGAGATTTTCCAGGATGTTGCGTGGTTAGTTGCGGGGGACTTCAATGCGATAAAGGACCCATCGGACCGTGTTGGAAGTTCCACTAATTGGATCCCGTATTTTGACGAGTTCGCCAATTGCTTGTCTCAAACAGAGCTCTCAGACCTTAGATCCGTTGGGCTTCGTTACACCTGGACTACCTCCTCCGGAAGTTCGAGAAAGATGAGGAAGATAGACCGTGCGATGGTTAACGTCAAGTGGAACTCTGAATTCTCATTCTCTGAAACGGCTTTCCTTAATCCAGGTATCTCCGATCATACTCCAATTGTGGTTAGAGTTTTATACCCTCCTCGTAGGAGAAAGCCATTCAAATACTTTGATTTCTGGGAGGATCATCCAGATTTCAAGTCCATAGTACAGCAGGTATGGAGCTCCACGGTTAGAGGTGTTCCTATGTATCAATTAGTCTCCAAACTCAAGATGCTTAAAGCTCGCCTTAGGCGCCTCAACCACGACGCCTTCTTCGATATTTCATTAAGAGCTGTTGAGGCCAGAGAGGCCCTATATGCTGTCCAATCTGATCTGCAAGTTGATCCAATGAATATCCATCTTGCTGAAAGGGAAGCATCTTGTCGTCGCGCCTTCATTGAGTTGAGAAATCATGAAGAATCCTTTTTCCGTCAGAAGTCGAGGATTAAATGGATGAAAGAGGGAGATAAAAACACAAAATTCTTCCATCATTTTGTAAAGAAGAGGTAGCTCAATAACAGAATCCTCTCTGTCAGGGATCCATCTGGTGTGATAACTTCGGACCCTCTGGTTGTGCCCCAGGTGTTCATCAATTTCTTTTCTTCATTGTTATCCCCCCATGAGGCATTATCCAAGCCATCTATTGATGATCTAAAGAAGGTTATCCGCCGGCCCTTGTCCTCTGAGCAGATCCGAACCTTTAATGCCATGGTTTCGGATGAGGAAATCAAATCCACGGTTTTCTCATTTCCCAGGGGGAAGGCCCCTGGGCCAGATGGGTTTACGGCTGAATTCTTCAAATCCAATTGGGAGATTGTTGGTCCATTGGTGTTGCTCGCGGTTAAGGACTTCTTTCAATCTGGAAGACTGCTCAAAGAGGTAAATGCAACAATCCTTGCTCTAGTGCCTAAAATTCCGAATGCTACTGCTGTGTTTGACTTTAGGCCAATTGCATGTTGTAATATTATTTACAAAGTAATTACTAAGATCCTGGCCAACCGTATAGCGATGGTTCTAAATGATCTTGTTAGCCAAGCCCAAAATGCATTTGTTAAAGGGAGGAGAATAAGAGATAATATTCTCCTTGCACAAGAATTGTTTGCGGGATTCCATTTGCAGCCATATCTTCCTAAATGTGCCATAAAAGTTGATTTTCACAAGGCATATGACACGGTGGATTGGAACTTCTTAGAAAATACTCTCCTCGCCTTCCGGTTCCCCGAAGGTTTTATTAAATTAGTGATGGCCTGTGTCAGAACTTCTAGATACTCTATAGCTATAAATGGTGATCTTCATGGGTTCTTCCCGGGAGGACGTGGCCTCCGTCAAGGAGATCCTATGTCCCCTTATTTGTTCACTTTAGTCTTGAAAGTATTTTCGGGTATCTTGGCATCTCAAACGGCAAATCAAGACTTCAAATACTACTGGAGATGTAAGCCAGTTCGGCTTTCTCATCTGTTCTTTGCAGACGATGTTTTCCTCTTCTGTCAAGCGGAGTGGAAATCGGCTTCCATGCTCAAGAGAGGGCTTGATATCTTTTCCTCTTGGAGCGGTTTGTTCCCTAACAAGAATAAAAGTGAGATCTTTATGGCGGGTGGAGATCTAACCTTGCGGAATAGAATTTTGTGGGCTTTCGGATTTCAGGAGGGAAAACTTCCCGTCCGTTACTTGGGAGCTCCCATCATCTCCTCCAGGTTATCCAAAGCGGACTGTATTGCCTTGACAGATCGTATCACAGCTAGAATACAATCTTGGTCTCACCGGTTCTTATCCTTTGCTGGAAGACTCCAGCTTATTCGGTCTGTGCTCCACGCTATCCAAGCGTTCTGGACGAGCGTCTTTACACTTCCCGCGTCGGTCTTGGCTAGTATTGAGCATATTATGAGGCAATTCCTTTGGAAAGGTACAGGCCTTGGCCATGGAGGAGCTAAGGTTGCTTGGGAAGATGTCTCTCGCCCGAAAATTGAAGGAGGACTGGGTATTCGTTCGCTCAGGGATTGCAACAAAGCCTCCATGATCAAATTTATATGGATACTCTTCTCGTACAGAGAATCTCTATGGAGCCGTTGGATCCATTCTATCTTCTTACCGAAGAGGAACTTCTGGATTGCCAACCAACCGGGGACATGCTCTTGGTCTTGGAAGAAAATTCTCCAATTAAGGTACCAATTCCGAACATCCTTTATGTGGAAAATTGGAAATGGCTTCTCCGTGTCCTTATGGCATGATTATTGGCTACCGTGTGGGCCGTTGGATGGATTCGTTCCTTTAACATTTCGAAACAATCTCCGCATCCCTGACCATGCGGTTGTAGCTGATTTATTCACTCCTCTTGGTAGTATTCTGAAGGAGATGTTAGTGAGATGGGCCATCCCACTTCCGGTGTTATCTTCGGATAATGACAAGTTTATTTGGTGTCCTCATCCATCGGGAACCTTCTCGGTTGCATCGGCTTGGAACCTCATCAGAACCAAGAAACCGCATGTTAAGTGGGCTTCTCTTATTTGGGATAACGCCATTCCGCCTCGGTACCAATTCATATTGTGGCTAATTGCGAAAAACGGTTACCCACTCAGGTGCTCCTCCTTTCCTATGGTCGTATTGATTATAATGTTTGTGCCTTTTGCAATGAAGTTCCCGACTCTATAGATCATCTTTTCTTTCGGTGTCGCACTTCGGCTTCTGGCCTACTTCTGGGCCGCCAGGTGTAATTTGCCGTGGAGAAATAGATGTTGGGATGAGGTGCTCTCGTGGGCCATGAAATTCCTTAAGGGAAATGACTTTTATCATAGCATTACCCGGTTTGCCTTTGGTGCATTATGCCATCTTATATGGAAGAAAAGGAATGCTATCATTTTCAGGGGAGAATCTCTTGTTATTCCAGCACTTAAGAATCACCTTATTAAGGTTGTTCGTGACAAAGCAGTCACCTTCAAGGATGTTGATCCTTCACCGAGGAACCTCAGACTTCAAAGAGGGTGGGGCTTCCACTCGTCGGTCTTCTCGTTCTTGTCGGGAGCTGCTTAGTTTGTCCTGCTCATTCACATTTCCGCATTCGCCTTTGCGCTGGTAGCGATAGGAGGGTCGGTTGTGTTTGTTGCTTGTTCTTTTCCTTTTCGGCTAACTATTGTTAGGCCTTCTCTTGTAATCTTTTACATTGGCTCCCCTTCACTTTTGCCCTTTGGCTAAGAGTGTAGGTTATGGACCCGATCTTGTGTATTTGTCCAAGCTCTTTAATATAATTATTACCTTTCACCAAAAAAAAAAAAAAAAAAAATTCCTATTAGGTTTACACAAGAGGGGAGATTATTTTATTCCGCTGCGTGGATTCGATATTGTTCGAATTATTACTATTCTCCCATCAGAGTAGTATCAGAGCATCAGGTTATTGCTTGATTTTTCTGCCTTGTGTTAAACAATGGAAACGAATACAAGTAGAATGGTTACATTGAATGATTCGAATTATCATATCTGGAAAGGGAAGATGGAAGATCTTTTATATGTGAAAGATTTTTATTTGCCTGTATTTGCTGAGGAAAAACCAGAGAATAAAACTGACGCCGAATGGTCTATATTTCATCGTCAAGTGTGTGGTTATATCGTGCAATGGGTAGATGATAATGTTTTAAACCATATTATTGAGGAAACATATGCACACGTTTATGGGATAAGCTCGAACAGTTATATGCTCGAAAGACGGGAATAATAAGTTATTTTTTATAAAACAGATGATGGCTCCGAGATATCATGATGGTACTCGTTTGACTCGATCATTTAAGTTCTTTTCAAGGAATTATAAATCAGTTGGTTGCGATGGGAATCAAGTTTGATGATGAGATACAAGCACTATGGTTGCTTGGTACTTTGCCAGACTCATGGGAGACGTTCCGAACATCTTTGTCTAATTCTGCCCGGATGGTACAATTACCATGGATTTAGCCAAGAGTAGTATTTTGAATGAAGAGATGAGAAGGAAGACACAGGATCGTCCTCTTCATATTCGATGCCTTGGTTGTTGAGAAAAGGGGGAGAAGTGAGTCTCGAGGTCCGAGAAATAGAGATAAAAGTCGAGACAAAAGCAAAGAGGTAAGTATAATAAATTTGCTAATATTGAGTGCCATTATTGTCATCAGAAGGGACATATTCAGAGGTTTTGTCGCCAGTTAAAAGGAGAAACAAAAGGAGAAAGGTAAATAGAAGAAAAGTGATGATGACAAGTGATGACAATCGTGTCGCTGCACTTAAAGAAGACTTTCTCACTATTTTTGATGGTGATGTGGTGAATTTTGTTTCTCATGAGACTAGTTGGGTAATTGATAGTGGTGCATCCGTTCATGCTATATCTCGTAGGGATTTCTTTACATCATACAGATCAGGTGACTTCGGATCTGTGAAGATGGGAAACAATGGACTAGCTCAAGCTGTAGGAATCGGTGATGTGTGCCTAGAAACCAACAATGGCACAAGGTTAGTATTGAATAATGTTAAACATATACCTGATATCCGCTTGAATTTGATTTCTACAAGCAAGTTGGATGATGAGGGGTATTGCAGCACCTTCAGTAATGGTCAATGGAAGCTCACCAAAGGTTCTCTTGTTGTGGCTAGAGGTGAAAAATATTCTTTTTTTTTTTGGTAACCCAGGGAACCCCCGCACGGCCGGCAGCCGGAGAGTAAACCCTGGGGAGGCACGCAGGAAACCACCACCCACGCACCCCGGGCAAGGCACCACGCGACGCTTCAGCCCCCCTGCTTCGCAGGGGATTCGAACTCTGTTCTCCTCGGTGGATAATAAGAATCCTACCATCCACGCCACCACGATGGGTGGTGGTGAAAAATATTCTTCGTTATACATTATGTAGGCAAAGTTGTCCACAGACAAAATTAATGCAGTAGATAATGAAGATGCAGCTGAGTTATGGCATAAGAGGCTCAGTCACATCAGTGAGAAGGGTTTGTCAATATTGGCCAAGAAGAAGCTTATTTCAGGATTGAAAAGTTCAGTGCTAAAGAATTGTGCTCACTGTTTAGCAGGAAAATAGAACAGAGTTGCATTTAAAAGCTCTCCTCCTTCAAGAAAGTCAGGTATACTGGATTTAATGCATTCTGATATTTGCGGTCCTATGAAAACAAAATCACTGGGTGGCTCTCTTTATTTTGTTACCTTCATAGATGATTTTTCAAGGAAAATTTAGATTTATACCTTGAAAACTAAAAATCAAGTGTTAGATGCTTTTAAGCAATTTCAAGTTTCAGTTGAGAGACAGACTGGAAAGAAATTGAAATGCATTAGAACTGATAATGGGGGAGAATATATTGGACCTTTTGATGAATACTGCAGACAACAAGGTATTCGACATCAAAAGACACCTCTCAAGACGCCTCGCTTAAATGGCTTAGCCGAGAGAATGAATGTAACATTGGTTGAAAGGGTAAGATGCTTACTTTCACAGTCAAAGCTACCGGATCCTTTTGGGTTGAGGCTTTAAGTACAAGCTTGTGCATATATTAAGTCTTACTCCATGTTCCTTTAGAGTTTGATGTTCCTAATAGAGTTTGGACAGGCAAATAAGTTTCTTATGATTATTTGCGTGTATTTGGGTGCAAAGCATTTGTGCATGTTCCCAAAGATGAGAGGTCTAAACTTGATGTGAAAACACGATAGTGCATATTTATTGGTTATGGACAGGATATGCTTGGCTACAAATTTTATGATCCACTTGAAAAGAAATTGTAAGAAGCAGAGACGTTGTGTTTATGGAAGATCAAATAATAGAGGATATTGAGAAATCGAAGATGATTTCAGCACCACAAGTTAGTGATAATATGGTTGATTTAGATCAAGTTCCTCTTACAAATATTCCTACACAAAGTTGATGAAGAGCAAAGAGGAAATCAATGTTCCAAATAACGCACATATTCCTGAACATGTTGAAATAGATAATACTATTCCTGAACCAGAGGCTCAATTAGATGTTCCACTGGATGTTCTAGTCCGGAAATCCTTTAGAGACCGACGGCCTTCCACCAGGTATTCTGAATATGAGTATGTACTATTGACTGATGCAGGTGAACCAGAGTGTTATGCAGAAGCAATAGAAGATGAGTACAAAAGCAATTGGTTCGATACTATGCGAGATGAGATGCAGTCACTTTATGATAATCATACTTTTGAATTGGTGAAGTTACCTAAAGGTAAAAGAGCTTTGAAGAACAAGTGGGTATATAGGTTGAAGCAAGATGAACATACTGCACAACCACGGTTCAAAGCTAGATTGGTTGTTAAGGATTCGGTTAGAGAAAGGGTATTGATTTTGATAATATATTTTCTCCGGTAGTGAAAATGTCTTCTATCCGTGTGGTATTAGGCCTGTCAGCTAGCCTAGATTTAGAAATTGAGCAAATGGATGTTAAAACGGCCTTCTTACATGGTGACTTGGAGGAAGAGATATATATGGAACAACCTGAGGGTTTCAAAGTGAAAGGGAAAGAGGACTATGTGTGCAAATTGAAGAAAAGTCTCTATGGCCTAAAACAAGCACTGAGACAGTGGTATAAGAAATTTGCGTCAGTTATGACAAAACAGGGCTATAAGAAGACTTCCTCGGATAACTGTGTGTTTGTCCAAATTTTTTTTGATGATGACTTTATTATTCTCTTGCTTTATATTGATGATATGCTGATTGTTGGTAGGAATGCTTCAAGAATTGAGTTATTGAAGAAATGCTTGAGCAAGTCTTTTGCCATGAAAGACTTGGGCTCGGCGAAGCAGATTCTTGGCATTAGAATTATCCGAGACAGAGATGCTAAGAAGTTATTTTTGTCGCAAGAGAAATATATCGAGAAGATCCTTCAGAAATTTTACATGGACAAAGCTAAAGTGGTTAGTACTCCTCTTGTTGCCCACTTTAAGTTAAATATGATGCAAAGTCCTACGACTGATAAAGAGAAGAAAGATATGGAAAGTATTCCATATGCTTCAGCTGTAGGAAGCTTAATGTATGCGATGGTATGTACACGCCTATACTTGGCGCATGCAGTTGGCGGTGTTAGTCGCTATTTGTCAAATCCGTGTAGAGAGCACTGAATGCGTGTGAAGTGGATTATGAGGTATCTTCTGGGAACTTCAAATTTGAAACTCGTTGGGACCGGAAACTTGAGTTAGTTGGATACACGATTCGACTTGGTAGGAGATATTGATACTCATAAATCTACTCCGGTTATTTGATTTCTTTTGCGGGTGGAGCTGTGTCATGGAAGTCAAGATTGCAAAAGTGTGTTGCACTTTCTACAACCGAAGCTGAATTTATTGTAGTGACTGAAGCTAGTAAAGAGATGCTATGGATGAAGAAGTTCTTAGAAGAACTTGGGTTCAAGCAAAAGAGCTATATGCTATTTTGTGATAATCAAAGCGCAATTCATCTTGGTAAGAATTCATCTTTTCATTCTAGATCGAAACATATTGATGTTAGATATCATTGGATAAGGGATGTTCTAGATGAAAAGTTGTTGGAACTTGAGAAAATTCATACGGATCATAATGGCTCCGATATGATGAAGAAGACTCTACCAAGAGAGAAGCTTGAACATTGCCGTTTGATAGCAGGGATGGTGAATCCTTCCACATTGTCATGAGGGGGAGATTTGTTAGCTGGGTTCACTCCTATGTGGAGGAAGCCCAATGAGTTGTAAGCTCAAAAAGGGCTTGAGCCCATATAATAAGTTATATGAGGAAATATGGTTTCTCACTATCTATATAAAGATGTAGCAGCAGAAAAGGAAATAGAAACAAGAGAAAAAGAGAAAGCAGAAAATCTGGGGTTTGGGGCAATATCTGATTTACATCAAGCTAGCGTCGGAGGTCGATTCGTAGTCCGATTGAGCTGAAATTTTGTCAGCATGTTCGTAGCGCAATTTAAACGAATCTGAACGGTTTGATTTTCTTGAAGCTCCATACATCAGGTTTTTCGTGGATTGATCAAAACCTGCGTTTTTGGTCAGATTTATCCTTGATCTCTTGTGAAGTTCATATGTATTGCCAAGAATCATGTTCTTGAGGTGTTTACTGCTATGTACCTCTAGTATTTACTAGAGAAGAATAATTTTATTGATAGTGAAGATTTTCAGGTGGACTCCGGTCCCGTGGTTTTTTATCTCCTCACATCAAGGAGGTTTTCCACGTAAAAAAATCGTCTTGTGTTCGCGTGCTTGGTATTTATTTTACTCTACTATATCAATTCCTATTAGGTTTACACAAGAGGGGAGATTATTTTATTCCGCTGCGTTGATTCGATATTGTTCGAATTATTACCGTTCTCCCATTACATATGTGGTCCATAGGAAAAAAAAATTTATTGACTCACTGAAATTTCAAACAAACAACTTTCATTTGTTCACTACAAATGCTAGTTAGTTTTACTTTATAACGAGTCTTAATCAAATTAAGCTTTTAAACTCATCTATACATATAAAACATCTTTCCTTCTAAGTGCACATTGCTACACTCCTAGTTCAAGATCCTAATGCTACATGGCAACAAAGGAACCTCCAGTACATTGTCATGGCCAAGAGGTTTCTGGAGCTAAAGGGCCGTGCCTTCTCGAGAGGACCTCTTGTGTTCACTTGGATTCCCAACAAGAAGACTTCTAGAACATTCCAAGGGCGGGTGATACGGTCATTACGCCATATTCTAGAAGTCTTCTATCATAAGTGTTGGTAGTTGGTAGATATGGTGGTGTGATCTGTCCGCCGGATAAAAAGTCGATCAACGGATGTAATATGAGGATCTCTAGTATAAGAATGGGTGCCCTCCACCTCATTTGTATCAATTCAATCCTTTTAGTAATACAAATGCTTCTTTCTTTCTAGAGCATGGTGAACCTCGTAGCATGTATGCTATCGCAAGAAGGTCATATTGATTAACTGGTCCATATAGTGTTAGATTTTGACATTTTAACAATAAAGATGGCACTTCTTCCATCTTCATAAGAGATAGAATCTAAGCACATTGAGCAAACAACATAGAAAATCTAATTAATACTAGTTTTTCTAGTTTAACATGAATAGAGAATAACAAAATTATAATCCAACAATTAGAAATGAACAAATGAATTTCTTTAAAGAATTGATACCTTTTATGTATGCGATGCTTCTCGGAGAGCGACCATTCCAGATCGAAGCATCACTTCCGCCGCAATGCCTCTAGATCTTAAAGGGACAAGGAAAAAATATATCAATCATTTTATGTATACTTACAGTTGTTGAGAATAAGAGCACTATCATTGTTGCATCTAAAGCAATCAATTTAATTGGTTCTTACAAGAACCTCATAGAGTCTATTGAATCCCATACTTGAGATTGGGGAAGACAAAGACTTGTATTTTTTTGCAATTTCTTATTTAAAGGAAAAGATAGACAATAGGTAAATTTTCATGAGCTTAAAAGATGATGCAAAAAAAGTAAAGTATCTCAAATATGAGTTGAGAAGTTCTTCGTAGATAAGATGTTAGCACCTTATTATTTTCATGTTTGAAGCTTAGTCATTCCATTTTGTTTCTATTTATGGATCTCACATAGAATTTGTGATATTTGAAGGACTGAAAATTCTAGTAATTGGTTACATGAGGTAGGGAACCTTATTGTTGACTTAAGTTTCCAAGTTAATCCATCCATGGCCATTGTAAAATACGGTGAGAATATTTTATAAGATGACTATGAAACAATAGCCTAATGTGCCGAGATTTTCAAACTGAGATGACTAGATCCATTGCTCTTTTTCATATTTTTGAAGAATAGAATTTTCTCTACAAATTAAAAGAATGAATTGAAAATGTAACCTTTTCAAACAATCTCTTCATGCATTTTTCTTGTGAAAATCACGTCTAAGAATGTTGCATTGATCCTAGATCTAGCGGGCATTCATTGTCCCAAAGGTTGACTCATCTCAGACCCATTTATTGGAAATTAAACATAGGAGTAAATTCCAAGGTTCACAATACTTTCTTATCTTGTAAATTGGAACACAAAGTTATATATCATCCCATCAGCTGAATTAATTACATGCGATCTCAATGATTCCACTTGATGAAAACTAGAATGCCCCAAAAAGCTGAGCTCACTCAGCCGGGGCGACCAACACCACGAAATAGTGCTAATCACAGACGCCAATCAACAAGAGCACGTCTTTATAAATGGCAAAAATATTGAGCTCGTACCTCCAAACACCAACTGCCAATGGTGATTGTAGGAACTTGGTGCAGCCCATCCTCATGTCTCGAATGACAAAATCTACCTGGCTTCCACCAAAGAAGATATATCGTTGAGTTTGAACCATCAACTGGAATACCGCGTCCCCGATACATGCAACGATATCAAATGCGGTGCCCAAATTCTCTGCTTTATCAAATACCAACTCTTTCACACTTGTTTATTCCATTATAATTTTGTTTACCCCGACCACCCGCACGACTCAAAGGACTCTAAACAGGACTTCCCTTGAAGATTTGGCCGAGGAAATCATCACTTAACATCCGCATCTTTGATCCACAAGAACTTGAGACAAGGCCACCTAATAGTAGTCCTATCCAACTAGAAAACACAAAATCTTACTTCCAGCCTCACCACCCAGCTCAAGCAATAGAAGAGCTCCGGCAGGGCATAAAAGTACGTCGATTCCATAGAGAGCCCCAGGTTGAGATCGTCCACCCGGCGCTGCGCCGCGAAGCGGAGCCGGAAGTCGACCTTGGGGTCGTCGGTCCAGTAGAAATCGAAGTTGGTGAGTGGAACCTCTTCACTTTGGGGGTGTTGCACTGGTTCAGGGCGCTTTTGACGAGGAACAAAGGCAGGTTGTCGATCGCTCTATCGAAGTTGATGCGGTGCCAATCATGAAGAAAATAAAAAGGAACAAGTGATAATTCGAGAGAGGGCCGGGCTCGGGCAACTCTATTTAGGAACGAATGAATCGAACGAAGCCTGAGTGTTGCGTCGTGGTCGCGATCTCAATGGTCAACCCGTAGCGAGTGGTATTGGAACATGTTTATAGAGCACCATGGAGAGATACAAAGGTGCATACCAAGCGGTGGAGAGAATGTTCGAATTGGATGCTGCTGCTAATGCTGCTGTTGGAGACAAGGGTCAAGTGGATTGACGTGGTCGAGCAAACGCTTGCCGATGAAGTTCTAGGCGCCTCAAATCAACGTGCCCGCTCGTTGTACGAGAGGAATGATGCTCTTGAGTTATTGTGGAAATACTTTTGAGAGGAGTTAGGGATGGTCAAAGAAGAACTCAAGGCTTGCAAGACGGCGACGGCAAGTAGGTCAGAATTTTCATCATCTCCAGATCAAACTTCAATCAACCTTTTAACTTTAGACAATAAACTTTCATGAAAAAATAAATGATTTGGAAAATATTCTTTTCCTATAACAACATTATATTGCCTTGTGTAAAAACTTAAGTGTACACAACACTCATGGTCTTATTATGTCAATGATAGGAAAATTGTTCAAAAAGTCTTAAATCTATTATATGGAGATTAATTTATTCAAAAACCTTTTAATTGTACCAATTTAATCCTAAATTTTTTTAGTGAATTGATTTTAATTTGATCTTGGATTTACCCCATGTAGAATGTGCTTTGATATTATTTGTCGAAGTGAAAAAAAAAAAAATTTTAATTGCTAGAAAATGTAAGATTTTAGATGATTGCAAATGAGCTTAAGTGTCAATGTAAAAGATTTGAGATAATTGTATAAGATAAGAGTCAAATATCCTAACTATATAGCAGAAGTACAAATGGACTTAATAATTATCCAAACCACAAACTAAAATTTCAAGATAAAAGTTAAAACTCTATATATGATGTAAATATAACATGCAAGATGGCCGCTTGGGATGGAGGCCAAGTAAGATAAGATGAAGACTTCTTTGACTAATGGATATTTGAGTGTGATTTTGACTGTCTGTTGGTCATATAAGTTTACTGTATTAGCAAAACAAGTTCGATCAAATCATGCTTTATTTCGATGCACTCTGTAGGTTACGGTTGATGTATTCTTTCTCCTCCTCCAATTGTGTATGTTTGTACTAGTGCAATTTTTTCAAGAAAATCTAAAAATGGATTGCCAATTTTGTACCCATATCAATTTTCTATAATCTGCATCATCACTATTGTGATTTTTACTTCAAATTGCATCATTTATTGGAATAGTGGCATCGTCGTTCTTCTTTCACATTTGCCCCCCTGTTCCCAAATCTTCCCACCTTGGAAACCGTATCGAAACCAAATCTAACCACAACTTAGCCGCGCCTTTCCTCCGGGCCTCCATCACTGACGATGGTCGCCTCCCCGTCGTCACTCCACCACCGCGTCATTGCTCCAGGCTAAGCCACCACTTTGTGCCTATAGGGTTTCAAGGAAATAATAGGCTGAGGAGGTGGTCAAGATGAATAGGACATGTCTCAAAACTTTTCGGGATCTATAGATTCATGAATAGCCTGTAATATTCTCGAAGGTATTATACGTAAGGTATGTTTGTATTATAGGAGAGTTGGTAGATATGAAGATCGTATCTCCACCATTAGATGAAAGGAAAATCAACGGTTATAATTAAGTAGGCTCATGTATAAATAAGGGTCGGCTCTCCTTCATTTGTATCATTCCTCAACTCCGATATGAAGAAGAGCAATAAAAGCATTCTCTTCAAAATACTCCTCTCATTAGAGTCTCTCTCTCCGATTCGATGTGTGCCAAGCGAGCAACTGAGAAACCCTAAGCACCACACCATTGCAACCTCAAGTGTCGACCCGTAATAAGTGGTATCGGAATAAGGTTGTCAGGGCATGATTGAGAGACTTGGAGGAGCACATCAAGTGATCGAGAGAATGTCAGAATTGGATTTTACTGCTGTTGCTGCTCCTGGAGACAAGGGTCTTGAATTCTTAAGCGCCTTAAATCAACTCGCTGGCTCATTGCACGAGAGGAATGATGCTCTCGAGTTCATTGTGGAATACCTTCGAGAGAGGAGATGTGGATGGTCAAAGAAGAACTCAGGGCTTGCAAGATGGCCATGGCGAGCAGGTTGGAATTTCCGTTCTCTCTTGATCAAACTTCAGTCATCCTTTTTAACCTTATAGTGCCTTCTTTTTCTTTCTAGAACATTATAGTGCCTTGTGTAAAGGGTACTCATCGCTCATGTAGTCTTATCATGTTGATGACCAAGTGCACTTGGTAGAGGGAAAATCACATGAAATTAGAATAAGATATACCACATCTAGAATGCACTTTGATGCTATCATTTAACAATAACATTACTTTAATTGTCGGATAATCTAGAAAAGATTGTAGAAAATTTTAAATGAGGTTAAATGCTCCATTTGTTTCGCAAGAAATAAATAATTTGAAAATATTTTTAGAAAAATGATCATTTGTATTGCTTGAAATAATTAATTAATGGAAAATTTTTTCATTATCAATAATAATTTATATATAAACAATTTCGTAGACAATGAATTTTTTTTCGTTTATTCATTTTTATAAGTAATATAATCGATCTTTTTTTTTTTTAAATGAAAGTGTTTTCCAAATCATTGTTTTTCCATGAAATGAACAACGCTAAGTGTTGATATCTATACACGATTTGAGATAATTGTATCTAATAAAGGTTAAGTGTCCTAAATCTATAGCAAAAGTAAAAATTAGTTTGTTGCATTGACAATGGACCTAACTAGTCCAAAGTACACACTAAATATAAAAATTAAAACTCTAAATAATCTAAATGTAAGATGGAAGATGAGCCCTTGAGAATGGAGGTCAAGTACAATAATTTGAAGACTTTTGATTAATATATTGTACTTACTTGAAAATGCAGTGGGGACATGTTACGTTCAGACTAGTCTTGCAAGCGAAGCAACCGAAGCATATCACCCGATGGAAGAAGAGCGTGAAGGGATAAACTCCAGATAAAGGAAAAAAGTACCGCAGAAGCTCTAAGTTCATGTCCTTCGGATCTTCCATTTGATGCTGGAAGCTGAGGTATGGCTCCTGTTACTGTCGCCTTACTGGTGTTTCGTTGGACATTGTTTCAGTTATATTTAAACCAGCGCTTGATCGAGAATACGTCGATACAAAGTCATGCGTGCTGCAATTTGATTAGTGATCAGTATAGGCGACGATTTCAATGTGAGTTCGTCCGGATCTCCATCTCACTTCATTTGACAAAGTTGATTATGTCGAGTGATGCTGATTGGGAGTGATGTAAGGTTGATTGATTTTGGCATTGAAGTTAGGAACACCGATGAATTAGTGGAATGAGTGTTGAGAAAGAGACCATGTAGGATAAATTGGAATCGATATTGTGTCACTCTTTGTTTGTCTTGTCATGCGGAGCTATTACGATCGAATGAATGTGTCAATTTTCATGGGTAAATTGGAATTGATACAATATCAACCTTCATTTAATTGGTTCAATGCTTGTCTAGCTCAATCTCCATATCAAGAGGTCTTGAGCTTCACCATGGCATCAAGTTAGACCTCCATTGGAATGTCAAATGCAACATTTTCTAATAAGGTTTGGAGTCCTCTTGATAATAATTTATTCTTTTAATCTGATAACATTTTAATGGAAACCTACAATGGGGGAATGTAATTTAATCCGTACCTAACCTCTCCCCATTATCAGACCAAAATGAAAAATAAAAATTAGGAATTCCATGCCCAAAAAGAAACTCCGGATGGATAATCTAGAAAAAAAATCAAAAAAAGGGAAGGAATTAGATGTCGGGCTGCCCCCTTCGAAACTCCACCGGCCGAACCGAGTGGCAGGTTCCGTCATAACAAGACACACATGCCCATTCCGGTAATTTCACCCCCACAACGCCTCTCTTCCCCGGGCACAAAACACAGAAAGGAGAGAAAGAAGGGCTCCTTGATCCATTGCCAAAGCCCCTCTCTCGCTCTCATATTTTCTTTTTCAATTTCTCACGCTCGAACTCAAAGCCAAGCCAGCCAGCATAAAAATCCCACACCTTTATATTGGCCCTCAGATTTTCCCCCCTTTTAAATAACAGTTAAAAAAAAAAAGAGGAGAGGAGAGAGCACGCTGAAAACGAGCCGTTGATTCGAGTTCGCGCGCCTCCCGCCATGGTGGCTCAGCTCGAGAGCCCCCAGCCCCCGCCCCAGCCGCAGCAGCCGCAGCAGCAGCAGCCGCGGCGCGATGATTCGCCGCCGCTCGATGATCGCGTGGGGAAGACGAAGTCGCTGATGTGCGCCCTCGGCCTCATCTCCCGCAATCTCCCCCTGCCCCCCGACCTGCTCAGCGCCGTCTCCTCCATCTGCGGCGACGCGGCGGCCGGCGGCGGCGAGGGGGACGGGGACGGGGAGGACGAAGAGGGCGGCGCGGGCGGCGGATCCGAGGAGATTCCGGCGGCGGTCGAGAAGGGTCCGGTGAGGGTTTTTTTTTTTCTTTTCTCTCGGTCGTTGATCTTTTTGGGGGGTTTTTGATGCTGCGAAGCGGTTCGCGATGGGGATTCTGCGGCGTTTCGGTTTCGGTTTTGGGGTTTTTGAAGAGATCGTGGAATGCCCGCGTTGCGGATTTCGGCGACCGGGCTGCGCGATTTTTGTGAATTTTAGGGTTTTTGCGCGGTTCCTCTTCAGTTTTTGGTGATTGCGTGCGAATTGTGGTGATTTTTTTCTGATGACGTCCGGTGCTATGTGAGGGTCTTGGATAGGGCGGTTTTGCGAGCATATGTTGGAGAAGTAGAGTTTTGTGGACTTCCTTGGGTTTGCGTATTCTATGGAGCAAACCCAATATAAATTTGGTTTCTTCCTTATATTGCCATAATTTTCTTTGTGCAATATTCTGCAAGATGCAATGTCTCTCTGGTTATCATTCTCGTTTGGGATTTTGGTTGTTCTCGTTGTTGGAACCTTATAATGGTTGTGCTTGTAAATTAGGTATTTGGGTCCAACCTCTATTGGAGGTTTTGCATAGTTGCGAGTAATTTAGAAGCTATCATGTCATCTTATATCACTGACCGTGCTTAATTATCAAGAAACACTATTTGCTCCTTCTAATGCTGGCTTGTTCGATTAAATTTCTGTTCTTCCCCCTTTCAAAATTCATGTTTTGTGGTACCTTTAATGCAGGTTGACCATGTTAACTCTGGCAGACGAGATTTACTTGCAGAATTTGAGGATGCCCTATTGAGACAGCGGATAAATTGCATGTCAGGTTCTAAACTGGCTGAATCAAAGGAAAAGCGTCTTCAAAGCCAAGTCCAGCATCGCATAAGTGAACTTGAAGGTTATTATGGTCTCAAATTTGTCATGCATCCTCACATGATTCACTTTATACTTTGGCATGTTGTAGCACGAGTTCTCCTGTTTTCGAGAAAAAATATTAGTGAGTAGGTTGCTTATTGAATGCATGCATACTGCTTCATGTTAAGTATGCATCTAGGGCTTGAAGCTGCATGTTACACTTATTCTGTCTCTCTAACTGTTGCTTTAAATGTGGATTAGAATTGCCATCAACTAGAGGGGATGATCTGCAGACAAAGTGCTTACTTGAACTTTACGGACTGAAGGTAAATACTCTCTTGACGTTCTTGTTTCGCTTATTGCTTTATTCCTTATAAAACGCATTGTACAAAGGACTGTTCATTGGATCTTGGTCTTGAGATTTTAATGTGATTATAGCATTTGAATGTTTTGTGTTGTGAGATCCATAACTCTTCCTTATTTAGACTGGAGTAATTGAAAAGGCTGCCGTCAGATGTCTGAACCTTTATTGTAGGAGATTGCTGACTGTGTTTGTGTGATGAATGGCTACACAACCAGTAACTGTTTGAAATGTCTTGTGCATTCAATAGCAACTAGATCCTCGTGATTAAGCTAGTGATTTCCTTGGCAACCTTTGTTTTGTTTCTTGGATTTTCAGTCAGCTATGTGACTTTAATGGTTGCATGGCGTAATTTATCTTTCAGCAAATTGGATATTCATGTGTTTCATTTAGCTTTTGGATATTGTGGGATGATTAGAGTTCTGACTTTCTGGGGAAACACTTTTTTTCTCTCAGCTAGCAGATTTGCAAAGTAAGGTTCGTTCCCAAGTAAGTTCAGAGTACTGGCTTCGTCTGAACTGTGCATACCCTGACAAGCAGTTGTTTGACTGGGGTATGATGCGATTGCGCCGCACTCCATATGGTGTTGGTGATGCTTTTGCCGTGGAAGCTGATGATCATTTCAGAAAGAAACGGGATGCCGAGGTAATCTAATTGGAGATGCACCACTTATTACATGGCTATGGAGGGGAAATACTGGAACAGTTTTGTGATACGACTTACATGAGATAAGATGAGATAATATCTTGTTAGGAATTCATTGTTAGAAATAGATATGTACAATCTGTTCCTATTCTATATGTCAATAGCCAAGTCCATAACTATCTTTGAATTGATGCACCCTTTAGTTACATTTGTTTTTCAATTGTTTATAGACATGGATGGAAATGTGGAGAAAAACTTCTTTCTGATGCTGGCAGCTCAATTTTGATTTGCAGAGGCTCTCGAGATTGGAAGAAGAAGAAAAGAATCTTGTAGAGATGAAAAAAAGGAAATTTTTTGCAGAAATACTTAATGCAGTACGAGAATTCCATTTACAAAATCAGGCTTCTCTAAAGCAAAGAAAGCAGAGGAATGATGGGATCCAGGTGGGTATCCTTCTCTCCTATTCTTTTCTTTTCATTTATCTGTCACAAAATGGGAAGTCAATATTAGAATGTGGTTCTTGTGATGGTTTGGCACTGCAGGCTGAGCTCGTATTTATTCTCAGGATGACCTTTGGTCAAATGAGTCCGCTAAACTTTTCCTTGTCTAGAAAGCAACCTTCATGCACTTGAAACAAAGAAGGTTGGGTTCTTTCAGTGTGAAATAGGATGACGAAACTACTCCAACTTAGAAGTGGGCTTGAAAGTTCCAGACTGTCCTTTGCTTCATTCACATTTAGGGTAGTACTTTTATTTTTGACCAATTAGGAATAATGGCTCAAATCAGTTATGAAGCCTAATATTGGATCCAATTATTCTAATAGTGTTTCCAGTTCTATTTTGGGGGAACTGTTCACCGGGATATTTGGCTGATGTTGGATCTCAGAAGGTAACAACTTTACAACTGATGTGGTATGAACTGTATGGGTTCTGTTAGGCTGAATGTGACCATAAAAATTATCTGATGCATACTAACTATTAGGAGATAAGAATAGATAAACTTCTGCTTTAAATGTTCCTTGTTGTGATCCTTACAATTATCGTTTGATGCAGGCCTGGCATGCAAGGCAAAGACAGCGGGCTACCCGTGCTGAAAAATTGAGATTCCAAGCTTTGAAGGCTGATGATCAGGAAGCATATATGAAAATGGTAAAGGAAAGTAAAAATGAGCGATTGAATACGCTTCTTGCAGAAACGAACAAGCTGCTTCACAATTTGGGAGCTGCTGTCCAGCGTCAAAAAGATGCTGGACATGCTGACGAAAGTGAGGATCTTAAAGATTATGAAGCTGATTTGGATGCTTCAAGCAGTGGAACTCCTGCGGATGGACTTCCTGATGAAGAGGTTGACGTCTCTGAATCAGATCGCAATGATGACCCCAGCGACTTTCTTGAGGGTCAGCGGCAATATAACTCCGCTATTCATTCCATTCAGGAAAAGGTAAAGCCATTGTTATCTATTTCTTTCCTTTTTTTGCATAAATGCCTTTGTGATATATTCTCTTACCACCTTTATGAGCTATAAAGTGATCTAAATGAGAAAAATTACTGGCTTCAGCATTTGATCTCTCTGATGAATCTAAGATTCTTATCATTTGATTTTTCAATCTTTGGTAAAACCTTTAGAATGCTAAGGAGGCACTCTCATGTGAATGGCCCATCATGCATTTTTCCACCCAAAAAATTCCATTACGTTCTTTATCACTTCAGTTTGCCTGTCTTTACTATAGTCTAAATCAATTGTGGATTCTACAGGTAAATGAGCAGCCATCCATGCTTCAAGGTGGAGAATTGAGGCCCTACCAATTGGAAGGACTTCAGTGGATGGTTTCATTATTTAATAACAACCTAAATGGTATTCTAGCTGATGAGATGGGGTTAGGGAAAACAATACAAACCATCTCATTGATTGCCTATCTTATGGAAAACAAGGGTGTTGCAGGGCCTCATTTGATAGTGGCTCCAAAAGCTGTACTGCCAAACTGGATTATTGAATTTTCTACTTGGGCTCCAAGGTCTCTCTCTCTCTCTCTCTCTCTCTCTCTCACGCGTATGTGATGGGCTTGCAGTTGCTTGCATGCCTCACTTCACTTTCACATGCTTATTATTTTCTTCATGTCCAGTATTGCAGCTGTGCTTTATGATGGACGTCTGGATGAGAGGAAGGTGATGAGGGAAGAGTTATCTGGAGAGGGGAAATTTAATGTCTTAATTACTCATTATGGCCTCATCATGAGAGATAAAGCATTCCTGAAGAAAATTCAGTGGCACTATTTGATTATAGATGAAGGACATCGATTAAAGAATCATGAATGTTCTCTTTCAAGGACTCTTGTATCTGGGTATGATGCTACTGACGTTTTTATTTGCTTGATTAATCCACCATTGGTGCACTATGCTTGAACTGACTATTGCCATCAATATTGACATCTTTAACTGCTGAGAATTCTGTTTTTACTCTCATGTCATTTGTAGCTGAGTCACTTTTGTTACACTGAACCTCTTTTTGACGAACTATTTATGCTTTATTTGCTTCATTAGCTATACTGCATAGTTGTCTTCCATCTACTATATTTTGTTAAACAAGGATAGTCATTAGCACTATCATGATTCGGTGTAGATGAATAATACTCTTTGCCTAGATATGCATTGAAGGAGCATGTTACCTTTACATCAGTACAAAGGCAGTGATTTTCTTCTGCTTCCCTCAACCACCTTAGGAAAATCTCAGTACTTTAATTGCAGAATGTTTTTCCAGTATTTGTGTCAAAACCATGTTTAGAATAAAAGGCAAGTCCGTTTGTCTGCTATAGGTTGACTAAAAATTCAAGGCTGGTGATATCATATTGCAACTATCCAATTGTCTAATATTGCTTCAACCCAAAAAAAAAAAAAAATGTCTAATATTGCGTCATAGAGTCTTCGCTCTAACATGAGTTATGTGTTCAGATACAGTTCCCTATTATGTGTAGGTCTTTAATGAACAGGAGATGGTTCAACTCTTTTAATTATTAGATAATGGTTTTTCATACAGATCTAATAAGTGAGCATTTTTTAGGGTGTATCTTAATAATTTGACCAGAAGAAAATTATTAAATGTCTCTTGGTGCCCCAAGTTAATCCACATTAAACTGCTTTATATTGATTATACCATCAGAAATGCCTGCTAACAAAGTAAGCATATATGTAAAAGGTGGATTTTTGTTTTTCCATTTGAATACTGCCTTTAAATATTCGTTATCCCTTTATGTTGTTATATCTGTTGGTTCAGCTGACTGATTTAGTTGGGATGTTTTGGGAAATGGTCTAATTAATGGAAGCTCACATATGCAGTTATCAGACTCAACGCAGGCTTCTTTTAACGGGCACACCAATTCAGAATAGTTTGCAGGAACTATGGGCACTGCTTAATTTTCTTCTTCCTAGTATTTTCAATTCAATTTCGAATTTTGAGGACTGGTTTAATGCACCCTTTGCGGACCGTGGTGACGTATCCCTCTCAGATGAAGAAGAGTTATTAATCATTAATCGTTTGCATCAAGTATGTATAAACCTTTTGTTGTCAAATTCCCACTTTTGACCATTTTCTTCTTTTTTATTAATCATATGTTTCACTCTCAAGGTTATAAGACCATTCATATTGAGAAGGAAGAAAGATGAAGTGGAGAAGTTCCTTCCAGGGAAGTCCCAGGTTATATTGAAATGTGATATGTCAGCTTGGCAGAAAGTATACTATCAGCAAGTGACGGATGTTGGCAGAGTTGGGCTAGATACTGGTTTGTAGCTTATGCTCCTTGACCATTTCTTTATGTTGTGGTCCCACGACGTCACTTAACACCAAGAGAAACACATATATTAGGAAGTGTATTAATTGTGTTATCTGTTCATAAATAAGCTTCACATGTCGTCCTTTAATAATGAATATTACTCTAATGGACTTGAATAATGAGAAGTAACTTTAGGGCTTTGTTTTGGTTTCTGGTTCTGTTAGTCACCTGCTTACTTAAGCATATACGTCTTTGCTAACTAGTCTAACCCATTTCAGGATCTGGAAAATCAAAGTCTCTACAGAACCTCTCGATGCAGCTTCGCAAATGTTGTAACCATCCTTACCTTTTTGTTGGGGAATACAACATGTGGCGCAAGGATGAGATCGCCAGAGCATCAGGGAAGTTTGAGCTACTTGACCGCTTGCTCCCAAAACTCCATAGATCTGGGCATAGGGTCCTGCTTTTCTCACAAATGACTCGTCTCATGGACATTCTTGAAATCTATTTGCAACTTCATGAATTCAAATATCTTCGACTGGATGGTTCAACAAAAACTGAAGAAAGGGGGCTTTTGCTGAAACAATTCAATGCTCCCAATTCCCCATACTTTATGTTTCTTTTGAGCACTCGAGCTGGAGGCCTTGGTTTGAATTTGCAAACAGCAGATACAGTAATAATATTTGACAGTGACTGGAACCCCCAAATGGATCAACAGGCAGAGGATCGGGCCCATCGAATTGGACAGAAGAAAGAGGTCAGAGTTTTTGTGTTGGTTAGTGTTGGATCAATTGAGGAGGTAATTCTGGAGCGTGCGAAACAAAAGATGGGTATTGATGCCAAGGTTATCCAGGCTGGACTTTTTAATACGACTTCCACAGGTGAGTTGTGCTCATATTTTAGTGCTTAACCATCCACCAATGATTGCTCAATCACCTATTATGGTAATACATAGAAGTTTGTACAGTTGACAGATCTGAAGTGCGAAAGAAAAAGGGAGAAAGAAACTTATAGAGTTATGCGAGATATCTGTTCTTTAAAGATTTACTATGGATGAGTAACCTGTGACCTATCAGTGACTGGGTAGGAACTTGTACTAGTTGATTGAGTTGTGTTGCTTGCGTTAGATCTATATACACATGCAGCATGCTTGCAGGTACACACAAGTGTGCTTGTTATGCCTTGCTTCTGGTTGAGAAGCAACTAGAAAGTGAGGTACTGGATTAGAAGGTAATTGTGTTATTTTGTATTCAGTACACTGTTCAGCTGGCCAAATTGTAGCAAGACCATTTAGACTCAGGAAGAAATTGAGTCATAGAAATTGCATATTTTATTCATGATTGTTGACCATGCCAGAGTCTTGGATTAATTTAGAATGCCGTATATTGCAGAAGTTGTCAAGTTTCTAACTAGTCCTATTATTTGGGTGATAAAGAAAAAAATATCCGTGAAATAGTGCCTTTGGTATATTTCTCTTAATTTCATGTCTGAAATTCATGTTACTTTGATGTCACAGCTCGGGACCGAAGGGAGATGTTGGAAGAGATAATGCGTAAAGGTACCAGATCATTGGGCACGGATGTGCCAAGTGAGAGAGAGATCAATCGCCTTGCAGCACGATCAGATGAAGAGTTTTGGCTCTTTGAGAAGATGGATGAGGAGAGAAGGCAAAGGGAAAATTACAGGTCCCGTCTCATGGAAGATCATGAGGTGCCAGAGTGGGCCTATTCTACACCTGATGCGAATGAAGGTAAGTCCAAGGGTTTTGATCATGATGTCAGCAACATCACTGGAAAGCGACGAAGAAAGGAGGTTCTTTATGCAGACAGTCTGAGCGATTTGCAGTGGATGAAGGCAGTTGAAAATGGTGAAGATATTTCTAAACTTTCTGGCAGAGGAAAGAGGAAGAATTACCCTCTTTCTGAGAGCAATGGGTTAATTGGTACAGGATCAGAACGGGGAAATGAAAATGGAGAAGAGTCATCAAAGTTCTCAGTAAAAGGAAAGAGGAGAGATGATATCGTCTCAAGTGCCAATAATTCGGCTAGTAATGATGCAGTATCGGAATTGGAAAGTGAAAGTAGGGAAGATATTTCTAAATTCTCAATTAAGGGGAAGAAAAAGGATCAGCTTCCTTCCGAGTCCACCGAGTTACTTCATGACAGTGCAGTTGACTTGGATGATGAAAATATGCCTTTGGCGAGTGAGGAAAACAGTGAAGATACTTATGGTTCTGGGCTGAAGAGATTGAAGACTGAAAGCATCGAAAAACCTGAATATGAGGGTGCTAGGAGGGTGGGTGGAACGGGCACATACTAACATGGAATACCCATAAAAAGAAGAGATCCAGCTATATGCCCAGCTCTTCATCAGACTCGAGGGGACCGAACTTTAATGGAAGAGGGAACGGATGGAGTTAGTCAACAATTTTTCTTGCTCTTTTAGTTCGTGCTCCATCCTTTTTATGGTTTTTCTCTCCTTCCCCTCTCTCATTCATGGGGTCGAGCTGCAAACTAGAATTCTGGCAGAAGTGGATTTTTAGGGGCAGCAAATAGTGACAACACCCGTAACCGAGGCTTATTGTCTGCTCGGCTTCTATTCATTTTAATGGACGAAGGCTGTGTTGTACCAGAAGCAATTCAAATTACCTAGTGTACAAAGATGTGCCCTTTCATTCCATCTTTTGTCCTTTTTAAATTCGACGCACGTTCTTTGGATAGATTGACGACTGGGAGAAAGGTGCCAGAGTTGAATGAAATACTCGGCGAGAAAACGATACCAGATGAACATGACAGGGCATAATTGCTTTTATTAATGGGGGTAGTCCTGGGGTACGACGAGGGATGGATCTAAGGATCCTAGCGGATCTTGAGTCCTGGGGTACGACGAGGGATGGATCTAAGGATCCTAGCGGATCTTGACTCTTTGCATTTTTCCATAACTCCGATATGAATGTTGTAGGCGGGCTGTGCCTCTTTTTTAAATCCGACCTTGGTATATCATTTGATAGACCCTCATTCACGGGGTACATGGAAAATGTCTGATGACAACATCGTAGCTTTGGTTCCTCCAGGCTTTTGACCCTCTCTGATTGTTCTGGCTATCTGAGATGACGAGAGAGATGGCATTATGGTGGAACATAATCCACTCTTAAGGGCTGTCGTTGTTGATGAGTAAGTTTGAAACAAATCTAAATTCATTTTGAATGTCCATAAAGAATAGTAGTTACTCTTCAGTAGGATTTAATAAGACTGATCTGTTAAATGTGTACAACATTTTTGCTGAAAACATTATTTATATTGAACATCCATGAAATGCCCACAACTTTTTTAATGGGAAAGGCGTCCAAGAGCCAACTATTTGCAAAGAATTCAAGATGATCAAAATGCTCCATGATTGAGAAAATTGTTCAAAAAGTCATAAATTTATTGTACGATAGTCTCAATTTTGAACTCTTTAATTGTGCTAATTGATCATAAACCTTTTAACAACTTGCCTATTTAGTCTCAAACCTTTTAATGATTTATCAATTTAATCTTAAATATTTTAATGATTTGCCAGTTTATAATTTTTACTGAAAATTGCTGACGTGGCGATCTACTTAGCCCTAGCTGTCCTACGTACTGACGTGGACAATTTTTACTATTTTTTTTTAATTTTATGAATTGTTTCTTTGTCATTTTCTTTTTCTTCTTTTTTTCCCCCTCCATCAGCCAATGCTGGCCTAGGTTCAAGTGTCCCTCATTTGAGGCTGGTGGCCAGTGGACAAAAAAAGAAGGAATAAAAAGAATAAAGAAAAAATTGAAAAAAGTTCAAAATTATTCACGTTAGCCCTAATAATGTCATGTAGGATGACTGGCACATATTAGACCATCACATTAGTGATTTTTGATTAAATTTGATTGAAAGGACTAAATTGATAAACTATTAAAATATTTAGGACTAAATAGCCCAATTGAAATGTTTAGGACTAAATTTGTGAATTGTCAAAAAATTTATGATTAAATTGACACAATTGAAAGGTTTATGACTTAATTGGCTATTGTATAATAAATATAAGACTTTCTAGATAATTTCTCCTCATTGGCTAGTCTTTAGCCCCAATGCACACTATTAGTATGTTGAAGCCAAGCTGTCGTTCCATGAATATATGCATCGAGGTTGCTAGTTGTTTTACTTGAGCAGCATTTGATCCAGGATCACAATGCACAAACCGATAATCCAATGATCTAGGTTGTTCACTCTGCAGGGTAGGCTCGAGGAGGTGATTTGTGTCTCAAAACTCAAAAGATGGACGCGAGGCTCTTAAGTGATTTCATATATGGAGTGATTGCAAAACTCAATAATCAAACTAGAACACGAAAGCATCTATTAAGATAACTCTGAATTTGATATTATACTGATATGTTTCCATCTCTTGTACTGTCAAATTTAAAAGGAATAATGACATTCACGTATTTGCACTTTCCTCCGTTTAACAATCAAGTAGCTGAACTTTTAAATTACGCTCATTGTGAGGTCACTGTTACATAAATTGCCATGTCATGTGATTTTGCTGATGTGGCTTGCTTAGTTATCAAAAGGTAAGCCTAGTTGTTGATGTGACTCGCTTATTATGCAAAAGTTCTATCGTCTCAATTTAAGTGTTGGGTGATAAGGAAACATAGAGAGTGCTGACTTGGCCAATCCGGGTTATCTAATATGTCTATGTTGAATTGTTTCAAAGAGACCCCATTGAACGCTAGTGAATAGTTAGTAGTTATTTATTGACATTAATGTCTAATCCTTCATTAGTGGTTGTGAATGACTGATTTTTTTTTTTCAATCTTTTCGAGCTTGGTTCTGTAGGAGCAAGTCAATGCATCGAAATCGACCTTTGAATTGATTTACCTAGTAGCCAACCTTTCGAATTACCACTGCTTAGCTTTTAATTCACCTCTCACCATCAAATGAAATGTGAATAACCCGTCCTCCTCTCTTTGAAACAAGGGATCTTATAGTTTTGTTGGTGCTTGAAACAATTTTGTCTTCTCCATATTCTTTCTTTCGAAGCCCCTTTTGTTTGGCGGGGCGATTAACGTAGTTAATAGCTTGAATCTTTCTGACTTGCTCCTATGGAACCAAGGTTGAAAAGATTGAAAACAAAATCAGTCATTCACAACCATTAATGAAGGATTCCTAAAAAGTCACCCTATGATTGGCTTAGTGTTAAGTATCATCATCTTTTCTGAGGGTGATCCTCTGTCTATTGACCTAAACTCCAAGCGAGCAGAGGAAACTAGATGTTGAGGTGCGAAAGCCTTCTCTTGATAGCGGAATCTAATTGTGCCTTTTTGTTCACTTTCTTGTGGTCTTGAACCTCTCTTATTCCAAAAGTTAACTCAAATGGTAAGGCTTTCTCTCACTTATAAATCAATCACTAGCCTCTACAACCTTAACAATCTCCCCCCCTAACCTGATCAGAGCTGCAACAACCACAGCTCTCTTGTGTGACTATTAGATCTAGATTTATTGGCAACTTGAGCTCTAATACTAGTGCTAGGCGACTTTAGGTCTCTCTCATCTTAAAGGCTAGCTCAAAGGGTGAGATTTTTTCTCATGCTTATAAATTGATAGTTAGTCCCTTCTACAACTAATGTGGGACAACTTGAACAATCTCCTTCACACATTAGGCATGAGTCGGGGTCGTGACAATCTTTTCTAAGTGACTGTTAGGTCTCGACTTGTTGGTAACTTGGGTTCTGATACCAATGTTAAGTGATATTGGGCTTATCTCATCCTAAAAGCTAGTTTAAAGAGTGAGGTTTTTCTAACACTTATAAACTGACCACTAGTCTTTTTATTATAGGTTGTTGCGGCTCTAACTCAAGCCCAATGTATGAGGAGGAGATTGTTGAGGTTGTTACATATTGATTGTGAAAGAGATTGATAGTTTATAAGTGTGAAGGAAAACTTCATTATTTGAGCTAGGTTTTAGGGCGAGAGAAGCTCAAGACCATCCAACAATTTGGCAATACCAAAACAATCTCATTGGCGCAAGTACCATATATTATACAAAGACCCTATCAGTAGCAAGGTGCATATTTTCCTCGTCTACTTGGATAATTGATGTTGAGTATGATACGAGAGTCGTTAACAAGGAAAATGTCTTATACTTGGCCATTGAAATCTCCATTTTACTCGGTGGCTCCCCTCCTCGGCGAGTGGGACGAGGATGAGAAGGGCGTTCTTGGTGTTGATGCGATCGTCCTCACGCCAAGAAAAGATGCAGTTGAGGATGTTGGCCTTCTCGATTGTGAGGCGCACCAAACTCGTGAGTTTGTCCTCTGCGACCACGAGCTCAAGTAGCGCTCGACAAGAGAGAGGTGCAACCTTCAAGGATCGACAAGCCCTGGCCTTGCCTCCGCTTTGCGCTTTTGGCCTCTCTCCTTTGATTGGTGGTGGCCTGCGGAGTCGCGATCACCGGTGGACTCCATTCGCGCGAGTGCACGATAGAGAGAGAGAGAGAGAGAGAGAGAGAGAGAGAGAGAGAGAGAGAGAGAGAGAGAGAGTGAGGTTTTTTTATTTTTTTCAAATGAATCCCGCTTTGTGCCCATTAGGCGAAATTCTTAGGAAAAAACGCATTAGAATTGCCGTAACTTAAGGGTCACTTTGCTACCAATTTTTTTTTTTTTTTTATTAGATTACTTAAATGCTAATTTTTTTAAGAAAATAATAACTTAGGCACGAACTCTGATTTGGGACGCTAAAATTCCGATGTAGCAATATTTAACTTTTTTTTTTCGATTAACATGCTCACCAATATGTCCAGTCAGCATTAACAGCCCTAAACAATGCGGTTTAACATATGATTGCCCCAAATTCAACCTTTTTTCAAGCCCTAACCTCACAATAGATGATTTCGAGAAAGATTCAACTTCTTCCTCAACCCCTCGTATTACAAACGTGGATTTTTGGCAAAATTAGTAATTGAAACTTACAAGAGAGGTTTGCGACTTCATTTGTGTGATTTTATTTAACCGGAATTGCAATTTTTGCGATGGGATTTTGAAGATAGATGGTAACAAAGAGTTGTGATGAAGGTTTAGAAGAGGACGACGTCCTTGCGGATGCCGATGGTGGAGAGACGGGAGGCAAGGGAGCCGACGGAGTGCCAAACCTTTGTGGAAGGAGATGTGGAGGCTGGAGAAGGTGTCAATGTAGGCAGTGTAGATGCGGTGCGAACAAGAGGAGATGAAGGCTGTGGCGATGTCGAGGGAGGGATGGGAGGGAGAGGAATGGATTGCGCTTGCTGTAGAAGGTGGAGTTGGAGCTTTAGAAACTGCTTTTGAGGTCAATTTGGAGTGAGTTGGTCGCCACTGAAGGTGAATCCTGACTTTCTGAGCGGTTGAGCTTCAAGCCAAGCAACGTATGTTTGGATTAGAAAGAGAGAGAGAGAACGGGATAGAGAATAGACAATGAGTTTTAAGGTCATGTTATAGTCCACGTTAGACTTCCTCTTCCATAAGAAGCCACATAAACATTAAAATTTGATTAAAGAAAAAGACACATGGGATGAAATGTTGGAATTTGTTGTTGGAGGCATTTTTTTTTTTTTCGATCGAAGGTACTTAAATGATCATTTTTTATCCGACTTGACACTTAAGTGATCTAGCAAAGTTTTGATATCAAAGTAAGTATCATGCAAAAGTTATGACACTTCTAATGTTATTTTCCCTCATATTCTCTAAGACATCTTGATTAAACATAGATAATTCAAGAAGCTGATATCCACTCTTAAATTTTTCCTGCATAGAGTAATACTCGACTGAGCAAACTAACAAAAAAATCCCTAAGCAATGACATCTATTAGTAAATTATTTCATATGCTAAAATATTCATTTCACTGCGTATAAAACGAGTAAATTGCACATTTACCCACAACAAGTCAAAAACCTTCCCAACAACAACCGCCCTAACAGTATGCAGCGGCACCAGCCGAAAAACAAGTGAAAAACTGATTTTTTTTTTCCCACAAAGTATTGACCCCTATTTTTTCTCCTCGTATAGAGCCCTAATTTTTTTTTTTTCTCGCGCCGATTGAGTGAGTGAGGATGATGACGATTGAGTGACTGAATGAAAGAGCGAGCGAAATAGGAAACAAGCCAGCGAGCGAGTGTGAACAGAGAATGGGAGAGAGAAACCAAGTTAACATAAATTTGAAGGATATGCGGTAGTTTTGTCATGAACCACTTCATCGTCCATGTTAGACTTGTTTTTTACCTAGAAAAACCATATATGGATAAAATTCTATTAAAAATACCATGTAGGACTTTTTGGTGGAATTTATAATTGGAGGCACTCAAGTGATCATTTGTTCTCTGACATGATACTTAAATAATTTGACAAAAGTTTCGACATTAAAGTTAGCATCATATGAAAGTAATGGCATTCGGTATCCATTTTCTTTGTTTTCTATTATCTAAGGAAACCGTTTCTTTTTTCAAATCTTTGTCTAGTTCAAGATACTTAGCATCTTTCATTGTTAAATGTTGAATTATTCATTTTTATTTAATAAATAATATTAGCACTAAGAGTTAAACATCTACGTGATTTGCTATTTATTGCATAAGCCAAAAAGATAGATCTAATAGCCTTTGATCCAAGTTTGGGTCTTTTATGAGAAAGATCCAAAACTAAAGCACCCAACCCTAAACTCTAATATTACAAATTTTGTGGTTTTCTAATTTTCCACATTTCATAGGGTATCATATCCAAAATTTTATGCAAAATTCTATTAGTAATATAACATGTAGTATTTAATGCTTCACCCCAAGAAACTAGTGGCAAATTAGCACTCAATAACATAGCACTTATCATTTCCATAAAGTTCTCTACTTTCTTTCAGCTACTCCGTTTTGATTTGGGTCATGAGGCACGGTTCTTTCATGGATAATACCATGACTTTCACAAGAAAGAATTAAATTCATGTGGAAAAATTCTCCACCTCTAGTACTTCTAAATCTTTTAATTCGTTGTCTTAATTGATTTTCAACTTGTGCTTAAAAATTTTAAATTTACTAATTGTCTCATATTTATTGTTTAATGCATAAACATACGCGTACTTAGAAAAGTTATTTACAAAAGTTATAAAGGATCTTTTCCTCCTCTAGTTAAATCATTATTATTATCACATATATCTATCTGTAATAATCCTAAAATACTAGTAGATCTAGTAATGGAATTAGTCGATTTTCTATTAGAGTTTGTTGGAACACAGCATTCCCATTTTTCATCAAGAATATTATTAAATATTTTAAGCATTAGATCACATTGTATCATTCTATCCATGGTTCTCTTGCCAATAAGACCTAGCTCAAAATGCCAATAATTACGTGTATTAATATGAGAAATAAATTCAACACCACAAGCTTAATGAAAAGACATATTACTATCATTATGCATCAAAATGAGCAAGCGCGTCTTGTATTTGGCATAGCCCTTCTTAATAAAAAATCCCTCTTTGATAAGAGTCACTTTATCGGACGCAAACATTACAAGAAATCAATGAAGACCAACCATGTATACCGAAATAAGACTCTTGTTCAACTTGGGGACATGATGAACATCTTTTGAGCAAGAGTTTTGCCCGAAGACGACACAAGATACTCCGACAATCACACACGTATCCTAGTTCCCCCTGTAAACATGCACTTGGTGGATTCTGGAATGGATCAAGTGTAGGAACGGAACTTCAAGATTTTGTCCATTGGTAGACTTACGATAAGAACTTATTTGACATCACTATACATGTCCAAAACAAGTTGGAACTTGCAATTCTAGTAAGGAAGACGAGTCTGGCTCATCGTGTTAGAAACCCACTTTTCCTTTTTGTTGATTTGTTTTTGGCAAATGAAAAATGAAAAAGAAAAATTCTGCATAAGAGTTGAATTGTGTTAAATTCTCACTGAGTTCGTGCAGTGTCTTCTAACCGGGTCCCTTTTCACGCAAAGAAAGAAGATGTATGTGCTTGATTGGATTAAAAACCATCTTAGCTTAACTGAATATTGGCAGATGAAAAGAACTATATTACGTCAGAGTTGGCTGCACTGAATTCTTGCAATATTTAATCTATAGAGCAAAACATGGCTCAATAATTGCCGACTTCCTCTAGACGCCATAATAAGCCAGAGCCAAATGAAATTGTGGTACTTTCATGCCTTTTTTATGGAGGTCCACTTAGTCAACGTTTCTGAAAAATAATCACGAATAGTTAGCACAATTCCTTGAATTAAATGATAGTACCTGAAGAATTGCACCAACCATATTATCAGCGAATTCAACTGAAATAAAGTATTTAAAGATTGCACACAAAATTGATTTCGATGGAGTTAGGAGGGTTGCATAAGACAAGTAAATACATGTTCATTTTTGGGTACAAGATAGTAATCCATGCACAATCAGCAAGAGTCGAGCATTTACAACAGAGTTATCAATACGTACACGAAAATAGACATACGCAAAGATTCATTTGAACTTCCAAAACAGTGCCATCCTTTCTCACTCAAACAAACTAGGGAAGATGGATTTCACTGCTAAATCAACTACCTCTAGCATTACGCTTTGTACATAATTAAGGCTGAACCTCACAAAAGTCAGAAGTTAGAAGATAATCTTAAAAACCCGTAGGTTTCCGATTTTAAAAGAATTCCTGCCAAGATGACGGATCCTACTGTAGGTGCCTCTACATGAGCAATTTCTTTGGAAGGGATCATCCCTTGGCCGTGGAGGAAAATATGAACTGGTACCATAGGCACTTTGACGCTCGTGGGCATGGAAGAATATTCTAAAATTAAGAAGGGATTTTAGGCTCTCTTTCTTTTGGAAAAAGAGGCAAAATAAGCAATCCATAGAAAGATTTGGCGCTGCTCACTAAATTCTGTGGTTAATGATATTTACAACAAGAAGAAGTATGTGCTCCGTAGATGTGTCATGAAGGAATTATCTTCCCGAAATAGTTGGGGCCCTACCTAGGATTTTTTCCACTCCATTGCCCGGTTTTCTTTTGGGGTACATGATTGATATAATCACTACGTACGCTTTGAAGAAGCACCTTATTAAAGGGGGTGGACAACCCTAGGTCAACTTGATGCTTCTATTTTTGGGAGAGGTAGGTTGTTTTGAGTGCAGTTCAATGCTTTTACTTCGGCTCTCTTCCACTCATCCTACATGTTTGCATTATGGTGTATTCAGATTTTTATAGTTGACTTTTCACTTGCCTTTTTTCCTCCCGCACCACTTTTTCCTTGTGTTGCTTGCTGCTCGAAATGAGAAAGAAGATGGTACACTCGAATTGTATTATTTAAGTGTTCCGAAATGTGGAAGAGTAAAAATCCACAAAAATGAAATAAATTCTGGTCCCAGGGTTGGGGCACTTTCTCCCTCATTGGACCATGCTCACCCCTAAAATCAACTACCTCTAGCATTACGCTTTGTACATAATAAAGGCTGAATCTCACAAAAGTCAGAAGTTAGAAGATCATATAGTCATAGTACAACGATCCCTTTCTCATGCTAATTGGCCAAACTGGAAAGACCCAACCCAAATAAAAGTTTCTCACTAGCAAGCCTTTGTGAAATTTCAAATGCAGCAAGCACACCAATTGTGGACAAAGGCAAAAAAATGCACATGCTCGAATGCAAACACAGGCAACAACTAGACAACTCATGCAGAAACTCAAGTTAATATTATCGTATCTCTGCCTGGATGAAATTTTTCTGAGGATAACAATAAGCATGGCTTAAAAATTCTCGACATAAACCCTAAGCAATGTCCTGCGGCTCACTACTGGGTAATATAGGTTGGACTGTGGCCGCTTGCAATGAGCAATCCCTTGCAATGGCAGACAGGGTGACATTAGCCTGCTTAGTCAAACTATGTGGCCTTAATGTTGCAGCCTTTGGCTTTAGAGTGATAGTGGCACAAAGGGATCGACCACTGGTGGTATGAGTTGTGGCTCTTATAGTGACCATGTGCCTAACTAATCAATCCTGATATAATATTGCTGAATACTGATCAGACACATGAACCAAGAGTTCCAATTACACTCCAACAGAGTGCGTACGAGGAGACGAACCCCACAACCAACATGATTTATTTTTCAAATTCCAGGGACACAATATGCGGGGCCTGTGGCATGTCTTGGATGTCAACCAGGTAAAGCCTATTCCAAGCAATGGCAGGTGTGGACAGCGTCATGTATTAAGAGCAAACAACCGTGTTTCCAGAATGCAAACAATATTGCCATGATCACAAGAGTAAGCTTACTAAATCTAAATGGACAAGGAATTCCAGAACTACGTTCAATCATGGCCCTGTGCAAGACCAACATTCAAAGAACTTGATCTTCTAAAACTCCAACTTGCCAAAAAAAAAAAAAAAAAAAATGGGGCTTTTTAGGTACACTTTACCACTTTCGAAAGATGCGGCATTCTTAAAAACCTATATGAGGAGATGACAAAGTAAGACATACATATATGACAAAGCATTATAGAATTAGGGAACTATTGAGATTGCATACCGTTGTCTGAATTCGGCAAAATGCTTTAGGATAAACAAGATGCTTGACTTTTTCAATGATGTCGCATGTGCATTTTCAGAGAGCTCTAATACGGCTGTAATATTTTCCGATGATAAACTCTGCAAAATACACTCAACAATTAACTCAGGAATCAAAAGGAAACTTACAATACATGTATATTGACAAAGAGTGCCACTTGCATTCCAGTGGCCTTTTTGTTTTAAAATCATGGCCACGTATTGGCCACTTGTTTCACTATATGAGGATGGCCAACTGGTTTGAAAGGTTAATCAAATTCAAGGCAGGCTGAGATCTTGACAAAAATAGTTGTGATTAATAAAAACAAATGAGTAATGCAAAAAATGTTTGAAGGGTTGTGTGATATTAGGATACATCAAATTTGCATTTACTTAACCTGTGTTACAGAGAGAAAATTACCAAAAATATCATAAATTTACTGCAATTGTGCCAATTAAATCGTAAATCTTTTAATTTGATCAATTTGTTTGACATGTCTAGTCTCCACTAAACTATAGTAGGCCGATTAGGAGCAAGCCAAAATGTGGGAGATCGCTTTAATAAGAGTATTAGGTTCGGGAACTTGGTTTTGATAGATTAATCTAATGCCCATTAAGCAGTACTTCTTTGCTTTAGAAATCATACTGTCTTGGTCAATATTGTTTCTATGCATGTGCTTACATGTGCAAGCCTTTATGGTAATAAATCCAACATTCAAAAAGTTACCAATATAAACATTGTACTTAAACTAGAAAATAAATTATTTAGTAAAAGAAGGCAGAAAATGAATTATTCATCTTTGAAATCTGTCTTTTTGCACGACAAATTGAAATACATACCAAGCATTGATTTTCCATCTTTCTTCTTTTTCTTTTATTTTTTTTTTGTCTGTCATTTTCTAACTCTCAACTCGTTCTTTGACTTTTATCCTACCTTCTTTGCTGCATGGGAGTTGAAACCTACACTTGAAACTATACGTCTCCACCCCTAGGCTCCTTAGAAGATGAGAAATTGAGCTCTCCACCTCCCTCTTCCCATGACCATTGTATACATTGGCATAGTATCTTAAATTAATTTGAACCTTATATAATATGCATACTGTATCAAAAGAAAAATTTGTTCCTAGGAAAAGTTTATTTGCTTGATTTCATTTTATGGATAACAGGACGGGAGTGAGGACTAGTGCAGGTATTCTTTACGAGGATTACCATAAGTTCGCTCATCATCGATATTCAATTTGAGCTGTAAAAATCATTCATTAGGGTTATGAAGGTTCAATTTGAGTCCTAAGTATCATCCACGATAATTGTGTATAGATCGGTTGATCCATTTATGACATGAACCCATTTAAGCTTGACAAGAACACATATCGTGTCAAAAATTGCCTGCCCTAGTCGGTTCAAAGTTATTCTGGTGCTACGGGGAACAAAATTTTGTTTTTGTGAAATTTCTTATTAATAAAATTTTAAGTTAATTAATAATTGGATTAAAATAAATTTACTTGGTGATTTTTTTATGTGCACATAACCGCATTTATAGTGAGATTAAGATGTATTAGAATCATCAAAAAATAATCTAGCAATAGTCTAAAATTTTTTAGGGTTAATACCACGAAAAACCTAAAATAAGTACATCATGACAAATTTATCCCAAATGACAAAAAAAAAAAAAAAAAACTCCAAACTATATACTTGTAATAAATTTATCACAAATTAATTTTTTGACCGTTAAAAACCTCAAATTTGATACATTTATGATAAATATGCTTTATGTTAAATTGGAGTAACATTGCAAAAAAAAAAAAAAAAATCACAAAACTGATATAATTGTGACAAACGAGGAGTAAAATCTTAAACTGGTATACTAATCAACTGTTATTGGTCACTATCAATAAAATTTAATTGAAACTAACAAATGATAAATTTGTCATATGTGTATAAGTTTGGGGTAAATTTGTTAAAAGTATACTAGTTTGGGGTCTTGGATAAATTTGTCACATGTGTATCAGTTTGCGATTTTTCGTGGTATTAATCCAAAATTTTATAACAATATATGGCATTATTTGGTTCAATGAGATTAGCATCCAAAAGTACATTTGTGATTGTGCGTTGGGTATGCTGATTTTGACATCAAGGACTTAATATGGAGAACAGTTGACTTCCTGTAAGAGTTATAAATGGCAACGCATATGGTAACAATAATTTTCATCATAAAATATGTTGTTTTGTGTGCCCACAGATGATATAGAGCTACCAGAGTCCCCTGTACGTGTTCTACTCTCTTACTAATCTTGGCTGGATAAATTGACTATTGGATCAAAACTTTTGCACAATCTTCAATTAAGTCTGTAATTTTTTTTATTCAATTGAGTACTTTAAGTACATGTTTCTTTACATGTTTTGGTCCATTAATTGAGAAAAATTATCGCTAACATGCATTAAGTTGCAGATAATTGCCATTCTAGCATTACATGTGGCATGTGGCACTGGCGTGGCGGTGGTAGTGATCATCACTCAGATTTTATCTGTGCGTGCACGTGACAAGTCTAAGTACTTAGGAAACGCGAGGAGTATGGGAAGACCACATGTGGAAGGCGTTTCCATCATCCATCAAGGCCATTATTGTGATTCAGCTTCAAAATAATACTGTGGTGTGTAAGGAAGTCATAGAGATAAAGCAAAGATGCATTACTCGAAGGTAAACTACAAGAAAACCTAGTAGCAAAAAGCATCTAGCTGAAGCACACCTGGGATGCCTTTATCATATGTATGAGTAATCACATCATGGTTGGAAGATATGGTATTTTTTGAGTTCCGGTTTGTCCTTCCCGCTCTCGCTCCCCATTTAACATCCAAACTACTACAAATAAAGAGAAAGTAAATTAAATTGGGATTTGTTTTTTCAAATTAAGATCAGATTTATAAAAAAAAAAGGAAGCAATAGTGAAATTAGATAGTTTTTCTGGCCCTATTATTGTCTTTTTGGCCAACAGTTATGGATATTATAGGGTTAAGTGCAATATAACGAGGGAAAGGCAAAGACCGGAAGTGAAGGGAGAATTTTACTTGCGACAAAAGTGAACTGGGATTATATTAAGGAAAAATAAGATAAAAAGGAGTGAGTATATTTTTTTTTCCTGACCTATTATTATATGTAAGGAAAAAAAAAGACAGAAGAAAAGATAAAAGGAAAAGAGAGATTTATGATAATGTCAAAATGGCCATATGCCATCCTTCCATAAAGTCTGCTATATATAGATTGTGACACTTAAAACTTACACGGATGCTTGCACAATTATAAGTCCAAAGCAAATGCCAAACAAAATTTATATTCTGAATGCACAATACCCTAGAAGTCCCTATGGACAGTTAATAGACATGTTGCTATGGTAATATGGATCAGATGTTGGAACCTGCTGATTCCATTCGCTGATCAGAAAAGAGAGCTTGAGGTCCCATGTTGGCTCGTCTCGCAAATAACTGAAGTCGAATGGGAGGCGAGGCTTTCTTCATCCACTTCGCAGTTGGTCTCTTCATTGTTTTCTTCAACTGTCAAGCTGTCGAGCTCTTGGTTAATCCTGGTGAGTTGCTCAGCCACTTCTCGCATTGTGGGCCTCTTCGCACTGGTTTGGTCCAAGCACTTCACTGCAATCTCAGCAACCATTCCTATTCTCTCCATTTCATCTTCACTGGTGGCCTCGAAGTTAATGATATCAGAGAATGTCTTATCCTTCACAGAAGAGACAAAATAATGGATAATATTGATCGACTCTCCAGACCTAGTAATGAAACTTGTGGGCTTCTTTCTTGTGAGCAACTCCACGAGGACAACTCCAAAGCTGTATACGTCACTCTTAATTGTTATTATACCGGTGGTTAAATATTCCGGATCAATGTAACCCAATGTGCCTTGTATTTTAGTGGCTACCATATTACTATGCTCTGGTGATATTAGTACTGAAGTTCCAAAATCAGACACTTTTGCTGAGTAATTGTGATCCAGAAGTATGTTCACCGACTTGATGTCACCGTGAATGATTGGGGGTTCTGCACAGGAATGCATATACTCAAGTGCAAGAGCAGTTTCGGCAGCTATTCTGAGCCGGTTTTTCCACGATCTCAAGATGGTCGATGCATTCTGATGGATGTGTTGGAAGAGGGTACCATTTGAAATGTATTCATAAACCAGCAAGGGTATTCTTGTCTCCAAACATATGCCATGGAGCTTCACCACATTTTTGTGGTTTATTTGCATCACAATTTGAAGTTCATGCTGAAAATCCATCTTTATTAGAGACTTGTGCAAATCTTTAGGCTTCTTGACCGCAATTATGGTGTCCCCAACTACTCTCCCTCTATAGACGGAACCAAAACCACCCTCACCAAGCTTATTGCTGTTATCATAGTTGTTGGTTGCTTTTATCAGCTCTGCCTCCGTAAAGATTTGAACTCTGTGGTGTTTCAAGAGCTCTCCTCCATTTCGTTTGAAGTTTTTCTCTTTGCTTCTCCTCCTCCACATGTAAAGGACTAAAGCACCAACAGCTGTGAAGAAGGCCAGAATAATCGCTGCCAAAGAATATACATAACTAGATTAATGATTCAAACATGTAATCTTTATATGGTCCACATAGTTCTTAAAAGAAATTAATTTCAAACCCACAACCCATTTAATCCTTTTTTGACATAATCTACATCTATTACTATTATTTGGATAATCAGTCAATCCTTCAAAATATAACTACCAATTTAATGGTGATAGAAAAATTGATTCTATAACAGAAGGATTAGACATATTATCCATCATGTAACAATCCTTATGAAAGTCCTCATATATAATTTGACGAGCGTCATTATAAACCGAATAATTAATCAATTGAACTTATTTCAAATACATAATTCCAGCGTCTTCTATTACTCCTCCCGATGTCTTTCCTTGACTATAATGAAGGAGGTTTGTAATAAAACAAAAAAGAACAAGGAAGCATTCACCTCCCATTGTTATAGCTCTTTACCTTTACAAATGGTATGAAAACTCAGAGAAATCTTTGAACCACTTATGCATGAACAATCAGGAAAAATTACTAAAAGATCTTAAACATATTATAATTGTGTCAATTCAGTTTTAAATATATATATTTTTACTAAATGAGTCATAAACCTTTTGCATTTGTGTCAATTTAGTCTATTCGGTTAATTTTGGTTAGAAATAGCTAACGTAGACGCCAACCATCCTATGTGGTGTGGCCCATGGTGCGGCCAATACAAATGTGAATAAATTTTAATAATATTTTAATATTTTTTCAATATTTCTTATTTTTTTCTCTTCCCTTTTTCCCCATTCTTCTTCTTCCTCTAGTTGGTCTTGGTGATCGACCAAAGGCCTAGGGTCGGTGAGATTGACTTTGGGCGAGCCCTACCATGGCTAGGTGATGCTTGACCTTGCCAAATCCAGGAAGGTCGTGCCTCACCCAGCCCTCTATCGAGGTAGGCCGCGAAGGTAGCCTTGTCTAGGCAGCTCATTGAGGCTCACCTTTGCTAGATCTAGCAAGGGTCGAGCCTCACTAGCCTTTGTCTCCTTTGTCTTTGGTCAATCAACGAGATCCAGCAACCAGCTAGAGGAAAAAGAAGAAGGGAAGAAAAAAATGAGGAAAAAAAAAGAAAAAGGGAAAAAGAAAGGAATAAATACATAATGAAATAATTCAAAAAATATTAAAATATTATTAAAATTTATCAACATGAGCACTGACCGTCCAATGTGACGTGGCTAGGCATCTATGTTGGCAAATTTTCTATCAAAATTAGTCGAGTAGCACAAATGCAAAAGTTTTAGGACTCAATTGATAACAAATAAAACGTTTAAAACTAAATTGACATAATTACAATAGGTTTAGGAATTTTTTGGTAATTTTTCCTAAATTACCTAGATTTGTATTTGCCAATTAAAAACATGATTGAAGGACATATACACTAAGAGTAAATGACACAAATGGTCATTGAACTTTGGCTCAATGTGTAATGTGGTCATTGAACTTTAAATTTGCTATATGACTAAATTGAACATGTACCAAAAGTTTAAGAACCACATTGAATAAATTTAAAATTCATAACTTTACATTAGATTAACAAACCGCATTGCACATTACATTAAATTAAAATTCAAATCATTATTCCACACACTAATTATAAAACATAACCATTGTTTATCTACATAATAGTTATCTCTCTTAAAACTAATTTTACCCATATTGAATTGATAAGTTAACACGCCGCCACCACATGTTCGGCGTGGGGCCACTGCCGCGGGCTGGTTTTATAGAGCCAAACTTGCAAGGAGAAGCGATCGTTTTTTATTACTATTATTATTATCATCATCATCATTAGTCCGTATTTCCATCAAAAACATTAAAGTAAAATAAAAGAATTAAAAAAATATTTTTTCTTAAAAGTGTAAACGTGGTAACGCTAATAGCCTTATTAGCCTCTATCAACTGTTGTACTAAAAAGCCCGCTGCCCCAGGCTTTTAGGTGTGGATCCATTCCTTCTTTTTGTAGCTTATTATCCGAACTTTGACATTTAATTATATATATGCTTAACTTCAAAAACTTCAAATATGTAAGATAGATGAGAAAATGTATTTTTACACCCCGGAGAAACTATTACATCCGCCACCAACTCTCAATTAACCATGGATTATTATACCGTACCCTGTCAAGCTAATCTCAAATTGCACGAGCAGCATTAGTGGGACGTGTAATGTGACCAATTGCTTCACTCCTGTTTATTCTGAAAAACTCTGTTTGTCTGTACTTTTTTTCTTTATTTTTTTCTTCTGTTTCTCTCTTTTAATCTCTTTTAATAGATAATCAATTGAAGATCTTGTGAACCATTCACGGGATATTACCTAAAGGGGACAATTTTTACCCAAATCCCAACTCAAACAAGACACGCAAGTCTGAATAATAATTACTGTAAAAGGATTTCGCAAGAAAATAAAAATAAAAAGCCTCAGTCCAATCCATGGGTGTGATCGTTGAAGGTGAGTTGAGTTTCGTAAATTCTGATAACCCCACTGGGCTTCGTCAATCTTGAAGGCCATCCTTATACGCAAGTTCCCCAACAACTGGCGTTTGGCCTTCGTGTCCATCTAGTGCTTAAGGGCCATTATTACTTCAGCAACTCACCAGAGAAGAAAGAAATTCTTGAAATTTACACCATTATTAGGGCTTTTTTCCTCTTGAAATCAGAAGCTCTAGTTGTTCATTTTGGCCCAAGATTTGTAGGTTGGGTTGAGATAGGAATTTTCACTTAGAGATGCGGTGTCCTCCCACCAATGTGGTTTCAAAGTGTTAGCCAAAAAAAAAAAAGGTAAAAAAGACGGAAAAGGAGGTACAAGAAAAACGAAGGAAAGATGTAATCAGCCTTAGCCTGGGACTGAATAGGGACACGTGACAGCTTATGGCTCACTGTCTATGTCGCCGGGGATTACACCGACTAAGTACGGTATAATAATCCATAAAAACACATGTCAAACCTACTGTAAAATCAACAATGAATTGATAAAATATGAACCATATAGTGAATGATGAGGGGAATACACACATATGGATATAATTACCTGGAACAAGTACGATCCAAAGAGAAATTTGGCAAGTGACTTTACCATCGCCCCGCATTCCAAATGGGCAATGGCAAGTGTAGTTCCCGGGCGTATTCTTGCACTTCCCATTATATGGGCACTGGTTTGGGTTCTTGCACTCATTGATGTCTACATCATGCAGAAGAGAAATTGAACCGTTATCTCGTTTAATGGCAAAAACAAATTGAACAAGTCTGTGCATGGATTATTAGATAGACAATGCTGTCCCATTTAGCTTTCAGTTGTAGTATTGGGACATGTGCCCACTCTCTTTCAAGAAATCTTTTGTTTCTCCATTCTCAGTCTCTCTCCGCGTCGAATCCGAGCACAACAATTTCATCGTTCTTTGCCATCAACTGAGATCGACGCTACCTTGAACTCTATATATAGACCCGTTGAGGGCACACGAGCTAGGAAAGGATCCAGCATACAGAACTTGTGGAAATCGAGCTATTGCAATAGTGCATGGGTCCTACATTGCAAGAGCCAAGCGAGGGGTCGTCTATGGTTACTGGGGACGAAGACTGAGCCTAGGAAGGAGAAGGTTTGATCATTACATGCATGCATAAAATTATAATTATGAGCTGTTACTCTCCAAGTGAGGTGGATGTGCTAATATGCATATGTATCACTAATGATGGACTCGTCAAATCTATCGTCAAATCTAACCCTTCAAGATGCATTATGGTATGCATACCACGTTGAATATGTGTATATAGGAGAGGAGGCACAAAGGTTTAAGAGAGAAGGCAAAACTATCACTGTAACACGGGAGTAGAATTGCGAGAAATGTTGATGATGATGTTGGTAGGGTGATGGCAATGGCCTTGACTTATTCGACGGGTCTATCATAATCATTGATCATGCGGGTTCCACATGAACTCAAGGATCAATTTTGGAGATGGATTTGGATGGAGACAAGATTCCCCAACTTTATATAGGCCTCCCATTAAAATACTATCATATAGTAGGACGGATCAATTATGTGAGAAAAGCGTATTTTCTCTATCTTTCCCAATCATCTTCACGGAAGAATTACCAAAAAAGTCCTAAACATATTACAATTGTGCCAATTTAGTCATAAATTATTTTTTTGGCTAATTTAGTCATAAACTTTTTACATTTGTGTTAATTCAATCCATTTAGCTATTTTTGATTAGAAATCACTTACATGGACGTGGGGCATCCTACATGTTTTGGCGAGAGTCTGATACGATCAATTTTTAATAATATTTTAAAATTTTTAATTATTTAATTATTTTTATTTTCTTTTTCTTTCTTTCGACCTCATTGGCAAAGGAAGAAAAAGAGAGAGAGAAAAGTAAAAGAGGAAAAAGAAAAAAAAAAATAAAAAAAAAAATAAAATTTAAATATTAATTTTTTTAATATTAATATTAATTATCCACATCAAAATTGACTCCGTTATGTAGGACAACTGGTGCCTATGTTAACGATTTCAAATTAAAATTAGCTGAATGGACATATACAAATAGAAAAGGTGTAGAACTCAATTAACCCCAAAAAAAAAAATATCTATAATTGAATTCACATAATTGCAATAGGTTTAGTTTCTCCACCTTCCACTCAACCCATTGCCATCTCTTCTACTGTTGAGATTGATTTTAAGATGAGCTAAGGTCACGACCCCACCACCATGCACCATTGCCTAATCTCTCTTGATTAAAGGTCTCTACAATTTTGTCTTCTCCTTTCAAGCAAGCAAATTTCTTTCCCTTCATTGCGGATGAGATGCGGAGATGGTACCAAGGACTTGTTACTGCCGAGATGAGGTACAATTCAGACTCATGAAGACCAAGGGGGGGGAGAGAGAGAGAGAGAGAGAGAGAGAGAGACGTTGTTGCTTGGTGGTGGCACTTAATGTCGTCCCCAAAGTGGAGGTACTGTTGCCAGTGGACGAAAGGGAGTGCGTACTGGTACTTTAACGAGCGAGCCAAGGCTCTCTCTCTCTGGACATGGACATGGTGGTTGGACGGCACGTGAAGGCCGACGGTGGGCTCACCTAAGGTGGTGGGTGAATGATGGTGGCTGTGGCAATGGCGTGAGGTGCAAGCCGAAGAGTGGAGGTATAGAGAGAGAGAGAGAGAGAGAGAGAGAGAGAGAAAGGGGGGGAGTGGGAGGAGGGAGAGAGAGAGAGAGAGAGAGAGAGAGAGATGTTGTTGCTTGGTGGTGGCACTTGCTGTCGTCCCAAAAGTGGAGGTACTGTTGCCAGTGGACGAAAAGGAGTGCGTACTTGTATTTTAATGAGAGAGGAGGGGGGGGGGGAGAGCGGGGAGAGAGAGAGAGAGAGAGAGAGAGAGAGAGAGAGAGACGTTGCTTGGTGGTGGCACTTGATGTCATCCCAAAAGTGGAGGTGCTATTGCTAGTGGACGAAAGGAGTGTGTATTGATATTTTAATGAGAGGGGGGGGAGAGAGAGAAGAGAGAGAGAGAGAGAGAGAGAGAGAGAGAGAGAGAGAGAGAGAGAGAGAGTTGTTGCTTGGTGGTGGCACTTGTTGTCGTCCCAAAAGTGGAGGTACTGTTGCCAGTGGACGAAAATGAGTGCGTACTGGTATTTTAATGAGAGAGGGGGGGGGAGAGAGAGAGAGAGAGAGAGAGAGAGAGAGACATTGTTGCTTGGTGGTGGCACTTGATGTCATCCCAAAAGTGGAGGTGCTATTGCTAGTGGACGAAAGGAGTGTGTATTGGTATTTTAATGAGAGGGGGGGGGGGAGTGGGAGGAGAGAGAGAGAGAGAGAGAGAGAGAGAGAGAGAGAGAGAGAGAGAGTTGTTGCTTGGTGGTGGCACTTGATGTCGTCCCAAAAGTGGAGGTACTGTTGCCAGTGGACGAAAAGGAGTGCATACTGGTATTTTAATAAGGAGAGAGAGAGAGAGATGTTGTTGCTTGGTGGTGGCACTTGATGTTGTCCCAAAAGTGGAGGTACTATTGCTAGTGGACAAAAAGGAGTGCGTACTGATATTTTAACGAGAGAGCCAGGGCTCTCTCTATCTAGACATGGACATGGACATGGTGGTTGGATGGCACATGAAGGCCGACAGTGGGCTCGCCTAAGGTGGTGGGTGAATGATGGCGGCTGTGGCAATGGCGTGAGCTGCAAGCTGAAGAGTGGAGGTAGAGGGAGAGAGAGAGAGAGAGAGAGAGAGAGAGAGAGAGAGAGAGAGAGAGAGAGAGAGAGAGAGAGAGAGAGAGAGAATTGTTGCTTGGTGGTGGCACTTGATGTCGTCCCAAAAGTGGAGGTATTGTTCAGTGGACGAAAAGGAGTGCATATTGGTATTTTAATGAGAGAGAGAGAGAGAGAGAGAGAGAGAGAGAGAGATGTTGTTGCTTGGTGGTTCCCAAAAGTGGAGGTACTGTTGCTAGTGGACGAAAAGGAGTGCGTACTGATATTTTAACGAGAGAGCCAGGGCTCTCTTTATCTGGACATGGACATGGACATGGTGGTTGGACGGCATGTGAAGGCCGACGGTGGGCTCGCCTAAGGTGGTGGGTGAATGATGGCGGCTGTGGCAATGGCGTGAGCTGCAAGCCGAAGAGTGGAGGTAGAGAGAGAGAGAGAGAGAGGGAGGGAGGGAGGGGTAGTGCAAATCAAGCGGCAAATGGGTAAACTAGGTGGAATCAGTACATAGATACAGTAGTTCTCTATCAGGCTCTTGCATGGTGATTAATTAATTAATTATCCACACAATTCATTTGAGTGCATGGTGTACATTGCGATTAGGGATTGGAATCATTAGATACAGTAGTTCTCTATCAGGCTCTTGCATGGTGATTAATTAATTAATTATCCACACAATTCATTTGAGTACGACAATGCATGAGGAGTCACTTATATTAATTACCTGTACATCCTTGGGTGCGATCATAGGGATTCCCCTCGTACCCATCCTCGCATAGGCAGATGTAACCCCGTTCTTCCCCGGAGTCCTCGCATTTCGTGTTTTGGCCTGCACAGGCATAGCTCGACTGGTTCGACTTGGCCTCTTCGCAAGTCCTGTTCTCTGCAATCCACCAGTTCAGAGCAGCCGTCGTGTTCCCGTACGAGGTGTCGAGCATCGGAATACTCCCCCTTAAGGTAAGCAGTAGAGTTTCGTTCTGTTCTTCGGGAAGGCCGATCTCCATGGTCGAGTTGTAGACTTCGATTTTGTATACCGTAATATTCCCCGATAATAGTCGGTCAGCAGAGGTGCAATTGAGCAAAAAGTCCCTGGATCTCGCACAATCGATTTCGAGCCCGAACGGAAAAGGTACTTCCACTTTTCCACACCGGCGTGAGCAGAGCGCCTTCTGAGCGCCACCCTGTCGCAACCACCAGGCCACAGCCAACGTTAGAAGCCAATGCACCATCTTCATTTCCAAAGAAAAACTCACTCAAACTCTCTCTCACTATATTTGTTCATAGAGCGGAAGTCTAAGTTCGACCCGCTCACGCCAACCCATTAAATAACAGGGTAAAAAAATGCTCACTTGAGTACCATATTTCCTTTTTTTTTTTTTTTTTTACTTAAGCACTGTAAATTTGAAAAATAAATCAATCATTTGAATACTATTGGCGATTTGCCTCGTCAGAAAATTTGACATGAACATCCATCATTCAGAAGACTGAGGGGGTGGGGTGGGGGGGAGTGGGAGGAGAGAGAGAGAGAGGGACGTTGTTGCTTGGTGGTGGCACTTAATGTTGTCCCAAAAGTGGAGGTACTGTTGCCAGTGGACAAAAAGGAGTGCGTACTAGTATTTTAATGAGAGGGGGGAGGGGGAGCGGGATGAGAGGGAGAGAGAGAAATGTTGTTGCTTGGTGGTGGCATTTGATGTCGTCCCAAAAGTGGAGGTACTATTGCCAGTGGATGAAAATGAGTGCATATCGGTATTTTAACGAGAGAGCCAAGGTTCTCTCTCTCTGGACATGGACATGGACATGGTGGTTGGATGTCAGGTGAAGGCTGACGGTGGGCTCGCCTAAGGTGGTGGGGGAATGATGGCGGCTGTGAGGTGCAAGCCGAAGAGTGGAGAGAGAGAGAGAGAGAGAGAGAGAGAGAGAGAGAGGGTAGTGCAAATCAAGCGGCAAATGGTTAAACTAGGTGGAATCAGTACATAGATACAGTAGTTCTCTAGCAGGCTCTTGCATGGTGATTAATTAATTAATTATCCGCACGATTCATTTGAGTACGACAACGCATGAGGAGTCACTTATATTAATTACCTGTACATCCTTGGGTGCGATCATAGGGATTCCCCTTGTACCCATCATCCTTGCATAGGCAGATGTAACCTCTTTCTTCCCCGTAGTCCTCGCATTTCGTGTTTTTGCCTGCACAGGCATAGCTCGACTGGTTTGACTTGGCCTCTTCGCAAGTCCTGTTCTATGCAATCCACCAGTCCAGAATAGCCGTCATGTTACCAAACGAGGTGTCGAGCAAGAAAATATTGGTTGCAGCTCTGACTCCAGCGTGGCTTCCTTCAAGTCTGTTCATTGGCGCCCGGCAGTCACGCTGGAGTCCGAGCGCGTCCCTTTTATTCTCAGTAAAATAATATTCTTTCTCTCTCCTCTAGCGCCTGCACGCCAGCCCTGCTCTCTCTCTCCTCTGTAGAGTCTGCACACATTTATTATGTTCTCTTTTCCTCTTCCCTCGTTCTTTCCTCCCGAAAAGAAGAAAAGCCATTCCAAGCGGAGCAAAGCTTTAAAATTTTGAATCTCTAGTTTCCCTCTTGTTTGCTACTCCGTGCTCGTTGTTGCTGCTCCAGCATTGCCTTTGTCAAGCGGCCGTTCCCCGCCGTTGTTTGGTGCTTGCTTGCTCGTTGGTCTCGTCGCTTCCTCTATCTCTACTTTGGCGCTCGCTCTTTGCTCGCTCCATCTCTATTCTGGCGCCGCTTTCCTTCGCGCAATAAACTTCTTGGGCTGCTGAGATTTAGGGATCCCATTTCTACAACCACTTGTAGAGCAACGTCGACGCCTTCCAGGCTGGTTACGAAATTTGTAGGTGTTGAAGAAAACTTCCTTAAGTGTTTTGAAGTTGACAAAACATTTCCGTCAATCTAGTCCGAAGACTTGTAGACTCTTCCATCAAAGTCTGAAAACTTTTGAACTACTAGACTCAAGACTCAAAATTTATCCTTATTGACAGTTTCTAGACCGTCGAAGAAGGCTTATTCGAAACGAAGTATTTCGTTAAGGATTTGATTATGTCGTCTAAAGAAGATCTCTTGACTAGATATAACATGTCGGAATCCATTATTCAAATCAAGATTGATTCAGGGATTTCGGATCCGTTGATTGGTGAAATATACTTGGAAGGTTCTACTTATAGAAACCTAGATCTTGATTGTATGGACGAGCATGATTGATGGGTTATCGTCATGTTTCTTAAATAGCTCAAAAATCTTCCTAATTGATTATGTCCAATGGGTAGATTGGAAGAATTCCTTTGGTAAGTGCCAACGGGTGTGATGGCATAAAGGAGTATATAAGGAAGGCGTTCCAATTGTTCGAGTGTGTGCGTGATAGAAGAATTCCAAAATCTGAAGCTCCTTGTTCTTAGTCAATTAAACTATTGAGTGAAAACTTGTACACAAAAGAGAATTTAAATCTTTGAGAGACCTTGAGGAAGTGTAGTAGAGTCTCTACACTATGGAATCAAGGAAGAGCTTTACTGTAATAACTATTTTGTTCATAGTGAAATCTAGTCGGTGGGCTGTCAGTGCGGAAGAGTGGACGTAGACTTGGATTAAACCAAACCACTATAAACTCTGTGTTCATATTCTCTTCCCTATGCTCTTTTACTTTGATCATAACTTGATTTGTTTACAAGAGTCTAATTTCCTTTTCATAATCTATTGCTGATTTAAGTTGCACATTTCATTTTGGGAAATTTATTTTTACACCTATTCACCCCTCTCTAGGTGCTTATACTAGCTTTCACAATTGGTATCAAAGCCTGTGTACTCATTTAAGTTGAAATGTTTTACTTCAAAGTTAAAGATCCACGGCTAGTATGTTGGCTCCAAGACTTGTTGAAGGGCAAAGTAATACCAGATTGCCTTATTTTGATGGAAATGAATATAACATATGGAAAAATAAGATGAAGACATTCCTAAGATCAAAGGATAATTTGGAATGGGATGTGGTAGACAAATGAATCATTTCTAAAGCCCCACCTGTCTCAGAAAGAGGAAAATAAGCCGTTGAGTCTAGTGAAATGACTCAAGAAGAGATAACCAAGAGACAAGCTCTTTATGCAAAAGCAATTTATTCTTTATATTGTGCATTATCTCCTATTGAATATGACAAAATATTTTCTTGCGTTACAACTAAAAAAGTCTGGGATAGATTACATATCACCTATGAAGGAACTGATCGGGTGAAAGAAATTAGAATCAACATTATGCTTGGTCAATATGAAGCATTCAAAATGAAATCAGGAGAATCTATCACTAACATGTTTAGTCATTTTATAGAAATCGTGAATGGTCTTGAAAATTAAGGTCAACTAATTTCTGATCCCATGAAAGAGCTATTGCGTGGACTCTTCAAGGATTGGAATCACATAAATACCTCAATAAGGGAGACACAAAGAATTATGCCACTTTTTGTTGATGAATTGGTTGGGACTCTTTAGTCTTATGAAGTGGAGCGAATCAACGAAGATGAAGATCCTAAAGGTAAGAAATCAATTGCATTAAAATCTAATGATGATTCTGATGTCACAAATTCTAAAGACAATATGAATGATAAAGAACTTACTCTCATGATAAGAAGATTCAAAAAGCTAAATAAAAAGGGAAGAAGATTCAATCTAAAGAAACAAAGTTTTCAAAAGCAACAGTCTAAGTCAGTTGAGGATGATGAATCCAATAAAGATGTAGTTTGTTTTGAATGTAAGAAAAATGGACACATTAAATCAACTGTCCCATTCTGAGGAAAAAGAAAGGAAAATCTGAGAAATATCGAAATGCATTTAAAGCTGAAACTTGGAGTGATGTAAAGTGTGAGGAAAATGATGATGATTATGCCAATATTTGTCTCATGGCACAATCAGACTCAGATTCAAACTCCGAGATAGACTCAGATTTAGACAGTGAATTTGAGGTAAATAATTTGAATATCCCTACTAGAGTCTCTAGATACATTGATGAATTGTGTCTTAATCTCAAAACTTCTCTCAAAATGATTTCCAAACTTAAAAGAGAAAATTTTGTACTAAAACAACAGGAAAATGTTTGGAAAGAAAAAGTCAAAAGTCAAGACAAAAGTGTTACTACTTTGAAAGAAAATGTAGACAATCTTTCAAAAGAAAATGCATTCTTGAAAAAGATATCTCAAATTTTTCTAAAAGATTTTCTATAAGATTTGAGAAACTTGAAAAAATTCTTTCAGCATAAAGACCTTACTTCAACAAATCAAGTTTAGGAATGACTGCTAAGACCATTCCTCAAATTGATTTTCCTAAAGTAAATGAAAGAATTAAACAAAGACCAACAAGAGATGCTTACAAAAAACATTTCCAATTTTTTTTTTTTAAAAACTAGTAGGTTGCAGTGCTCTTAAATGTTCCAAGTGCAATAGCTCATATCATTTTGAGAAAGAATGTTCTATGGTTTAGAAACTTGTTAAGAAAGTATGGGCAAAGACCATATATTGCACTAACACCAATGGACCCAAGAAAATATGGGTACCAAAGAAAATTTGAGTTTCTTTTCTAAATGCAGGTCACTATTAAGAAAAATGTTAAATGATACCTGGATAGTGGATGCTCAAGGCATATGATAGGAGATTCAAATTGTTTCATAAAGCTTGTTCAAGTTAATGGTGGAAAAATTTCTTTTGGAGGAAACAGTAAAGGAAGAATTGTGGGATACGGAACTGTAAAGATTGGAAGCCTCACGATCAGTAATGTTTCCTTAGTGGAAGGACTCAATTACAATTTGCTAAGTATCAGTCAGCTGTGCGAAATCGGTTTCAAAATCAACTTTCAAGAAGGAATATGTCCAGGAACCAGTAAAGACTCATCTTAGTCTTTCACGGGTCGAAAACATGGAAATATCTACCTCTTGAATGTCAAACCAGATGAAACCCAATGTCTAATCTCAATTCAAGAAGAAGCAATCTTATGGCACAGAAAACTTAGGCATATCAACATGAAACAAATAGCCAAAATTTCAGCAAAGAAGCTTGTTCATGGACTACCCAATCTGTCATACCAAAAGTTTGATCTATGCACACCATGCATGTTGGGAAAACAAGTAAGAAACTCATTCAAACCAATAAATCAAGTTTTCACTAATCGTGTACTGTAGCTCTTGCATATGGATCTCTTTGGACCAACTAGAACTCAGAGATTAGAGGTAAAAAATACTGTTTAGTAATTGTGGATGATTATTCATGATTCACTTGGGTATATTTCTTGACAAGTAAGTCTGAAACATTTTCTTATTTTACAAAGTTTGCTAAAAAGGTCTAAAATGAGAAAGGGTATGTTATTTCAAGTATATGAACATATAATGAATATAAATTTGAAAATCAAGATTTTACAAAGTTTTGTGATGAATCTGGTTTTTAGCATGTGTTCTCTTCACCATATACTCTAGAGCAAAATGGAGTCGTGGAAAGAAAGAATAGGTCGTTTCAAGAAATGGCTAGAACTCTTTTAATAGAAAGTAAAATCTCTTCTTGTTTCTGGGCTGAAGCAGTTTCTACAGCATGTTATATTATTAATAGAGTCTTTCTAAGGCCTATTCTAGAGAAAACTCCCTATGAATTATTCAAAGGAAAGAAGCCCATTATTTCATATTTTCATGTGTTTGGATGTAAATGTTTTATATTGTAAAATGCAAATGATCGAGTTGATAAGTTTGAAGAAAAATCAGATGAATGTATTTTCCTTGGATATTCTATCACAAGCAAAGCATACAGAGTTTACAACAAAAAGACTCAATCAATGGAGGAATTAATGAATGTCAAATTTTAAAATTTTATGCAAAATCAATCGATTCATACTCATCTTGAAGAATCCGAACCTTCTCCAAACTCTACAAAGTCTAAATCTCCAAAAATAGCTCAACCTTTAGAAGACGAGCAACAAATGATTAACGAAGATTCAAATGAGGAAAAAGATCAATAGTCTGAAAAATCAACCAGCAATTGGAAGCATAAGTCCAGTCATCCCAAAGATCTCATTATTGGTGATATTAATGAAGGAATTCGCACAATATCCAAAAGGCGTGAAAAGTCTAGTGCTATGGCCCTTATTTCTGAAATAGAACCCAATAGCATAGAAGAAGCTTTAACTGATGAAAGTTGGATTGAAGCTATGCAAGAATAACTTAGTTAATTCAGCATCAATGATGTTTGGGAATTGACTCTTAAACTGAAAGGTAAATCCATCATTGGAGTTAAATGGGTTTTCAGGAACAAAATGAATGAGAAAGGAAAAGTTGTAAGAAACAAAGCAAGACTCGTGGCCAATGGATATACGCAAGAAGAAGTGATAGACTATGATGAGACTTATGTACTAGTAGCAAGGTTAGAAGCAATTAGATTATTATTTGTTTTTGTTTTTTTTTTTGGTGAAGTTATTACTTGTTTTTGTTTGTCATAAGAATTTCAGGTTATTCCAAATATTCTTTCTTAAATGGATTTATCCAAGAGGAAGTCTATGTGGAACAACCACCCGGTTTTAAAGACCTAAGGAAACCGGACTCTGTATTTAGACTGAAAAATGCCTTATATGGTTTAAAGCAAGCACCTCGAGCTTAGTACGACAAACTAAGTAAGTTTTTAATTCAAAATGATTTTGTCAAAGGTAAAGTAGATACTACATTGTTTATCAAAAGAAAAAGCAAAAGTTTTCTATTTGTTCAAATTTATGTTGATAATATTATTTTTGGATCTTCTAATGAAAGTTTATGCAAGAAATTCTCTAAGTTTATGTATGATGAGTTTGAAATGAGCATGATGGGTGAACTAATCTTCTTTCTCGGGCTTTAAGTGAAACAATTGAAGGAGGGAATCTTTATTCATCAAGAAAGTATGTTAAAGAACTTATCAAAAAGTTTGGTTTTGAAAATTGCAAAAAGACTGATATACCAATGTCAAGTTCATTGAAGATAGACAAAGATGAAGGAGGAAAGAAAGTTGACGGAAGCTATACATGAATATCATTGGTTCACTTCTTTATCTAACTGCTTCTAGATTTGACATTTTATTAGTGTTTGTATTTGTGCCATATTTCAATCAGACCCTAAAGAATCTCATTTAAGTATTGCAAAGCGTGTTATCAAATACATTGCCTCAACTTCAAATTTGGGTCTTTGGTATCCTAAAGAAGGAAACTTTACATTTCTTGGATACTTAGACGTAGATCTAGTTGGATGCAGAGTTGATAAAAAAAGCACCTCGGGCACCTGTCAACTACTTGGAAGCAGGACAATATCTTGGTTTTGAAGGACGCAAAGAACAATAGCTCTTTCTACAGCAGAAATAGAGTATGTAGCTCTTGGAAGTTGTTGTTCACAAATTTTGTGGATAAAATAACAGTTAAGAGACTTTGAAATTGAAGATTCATGCACTGAAATCAAATGTGACAACACCAGCGCAATCAATCTCACCAAGAATCCGATTCTTCACTCAAGAGCAAAACATATAGAGATTCGACATCATTTTATTAGAGATCATGTTCAAAATGGAGAAGTTTCGATTCAGTTTATTGATTCAAAGAATCAACCGGCGGATATATTTACAAAGCCTTTGGAGAAAAATTAATTTGAAGTTATTCGTTCCAGACTCAATATCTAAAAGTCTGAAGAAGTTCAAACTCAGGACTGAAAGTCTAAATGCACTCAGACTCAGACAATCAAGATCTACCACTATAAGTTATTTCTATTTTAGAAACTTATCTCTTAGATCAAATCTTGAAAATGTACGATCATCTATCCAAAATTAATTGGTGTTATTTTCCCAATTTTAGTGATTAGTGCAATCCTTTCTTTTCGAAAAAGAAGTTATTTTTGAAATGACAGTTATCTAATTTTTGAAAAGGCAGTTATTTTTAAAAGGCATTTTTATATTTCCTTTTTTCGGCGTTCCGTATGCCTAGCTTCGACTGTCTTATATACTGTCAGTTCTTCTTCATTTATTCATAAAACCCTAAGAGAGCGCTAATCTTTCACTTTTGTCTTCTTCTCTTGTTTAATCCTCGAAAAGTTTTCATCTTTCTTGGGAAACAAGCTTGGAATCTCTTAAAAATTGTGAAAGATGTCGTCTCAAAGAAAGTCTTCGAAGATCGCGAACATGGGACCACGGCAAATGCGTGAGGGGCTTACGCACTTTGATCTCACCGAGGAAGAAGAATCTCCCAGATAGCAGCAGAGCCCACAACATTTTCAGCAACACCCATCTCCTCCATCTAGACCTCAGGATGTTGCACATCGAGAAGAGGAAGAAATCATCGAAGATGCAAAACCCAAATGAAACTTTCTTTTTATGCACAATGGAATGACTGGGAATTGCCCCTGCGGGGTTGGTGGAAGAAGCTTTGGCGAATATCCCAAGTGATCCACATGTTGGAGGGATAAGTCAACTAGATGGGAATGATGATGATAAGATGTATAGTCAGTTTAAACCTAGAATGGGTGTTGCAGCAAAAATCTGAAGCAAAATGACGGATTTGTTTCGATCGGAGGAACACAAGCAATTGTACTCTAAGTTGCTGAAGCATGGGGTGATAAACCCTAGAAGTGTGGACTTTGATTTTCTTGACTCTGTGAATGTCAATCTGCGGGAAAAATTCAGTATTCTTCAACTCGAATAGTTTTGTTCTGAATCTACAGAAGTTCATGCTGAATTTACTGCTTATTTCTATTCGAATCTCAATTTCTTGGATGTGAATAGATTCTCTTTTAGTGTTCGAGATCAGGACTATGTGATTGACATGAATACATTGGCTGATGTGATTGGGGTTGAAAGAGGGAAATATCAACCTATCAGTGTGTCTATTGCTCGTGCAACGATTGAGCTTGTTCAGGATAGAAGAACGGAAGGGAAGATTTCCTATTTGAGGATGAATGCGTCCAACATTTTGCTTCACAAGATTGTGATTAATTGCCTCAGACCAAAATCTACTTCAAAGACCGACGTTTCAAACTGGAGGCAAAGCTAATGTATGCCATCAATGCTGGGAAAAAAATTCTCTCTTCCACACACTATTATGTTCCACATGTACAAAACAATGGTGAAGGACAAGGGTCAACTTCCGTATGCAGCTCTTGTGACCAAGTTATTTTGACATCTGAACATTTAGCCTCCCTGGATTCTTTGTGTTTGATCATGCGATCAAATGGTGGTGGGAATGAAAATGGTCTCCAAAATGCGTATGAAGGAACTCAACAAGGCTTTGGAGCAGTTCAAAGTGAAAACCCCGTCAAGACTCATTCAGTCTCTTCGGCGGCAAAATGAAAAGGGAATGAGCCCATGGTTGCTCCATCCAAGAAAAGAAGAGCTCTCATCATTGAGGATGAAGATGATGAGGATGATATCACCATTTATGTGATGGCATTGAAGAACTCGAGTCGTTTTGTTCCAGAAACAATAGAGAGACAGGAAAAAGACAAGGATGAGACAGAACAGAGGATTGGAGAGAGAGAAGATTTGGAGAAAGAAGTAGAGGCAAAAGAAGCAAAGGAGAGAGATGTAGAGGAGGAAAGAATTGAGGAAGAAGAAGAAGAGGAGAGAGGAGATCAAGCAGAAGTAGAGCATGAGGAACACTTTTCTCCACCTGAAGGCATGGAAACAGGGGGAGATCTTGAGAAACGAGGAACGTCCTCATTCCCTGCCACTAGTGAAGGAGTAAGTTGTTCTCCAGAGAACATCTATGCCTCTCAATTTCTTGAGGAAGGACATGGTGTTTCATCGCCCAATTTGCATGACCATGCTAATTTGCGATCATCTGCCTATACACCGTCTGATCGTGCAGAAGCAAGTACTCAGACTGATAATTTCAATAGATTTTCGCAGAATACTTGATGTTCTTTTAGAGATGCGAGGTCAAATATATGCTTTGGGATGTGAAGTACAAGAACTTGCAAAATACAGGTTAAACCTCTTCAGTTTCTTTGCACGATCAAATTCAAGCCCTTGCTCTTCAAGTTCAAGCAAATGCCAAGGGTGAAGATGTGGCGCAACTGAAGGAGGATTTGAAAAAGCTGGAAGGGATTGTCCGGTCAATGGGAGATTTCCAGCTTGTTCGTGTTCCCAAGCAATCTTAATTCCATTATCTTTTAATTTCTACCTTTTTATTGATGACAAAAAGGGGGAGAGATGTGGTGCAGATTTGATTTTGAATTTTGAACTCTTGACTTTTTGAACTTTTGTGTCGATTATGTTTGATTGACTTGACTTTTGTGTTTGGCTGTTTGGATTTGGACTAGATTTGGATTTGACTGTTTGAACGTTTGGATTTGACTGTTTGAACGTTTGCTTATCTTAAGTACTATTGATATCTCATGGCTTTGCTCATTTACAGAAATAACATATTTTTTGTGGATGCAGATTCTAATGTTGTCATTATTAAGCCATTTATCTTTGTGAGATATCCATGTTTGCTTGAGTAATGTTTTGCGGGTTAAAATTATCCAAATCTGCAGAAAAGTTTTGTTACCATAAAAAAAGGGGGAGATTGTTGGAGAAAACTTCTTTGAGTGTTTTGAAGTTGACAAAACATTTTCATCAGTCTAGTTTAAAGACTTGCAGACTCTTCTATCAAAGTCTGAAAACCTCCGGACTGCTAGACTCAAGACTCAAAGTCTATCCTCATTGACAGTTTCTAGACCGTCGAAAAAGGCTTATCCAAAATGAATTATTTCGTTAAGGATTTGATTATGTCGTCTAAAGAAGATCTCTTGGCTAGATATAGCATGTCGGAATCCATTATTCAAATCAAGATTGATTTAGGGATTTTGGATCCGTTGATTGGCGAAATATACTTGGAATGTTTTACTTATGGAAACCTAGATCCTAATTGTATGGGCGAGCAGGATTGATGGGTTATCGTCATGTTCCTTAAATGGCTTAAAAATCTTCCTAATTGATTCTGTCCAACGGGTAGATTAGAAGAATTCCTTTGGTAAGTGCCAACGGGTGTGATGGCATAAAGGAATATATAAGGAAGACGTTCCAGTTGTTCGAGTGTGTGTGCGATAGAATAATTCCAAAGTTTGAAGCTCTTTGTTCTTAGTCAATTAAACTATTGAGCGAAAACTTGAACGCAAAAGAGAGTTTATATCTTTGAGAGATCTTGAGGAAGTGTAGCAGAGTCTCTATATTGTGGAATCAAGGAAGAGCTTTACTGTAACAATTTTCTTGTTCATAGTAAAATCCAGCTGGTGGGCTGTCAGTGCGGAAGAGTGGACCCGAGCCACTAAACTCTGTGTTCATATTCTCTTCCCTACGCTATTTTACTTTGATCGTAACTTGATTTGTTTACAAGAGTCTAATTTCCTTTTCATAATCTATTGCTGATTTAAGTTGCACACTTCACTTTGGGAAATTTATTTTTACACCTATTCACCCCCCTCTACTTGCTTATACTAGCTTTCATAGTGGGATGTGTACACGCAGAGCAAGAGCAATAGATTGCCTAAGTTCTGGTGGGATGCCTTCCGGGCCAGTTACGAGTTCTTGACGAGTGACGTGCCGGGCGTTCGTGACGTCGCTGTTTTGGAGAACATGAAGATGTCCCTTCACTCCTTCACTTTCTCCGACCCTCTCGCTGCTCATTCTCATTTTGCGGTAACCCGTCCTCGCCCTTCAAAACCCCACTTCTTCTATAATGCTTTCGTCGCTAGCTCCATTTGCTTGCAGAACTTTTAGTGCTGAGAAGTTGCGCATTTCTTGTGAAATTTTGGGAGTTTGGTCGCTGACTTGTCCTTTCAGAGATTTGATGGAAGTCATGAGTTTATGAGGTCTTGGTTCTTCTAATTGAGCCCTCTAAAGGACGTCGTTAGTAGTTTAACCACGTCGAAGGAGCTTCTGAAAGTTCTTTTTCAGGTCGGTGGTCTCGAGAAGCAACATAAACCGACTATAGCCCTTGTCTCAGCCTTAGGAGTCGAGCTCGATCATTCCATCATCCAGGTTGAGCAATTGATCCATGAAGAGAGGTCTCATTCTCACCAGATTGATTTCCTCATGAAGCATTTCGCAGAAGAAAAGGCTTCTTGGAGAAGAAAGGAGCGGGAACGAATCCGCACTGCCATTTCACATATGGCGGAGGAAGTCGACGTGGAAAAGAAATTGAGAAGACAAACTGAGAGACTAAACAAGAAGCTTGGCCAAGAACTGGCTGGCATGAAGTCATCTCTTTCCAAGGCGATGAAAGAGCTCGAGAGTGAGAAGAGGGCTAAGGAAATATTGGAGCAGGTCTGCGACGAGTTAGCGAGAGGGAATGGAGAGGACCGGGCGCAAGTGGAAGAATTGAAGAGAGAATCCACCAAAGTTCTTGAAGAGGTGGAGAAGGAGAGGGAAATACTTCAGCTAGCGGATGTTTTGCGCGAGGAGAGAGTGCAGATGAAAATTTGAGAGGCCAAGTACCATTTTGAAGAGAAGAATGCCGCCGTCGAAAAGCTGAGGGCTTAGCTCGAGGCCTACATGAGATCCAAAATGAGTAAAGTTGAGAATTCTCCGAAATCAGAGAAAGCCAAGGAGCTCGAGGCGTTCTTGAGCGACAAGATCAATCTTGAATGCGCTGAAAACGAATCATTCTGAGAAAATAAAGAAGCTGATGGAGAGGAGTGCGAAGGAAATGAATCCGCAGAAAGCGATCTTCATTCGATCGAATTGAACATTGACAACAACACTAGGAGCTACAAGTGGAGCTATGTGCACGACGATACTAATCAAGAGAAATGGTCTCGGTAGATAATGAGTTCAACTTCAATGGGAGGAGATCTTCATCCGACAAAATTCAATGGGAGAGCATCTCCTTAATAAGAGGAAACTCTAAAGGGGCGAATCTTCACGATGGTGCCAGAACTCATGACAAACTGAATGGGTTCGACGCAGGGAGACTAATTGTGATGCCCAAAATTTTGTTAGTTAGATTGAGCATATTTGAGACTATTTCAAAAAAAAATTTGTTAAATTAAATTAAATTCCATCGATGATTCACTTCGTACATGGGGGAAAGAGAATAATAGAGAAAGTAAATTTTTCTTCCTCCCTCACGTAGCAATCGGGTGTAGTTGAAAAAGGGGAGAGGCTATACGTATTTTATTTTACTTTTCTTTTTCTTTTTCACTTTCTCTTTGTCCTTTTGGGGGGATTGCACGTTCGGCCTTGAAAGAACCCACCCACACCTACGTTTTCTCTCTCCCTCTCTCTACCGAAACACCCACTTCTTTTCTCCCTTGTTCTCGCTTCATTCCACCAAAATTGACCCAATCTCTGTCCCTCGTAACCCAGCGCCTCCGTTCAGCAGCGGAGTCGTCACTGCCTCATTCCATTTGGAGCTCCCGCCATCGGTTGCGAAGACCCAACTCAACTGACGCTTCCTCCCTTTTCTGCTGGTGAAAAATCCAGACTAGTGCAGTTGTGATTAGTGTCCTGGGTCCATGAAATGGCTGTGCCTAGTTGTGCATGTAGAAATCAGGATAGATTTCAAGGTTGGGTGTGAGAAATTTAGGAACCACAGCTCGGTTTGGGAGATGGAATGTGAGTGACTTAAGTTCAATTCCTTTGCGCTAGACTAAGGAATTCTTTTGGTTACTGGGTGAGGTGGTGTTGCACGTTATCCAGTGGGTCTTCCTCTCCTTCGGTTCTATTTTGGTTTGGCTTTGCTGATTGTGTGCTTTTTATAAATTGCCTATCGGATTAATGATCAGCATAGGCGTAGAAACTTTGCAAGGAAGTTATGGTACATTGATTTACTTGGTAGAAGGCCATGTGTATTGTAAACATTTGCTTTGTACTGAGTTGTTGAATACTTCTTTATAAGTAAAGACCTACTATGATTATTATTAGATGCTGTAAAAGAGTGTCAAGATGCTGTAAAAGAGATTGGTAGAGAAATTAATGGTTTGGTTGAGCTAGAAAAGAAGAAAACGGTTCAAAATGTTTCTGTTCTAGAGAAATATAGGTGAAAAGCCTTTTGTTTGGTGTTGCCTTGATTTCTAATGATGAAGATAAGGAAAAGAACATCCATTAGATTGAGTTCAACTTCTAGTTATAGCAATATGGATGCAAAAACGTGTAGGTATGAGTAGTTTTCTTGAAACGGTAAGCTGTATTGTAGAAAATAGCAAGACCTTTGATGATTCCGTGAATTTTCTGTAATTTTCTAGATAGAAATTGGACTTCAAAACCTTTATGGAAGTGGTAGGACACATCCTTAGGAATAAAATATTAAAATTTGAGAACAAATGAACGAGGTTTGGTTAGTGAAACAAATTTTCTTTTGTAGGTACTAAATCTAGAAGTTGCTGCAGAATTTTAGAAAGAAGACCGAAATTATTGCTCTTGATACATTGAGATATAGACTTAGGTTTCTTCACGGAAAATGTTAATCTATGTCTCTTCTATAACATACTAAAATTTAGTAACATTCTGATAATGTTAGGTATACTTTCTGTGTCTGTGATTGAAATTGCTCATTTCAGTCCATAGACTGCTTTGATTTGAGAATGTGCAGCAGTTGTTGTGTTGCCTTTAATAAGAGTTCCTATATACCTTGAAGTATTTAATGATGTGTGTTTAGACCTTTTTGTGGTTGTTCACATGCTAAGGTTGTTGGTGTTGCAACAAGGGAATTGTGAATATGTGAAGTTGGTTAAGAGCCAATGTGAGACCTTAGGTGTCGGGATGCTTAGAGAGGGGTGATGAAGAATAGCAGTATTCTCTCCATAGGTATAAGAAGGGCTGAATAGCTTCTCAGGGGACCTCATGATGTCAGGTTGGGTGCAAGGGGGTTTAGTGTGGAGTGTTGTCTTCCCTTGGGTGATTGTTGCGGCTAGATTTCTATGGATTCAGCAAATTGATGATTTTGTTTACTTATTTGTCTTATTATTGGCCAAATTCAAGTTAGGACTAATCGCTCACTTGCTGAGTTTTTATTTTAAAAACTCACACTTATTTATTATGTTATTTCTTCAAAGTAGAAGATGTCTTTTGCACCACCTATACCACCTGCTGCCACGATGACCATCCTATATGGCTCCCCCACCGATTTTGTATGGCGGCAAGAGGACATCCGGGACCGACATTTCCCGGGGGTAGTTTTTGTCAAATGCACATCTTATTTGACGATAGATATAGGGGCGCCTAAGGGTAAGCATATATGGCCTTCGTAGCCCTTTACGCTCGGGTAGATGGTCAGCTGGAGAGGCCCTTGGCACTGTACAATGACGGACCGGGCCACGGTGGTAGTCCCGTGGAGTAGGAGGTGGCAAAGGAGTGCTCGACGCGTGGGAGAATTTTGTTTTTGGTTGTCTGACATCATGTACATACTCAATGAGAGGCGGGATGTTAACTGTTTGTGGTTCATAGTGTTTTTTTTGTAGAAATCCCCCTCTTAATCTCATCTCCCCACATGTAAAGAAACCAAGTTTTATGGTAAATAGAGCCAAGTAGCTCAGTTTCTTATAATTCAGCTTGACTAAAATTTATTTTACAATTCTTGAAATTCAAGCAAGTCATGTGAAATCAACGTGAGATCCAAGGGGTTACACTAATAGAGTTCTTCTCGCTGGCTAAAATGGATAGCAACAAGGAAGACAAAACCAGAAGAAACAGAGCTCTCATAGGCTTGAAGGACCATCAATTGTCGAATTTCCCCAATCCGATCAGGCCATGGAGCCAGTCCTTGCCTATGCAAGATCACGGCATGGAGAGTTGGACCATGGGGTAAAGTTTTTGGGATAAAGTCTAGAAAGCTCCTTGGATTCACGGTTAGTAGCAAGGGCATTGAGATAGATCCTTCCATGGTGAAGGCTATATGTTACTTAAAACTTCCTTCCATTGTCAAAGAAGTTTGAAGCCTATTGGGAAGATTGAACTATGTGGCGAAATTCATCTCCTAGCTATCAGAAGCTGCTAAGCCATTGTTCAAGCTGTTGAAGAAGAATGCCAAAGTCAATTGGGACGAAGAATGCTAAAAGTCCTTTTAAAGAACTCAAGCTATATATTTCGTAACTCACTGTATTGATATTGCCAACTAAAGGCTTACCTTTAACTTGTATCTCACTATCCATGAAGAGTCTTTAGGAACTACGGTGGCGCAAAAGAGACCGAAGGATGGGATAGAGCATGCCGTATACTATCTCAATAAGAAGTTCCCCACCTTCGAGGTCCAATATCCTACGGTGAAAAAGATGTGCGTAGCCCTAATATGGGTATTACATCAATTGAGACAATATACTTTTCAGCACCACATCTTAATGGTGATCGAGAATGACTCGATCAAATACCTCTTGGAGATGCCTACACTAGTTCCAAAGCTTACCAAATGGCAAATATTACTATTCGAATTTGATATCCGAATCATGTCACAAAAGTTCATTGGGTCATAGTTGATATGTTAGTTGAAAATCCCGAGAAGTCATGTGATTGGGATGAAGTCGATGAACAAATTCACCTAGTCTCACAAGATAAGTGGATGATGTATTTTGATGGTGCTGTCAACCTTTTGGGTTTTGGCACTAGGGTAGTTCTATGATTCTCAATTGGCCAACACTATCCAATGGCTGTCAAGTTTATATTTCCTTACACCAAAAATATCTCTAAATATGAAGCCTGCATCCTTGGTCTACAGTTGGCCATCAACATGAAAGTCAAAAGACTCCAAGTCTATGGTGATTCTATGCTCATCATCCTTCAGATGAAAGGTGAATGGCAAACACAAGATGCGAATTAATTCCTTATCATGAGTATCTCAAGACCTGGTCAAGAAGCTTGATGAAATCTCCTTTGATTACTTGCCAAGATCGCAAAATCAATTTGTTGATGCTCTGGCGATCTTGTCATCAATGTTACAAGTGGTTGACAACTTAAGCATTGATTCATATAAATTGATATCCTGAGGAAGCCTACTTATTGTATGATGATTGGAGAAGAATTAGATGGCCAATCATGGAATTACGATGTCATGAATTACCTCCAAGAGAGTAAATTTCCCCAAGAAAGTCAAGGCAATGATCAAAAATACCTGATGAAATTGGCGTCCAAATTCTTCCTCAATGAATGAGCTCTTTATAATAGGTCTTTCAATTTAGTCTTATTGAAGTGTGTTGCTACACAAGAGGCCAAATTATTAATGAACGAAATACATGAAGGGGAGTGTGGCCCGCATATGAATGGTCATCTCCTAGCTAGAAGGATCATGAGGCTAGGTTACTATTGGTCAACCACGAAAGCCGATTGCATTCAACATGTGAGGTGCTGTCATTAATATCAAGTCTATGGAGACAAAATCAATGCTCCTCCTAATGAACTACATCAAATGTCCTAGCTATGGCCTTTCTCGATGTGGGCATCAACATCATCAAACCAATTAATCCCAAGGCATCAAATGAATATCATTTTATTCTGGTGGCTATTGATTACTTCACCAAACGGATTGAAGCCAATTTCTATGCCCACGTTACTGCAAAAAGATGGCAAAATTCATCCGTCATGATATTATCTCTCGATATGGAGTTCCTAAGGTGATCATCATAGACAATGGATTGAACTTGAACAACAAGATAGTAGATGAATTACTCAAGGAATTTCGTATTTGCCACTTGAATTCTTCTCCTTATTGCTCACAAATGAATAGAGTTGTGTAAGCGGCCAACAAGAACATCAAGAAGATCTTCGCCAAGACGGCTAAAAACTATTGTGACTAGCACGATCGGTTCCCATATGCTTTGATGGCCTATCGAATTTCAATTCGTACTTCGAGTGGGGCAACACCATTCTCATTGGTGTATGGAATGGAAGTCGTAGTACATGTGGAAGTGGAGATTCCTTCATTGAGGGTGTCACGCCCCGATCCTCCGAACGTGTGCCCATCCCTCTATGGTTGATTAAATAGCAATGTCCTAGGACGCGTTGCCAATCCATTTCATTTTAATATGCACATGTGGAAGCGAATTACTAAGCCCCTGACAATAACAAGATGGGATAGAAAAGTAGGGCCACAATTTTCAAATCAACACATCATTAAAAATCACAATATGGTTTACAAATAGAGGCTAACTCTAGGGTCTAAATACAGAAGGTCTATCTTTGAGAAGAACTTCTGAGTTATACATGTTCTTGACCCTTCTGTCTCAAGCTCCGGGTTCTTCACCCTAGGGACCTGAAAATGGTTATACAATAATCAGTGAGACGATGTCTTAGCAAGTTCGTTCCTCTAAGACTCGGCTAGGAAGAAAATACGCCCAAAGGGTTGCCTAAGCATAAACACGAGTCAAAGGACTTATCTTTGCCTCCACTCTTTTCTGCAAGTCAGTTTAATTCAAATACTCACGAATCACATCAACCAATCAAATAAGATCATCAAATCAGATCAAGTCTTTGGTCAATCGACTCAGTCGATTCCATGTCCTCATGACCTTCTCTTGGTCGGCCCATTCATTATATCTATAAAGTTCGATAATATTAGGATTGCTCACTATAAGCTGAAAATAGATAGTATAGCTCGCACTAAGCTGATAAGGTTAAGGTATATTGCTCATGCTAAGCTGACATATTAGAGCCTGTAGGTTGATATAATATACCGATATACTACTTTCGTTAAGCTGACATATCACCCGTAAGCTGATATAGTATACCCTTGATGCTTACTCTAAGCTGATAAAGTGTACTACTTGCGTTAAGCTGACATATTAGAGCTCGTAGGTAGATATAGTATACCGATATACTGCTCTCGCTAAGCTAACATATTAGAGCCCTTAGGTTGATATAATATATCCTCCTGACCATTTAACAAAGTCACTATTTTTATCATACCCAATAAAATATCATGTTTGGCATGTCTTAGCCAAAATATCATGTCTTAGCCAAAATACAATTTTCTGCCACTTGAAAATCCCACCAATTTTAACGGCCCACAAATCCATTTTTGGCATTGTAAACCGACGTCTGGTGATTTTCCATTTAATTACTAAAATTAAATAAATTTAGGAATAAATTCATAAAATGCAAATTACACAAAATCAGCACAAATTATCATCCAGAAAGATAATCTAATCACGTCATTGCAATTAGCATGAAATTCTGGTCACCGGCTATACTGGTATTATTTTTGGAAAATAAATAAATAAATAAATAATTACAAAAAATAATTATTAAACACCAATAAATAGAACTTAGGCCCGAAAAGCCTAATTAAATGCCGAGATGGGCCCGAAAAATTTCCAAACCACTCTAGATAAATACTAGAGTTCATCTAGGCCCTAATTGCACTAAACTAACTACCTAACATGGAACAATAATTAATTAAATTGCTAATCTAATCTAACTATCCATCTAAATCAAGTTTAACTTAAACTAATCAATCCTTAAGCATAATTAACCTACTAAGTGATGATTAGTGAGTTAAACTCACCTGATTAATGATATTCTTGTATCAAAATGACGGGGATGCGACGGTGGCCGATAAACCTCAAAGCGAGACTGCTAAGCAGGGCCAAACCGGGGCCGAAATCAGCCACGCAAAGCTTCGCGGTTGCTGCCCAGTTTTGGATCTGAAAGGGGGCTGAGCTGGGCTCGGCTGAGTTGTGGCTTCGGAGGAGGTTCGGTGGCTGAAACTCGGAGAGACGCGGGTTGCTCTCGGCTGACTTCGCTACTGGTCGTCGCGGATGAAGAATCGCGGTCAAATGGGACGCGTCGGACGAGGCAGCTGCAGAGAAGAATTGAAGGAGCAGCTTCGGTGGGGACGTGTGGGCTTCAAGGAAAATGAAAGAAATGCAGAGGCGGTGGAGGTGGAATGGTGCGCGCGAGGAGGAGAAGACCGGGACAACTGGCTCTTTGACCGAACAAGCAAAACAAAAAGGAAAAGCAGCAAGGGGAAAGGATGAGTGGGAATGTCGGCCAAAAAGGGGGAAGAGAAGTGTGGAATTAGAAAAAAGAGAAAAAGGGAGAGAGAGAGAGAGAGAGAGAGAGAGAGAGAGAGAGAGAGAGAGCGACATGGATAAGAAGAGAGGGGGGAAGGCTTGTCGGCTAAAGGGGAATGTGCAAAATATAAAAACATAAAAGAAAAAGAAAAGGGGACGTGCGGATTTGATGGCCGAATGAGGGGAAGGAAAAGTTTAAATAAAACCTCTTATACTCGTCAAATCTTGGTCCCACAAGCTCTCATTCGATCCAATTTGGTCCCCAAAAATCCCCATGCTAAAATACCTAATCCTCACTTGCTTTCTTGCACCTTATTTCTCTCAAATAACAAATCTTGTGTAGCAAAAATGGTCATTTCCTTCAATTCCGAATTCCATTTCCCTTTTTCTCGGAATCGAATTCTGAACAAACCTCTTTGATTGGTGTCCAATTTTATCAAAGAAAAAGCCCACATAACTTCCTTTCACCAAGTAACTCTCATTGGAGGCCAAAATCCCTTTAAATTGGCCAATCCGAATTTCCATTCGTTTTCCGAATAGTCCGAACTGATTTTCCGTAAAAATCCCAAATTCGCCGAAAATTCCTCAAAAGGTGCGTCGACACTTCTAATATGACTAGCGATCTGACAGAACTTTCAATTTTTGAAATCGGGTTTAAATTCGCGGTTAATTTCAATCTGACGCGATTTTAGTGTGACCTAACATATCGGGTAGCTTTTAGGAATTTTTGGTGCAATTGACCCGTGGTTGATTTTTTTCGAGCCATATGTACTTCTTCGACAAATTGGCGACTCTCGGTTATAGTGAAAACCTCAAGGTTTCAAATACGGACATAGGGCGCCAAAATAATAGATAAATCCGTCTAGTGCCGATCGACGATAATTTTGCAAATTAGTGGAATCACCCACATTTAGCCATACATCTCAGTCGAAATGAATTATCTTTGATCTCTGACCAATTTTTAACTGTGCCGTAATGACCCTTGCAGACTAGCACGGTCAAGCAGTTGATTCGTAGTTGAATTCTCAAATCTATTGCATTTAAAATCCCTTAACGGCTTTACCTGATAGGCTAGTTATCTCGTGAGTGGCCATCTAAGAGAAAAGTACTATAGTCGCATCGATGAAAAGCCTAATTTATCCAATCGAAATCAAAACTTGAAAATTAGGATGTCACAGAGGGTCCTTTCTCAAGTCAAGATTTTCAAAGTTGAATGGATTCAACAATGATTCGAACATCTCAACATGATTGATGAAAAGAGGGTAAAAGCCTTATGCCTTGGATAAAGCTACCAAAGACGAGAACCAAAGTCATTCAACCATAAGGTTCGACCAAGATATTTTGAGATCAATGATCTTGTCTTGAGGAAGGTCCTGCCTATCATTCCAAACCCTTGTGGAAAGTTCACTTTGAACTATGAAGATCCATACATTATAAAGAAGGTGCTACTTGGTGGAGCATTGATTCTTATAGAAATTGGTGGCCGAGAGTTGCCAAAGCTTGTAAACATTGATGCTATCAAAAAATATTATTCATAAATAAAGTGAAAGGCTTTTGAGCTACTTTTGGATTGAATCTAAGCCACTTCAGGATACTTGCATTATGCATCTCATGCATGCATAGCACATTTGCATGTTTGTTCATCCTACATGTACCAAAGAATCTTCAAGGAAGACCTCATTTATTCTTAGGAGATCAACCTCAAGAGAATTGAAACCCAAAAGTTCAGCCCCCTTCTTTACAATTTAGGAAAGACCTAGTTGATTGGAACACTCGAGTAGTTAGCCCCTTCTCAACAAACAAAATCAGTTTTGTCCAAAATTTTTCAACCTTGTTTCCAAAATCTTCCCAGAGGAGTTAAGGAGACATATTTTTTGAAAATCATTCTTGATATCTTAAATCCCCATGAAGAAGAATTTATCAAATTGATGTTTTGGAAAAACTTGAAAATGATTGTTAAATATGCCAAATGATAGTGCCTAAGATAATGAGAGGCAAGCCTTTGACCAAATACGTCCTCATACACACTTTGAGAGAATTGAGTGATACAAACCATGTCTTAGGGTATAGGATTCATTCATAGTGAATACATGGATTGCAATGATGAAGACATTTCTTTCTTCAATCCCAAACACTATTGAGATCTCTTGCAAGCCACTTTGAGCCAAATAGGGGGTATTTTTAAAATAGCTTTGTCAAGAACAACCCCATTAGGGAAAAATAGGGGTCTTGGTTGGAAATTAAGGAGCAAAAGATCATGAAAGATGTTATTGCTTTCACTTGCATTAATCTTCTTGTGTTAGCTTCAGATGAATTCTTATGAAAGCTTGAAGCATCCCAAAGTGATGAAGAGCATTCCATTCACTACAAAAAACACAATTACCTCTTGCTTAGCCAATTTGAACCTTATTCGCCTCTTTCTAAAACCTCAGGTGATGATTATCTCCCTCCCTAGGGCAAGGTATATTATTTACCAACAAAAAATTGAAAACGTTGGTCACATTTGTAAAACCACTCAAGAGTCCTAGATCCTCAAAAGAGAATGCAAACTTGCGGTATAAAAAACAATATACTTGGTAAAAGTAAGGCCAATGCCTATAAAAGATTCATTGTGAGAAAAACAAGATCAACAGTCATGCAAAATATCACGCATTGAAAAACAAAAGAAATGCTTTGCAAAGCACATGTATTGCAAGCAATGTCATTAGAGAAAGGAGAGCAAAGTTCTCATGACTCAAACCAAAATAGTCAAGAGGATTCTCGAGATAGGTCAAATTTCAAAAGTTGTGACCTCCTAAAAGTTGTGTGTGATGGTAATGATGTCAAAATAATCACTCACTTTTAAACGCTTGATATCTAAAAGAAATTCAAGCCTTTCAAGCCTCACTCGAACCAATATTACAACCCTTATCTGAAGTCTCTTCCAATTGGGATGGTTCGAGTTGAAGTGAAAATTTCGCATAGGAGTTACCGCTAGAAAGAGTGGAAGCAATCCTATCTTATCTTATCTTCAAGGTTCTTGACTTGTAAATCCAATAGAGATAACAATTGACTATTCTTTTCTTGACCTCAAAGCGAATATACTTTGTGTAAGCCCATGACCAAGCCTACATTACAATCCCTTCAAAGACCTTTTGATTAATGAATTTGAATTCATTGTAACATTTACAAAAACCTTCAGAATGTATTACATGAGACCCCTCCAAGGAGAATCAAATAGCTTTCCCACATCAAAGGTTGGGAATTAAAGCCTTATTTGAGAGCAAGTGTGAAAGATCTTTTGATTAGGTTATTTCTAGTTTGGCATATTTGATTTAATTTTTAGATGGTTAATCAAACTTCATTTTGTTAAAATCCTCTCCGAAGGAATTTAACGATTGGTATTGTTTACCAAGATATGTTTGAATGATCTTGCAAGATTAACCTTCAAGCAATCTAGAAATTCTTTTTCAAAATATATGTTCCCAAGTAAACCGATTTTTGGTCATCATAAACCATACTCTTTGTCTCAGGTTTTTGGTCATCCTAAATTATAACCCTTATCTTAGGTTTTTGGTTGTCCTAAACCATATCATTTGTCTCAAGTTTTTGGTCATTCTAAACCATAATCCCTTATCTTAGGTTTTTGGTCATCCTAAACAATAACCCACTGCCTTATGTTCCTGATAAATTTTAAACCTTGTCCTTTAGGTTGATGGTAAACCTTAAACCTTGTTCCTTAGGTTCCTAATAAACCTTAAACCTCATCCCTTAAGTTCATGATAAACCTTTAATCTCGTCCTTTAGGTTTTAGATTATCATCATAAATCTTGACTTCAGGTTCTAAGTTATCCTTATAAACCTTGATTTTAGATTCTAGGTCATCCTTAAACCTCGTCTTTATGTTAGTGGTCATCTTTAAGTCATTCCCTTTCCTTAAGAATCACATTTTCTTCATTCCATTCCACAAGAGAGATAGAGAAAAAGACCCCAAGCATGAATTCAAACATTCCAATGAGAGAAGGTAAGTATTTAGGTATATCTCTAACCAAATGTCATTTCCTTTGTTACTTTCTATTCTCAAAATGAAGTCGACTAAAAATTGCAGGTATCGATTTTTTCTTTGAGTGGAACCTCTTCAAACTCCCACTCAAAGAGGGGTAGGTGTTGACACCTAATTTTTAGTCAACGAGTCAAAAAGGTTTAAAAAAATTGAGATTTAGATTTTCAATCACGACGGAGCTTGTTTCTTGACCAAAAAGTGTTGTTGTTTTTTTTTTTTTTTTAAATTTTGTTTTGCATTATTTCTTTCGAGCAATTTCCAATTAGTTTCAAGAAATTTAAAAAGTTAAACGATTGACTTTTAGATTGATTTTTTGATCAACTTTTTAATCAAAAGCCAACTCCGAGGTCAAAAATTGATTTTTTTGCCTAAAAAGATGTCAATTAGTTTTAATTTCACTTTTCTCAATCTAATTTTTAAAAATCCAAATATATGGCTCAAAAATCAACCTTTTAGTCAAACCTTTAATAAAAAAAAATTGAAAAAAAAACAAAAATCCACAAAACATTTCTTTTTAGTTTCAATTTGATTTGTGTCGAAAATTTCATAAAATTCAATTAAGAACCTTGTTTTCCAAATTTTTTGGTTTTAGGTTTTAGATTGACAAAAAAAAAATGTTTTGTTTTAACCATAATTAGGTGTAGTTCCTTTTATGACATTTGGTCTAGGGACTATTCTAAATCCACTTGTGCATTCAATTTCGCAAATTGTGATATTGAAAGACAAATTGTCATTTTAAGCCATAATTAAGGGGTCAAAATCGGTTTTTCATGATTTATGAATGGACAATTGTTTCCATTAATTTTCTTAGGAGAAGTCCAAATCTGGGGTCAATTTTGAGAAATTCACGTAAGAACTTCCAGATTTGAGGGATTTTACTCTTTTGAAGGTAAGAAAATTGAGCCGTTGAGCTCAATCAAAGAAATTTAGGTTGACCCATTCAAGTCTATGGATCAATTGAATGAATCTAGGTTCAATTTTAATGTTAGGCCTCGATTAATTTTTGGCCTAAGTTTTGGCATTCTAATTCAATGTCAATTTAAATTTATTAGGTGATTCTACACATGGGTAATTTGTTAAACATGTCTATTGCAACATGAATGGAATTCAATTTCAATTAATTTGCAATTTTAGCCATAAGATTGTGAAGATAACTCGTTTTAGCCCTTAAAACTTGATTTCATGTACCCATGATTTCGGTCCTTTGTCTTTCGTAATAATCACTCAATTAGGTCAATAGAGAGTCCATAAATAGTATTGGTGGAGTTTAATTGGCTTAATTAAATCAAAACGGACAATTTCTCCTCAAATCGTGCAAGCGTTTTTCTTCAATTGGTGTCGCGACCTCTTTTTTTCCGGCGCCCGCAATCGGGTACGAGCGCCTAAGGAGGCTAATGGCTCGGCTGAAATTAGTTAAGCCCGGACTCTCCCGAGTCCACCAATTCACGACTTAATGGTTCAAGTTTTTAATCTGTAAATCAATTTTTAAAATGGAGTAGCCACTAATCGATTTTAGGGTGGGTTGATTAGAAACCCAAGTGAAGTATCGGGAGAAATACTCACTCCTGCGCAACCAGAGAAAATAGGATCGGGGACTTGATTACACTAGTTAATCACTAATGCCCTTTCGGTATCTAATCTTATTTAAACCCTAAGGCTTTTTGGATTTTTGAGGGATTTTTCCATGCATTTGTGAAGGAAAAACATTTTTTGGACATTTTCTCATTTTTTGGACATAAAAAGCATTTTTTGATTTTTTTGGTCTTTTTTCTGAAAATATAAATCATTTTTTGGCTTTTTCTAACTTTTTTTGGATTTTTTGGGAAAATATGGACATTTTTGATTTTTTTTGATTTTTCGGAAAATAAATTATTTTTGATTTTTTTAAATTTTATTTATTAAAATATTATTTTTATTTTAAAATAATATAAAAACGAACCGGGTCAAACCCTAGGGTTGGGTCGACCCGCTTCGTCTGCCCGAGACGTTGCGGGCCCGACTTAGGTTTTTTTGGTCCTCCCATTTTTTTTTTTTTTTAAAAAGCCCAAACCGCTCTTGGCCCGTTTTATAAAAACTCCAGTTCAAAAACTACCCGACCCATGCGCACAACCCGGCCCGGGGAAACCCTACCCTGAAACAGGGGAACCGGGTCGCGACAGACCCGCGAATCGACCCGGTTCCCGGCCTCCTCTACCCCTTACTCTCTCGCGGCACTGATGAGAGGGACTGGGACGGTGGAACGGTGGCACTACAGAGGACAGTAGCGGTGCGGCGTGGCGGCACAATGGCGGCGGGGGGTGGAGATGCAGAGGGAACGGCGGACAGAGCGTGGTAGAGGACCGGATCCCGCGGTGGCTCGGGGCGACGAGGAGGGTTTCGAGCGGAAACGGCGACACCAAGCGGGGTTGATACCTGTCTATGGAGAGGGTATGGCACAGTGGCGTTGCTGGTTGGCGAGACGGAGTTGTTGGTGGTGGAGGCGGCTGCCTAGAGCGACGGGGCAGCGACGGTCGCGATGGCGAGGCCTCGGCTTCCCAAATCTGGTGTGGCGTTGGCGGGTCAGTCTCGGCACGGCGTCGGGGCGGGGAACAACAGCAGCAAAACCTCACTTCTCCAGCTAACCTCACTCGACCTCTACCCTCAGATCTGACCCTTCATGCTCAGATCTCTCCCTCTCAAGCTCGCCTGCTCGCGGATCTGGGTTCGCTTGCCGCCGGCCTCCCCCGATGTCTCTCGGTGGGAGGTCGTTTAGCTTGCGACCCGATCCTTCGCTCTCTTGGCTTGCTCTTCGATTTCCCCCTTGAAGTCTCTCAAAGGGAAGATCTTGGAGTTCGCCGTGTCCCTTTGTCGACGGAGGTGCTCCTCTATTTATAGGCGAGGAGGAGGCTGGTTGACGGAGGTTCGGCCGTCGGCTCTCGCACGCCGATCGGCTCTGGGTGCGGCTGAACCGGCGTCTCATCTCAGCATTAAAGGCGCGCATTGAAGGCGCATGCGCGTTGTCCTTCTCCTTCGGCGGCCTGCCTCCGTGCCTCTCTGCCGTAGGCTGCCCTTGAGCGCGTCGCCGGCCACCGCGCATGAGATGCAGAGGCGAATGAAGAAGGAGAAGACAGGAGGAAGAAGAAGAGAGGGGGGGCCGGGTCGTGCGAAAGAAAAATGGGCTGGCTGCTTTTTTGCTTTTTGCTTTTCTTGTTTTTATTTGTTTTTTTTGTTTTGTTTTGTATATTATTTATCCGAAAAGACAAAATAAAATAAAATAAAAACTTAATAAAATAAAATAAACTTAAATAAAATTAAGGTGTCAACAATTGGTCCTTGAGGGACCAAATTGCATAAATTTTGAATCCACAAAGGCCACATAGGTGTGAACTAGCAAGAATTAGCTAGAATTCATCAAATAGGCGTGAGTCGATCTAACCAGTTCGACTGATCGTTGGCGGGGCAAGCTAGTTTGGCCCTTTGTCGGCCGGTTCTAGACCTTCGGCGATTGGTTCCGGGATCCTCGCCGTGTCAATTTTACTCCCATGCCCTATCTTTCTCAAGATTTTGCGGATTGGCCTTTGAATTTCATGAATTTACAATTTGACTCTTAATTAGGCCCCCAAGCGCAATTCTCATTTTAAACTCAAATTTTAGCAAATTGAACCCATCTGATTGGTTCTTTGACATTTCTTAATGATGATTAATCCTTTAAATTTTGATTTGGACATTAGATTAAGATTTTGGCCATCAGATCGAATCGATAGCTGAGATAAGTCAATTTAGGGTTATTTGGGGAGGCTTCATTTTTATAGAAAATCTCTCTCTCTCTCTCTCTCTCTCTCTCTCTCTCTCTCTCTCTATCTCTCTCTCTTGCCGATGGCCTTTCATCCTCATCGACAGCCCTTTGGTACTCCTTAGTCATCGTCGAAGAAGTCGCTGGAGTCGCTGTGGTTACCGCCCTCCCGTCCGGCGCCTTTTCTTCAATTGAACCTAGGATTGACGTCACGCTGGTCCTGTTCTCAGCCGGTTCAACCAACTAAACCGAACACCGTCTGGCAGCCTTTGGTGCCTTGACTGGCATCGATATGCTCATAAGAGAGTCCCTAACCCTTTGGTGGTCGGGGCCTTGAAGATCGACCACCGGTCCACTTCCGATGGCCATTTTCTTTGTCGGAGGTCCTGAAGGCCAACCCAATTACACTGGTTCTGTTTGGAGCTGATTCGACTGTTCGACGGCTTTCTCAGGTGGTTTGACCACCATTGATCGGTCACCAGGAGAGTTCCCGACCCCTAATTAAGGCCTTAAGCGCAATTCCCATTTGGCCTAAAATGAGGCATTAGATGACCTTATTTGAACTTGAGACCTTCTAACTTAGAAAGTACATTGCAAGAACTTCAATTTGATAGGTTGCACAACTTGAACGAGTGACGTGTAGCCCTTGAAAAATGACTCGCAATTTGCTTGATTCTGCATATTTTTCAACTCTTTTTAGGTTCTGCTCTTATTTCGCCTATGGACTTTGCTATTTTTGTGTTGATTTCTATTATTGATTTTTGAGAAAATTTTTTTCATAGATTTGTTCCAAATCGCCTCCTGTTACTTTTTGGACAAGTTTTTGGCAGGTGAAAATCACCTAAATTTGAGCATAGTTAAGTCTTCCCTACATTAGTCCGAGACACATTTTGATGAAATTGAGCATATAGATGAGTCCATTTGGCCTTAAGATCTTCATGAAGATTGAAATACCATTATGTGCTTTCCATCGGTGCATGATTTGCATGATTTCATTGCCATTTGGTATGTCAATTGCATACGTAAACACATGTAGGTCCTGCCGCAATTAGAATGTTTTATAACACACATCTGTTTTTCCATTTTCATCACGATTCATGTGCTCTCAGTCAGACTTTCATGCCTAGATGAAAAACGTTTGCCATTATGTGTTCTATATGTTAAATTTTTCGTTAGATTTTTGTATGTTCTTAGGTGACCTAAATCAATCATTTTCTATTATGTTGAGATTAGTTAAGGCCTTGTCATGTGTATACTTTATCATGCTTGTTAAGGTCTCTTAGGGACTAAATCTTGTGTCAATGCCTTCTTGGTTATTACAATGTGCATTGCAAGCTTTGTGTGCATATGTGGTTTGACATGATTGAGTATCATTTGACATGTGAAAATTATGTTGCAATTAGGCTAGTTGCACTTTGAAATCCTCAAGTATGGCATTATAGTCTTAAATCGTGTTGCATTGTCTTGATGTGCATGGCATTTTCACATGTCAACTTAAAGTTAGATGTTTACCCTAATCACTTATCACATCCAATTTTTGGTCGTGTGTGATTTTCATGCCGTTTGTGCATTGCATAGGTGACTTTAGGACTTAATAATGCATATTTGCATTCTGGCTTGTTGATGACTGATGTGCACACTTTCACAAGCCTCAACTTTAGAGCACCGAATTGACTTTGATTGAATCCGGCCCCTTCTAGGAAATCATAAGGCATACTTAGACTTTTCAAATGCCACTTGTTTTGTGTAATTTGCTCGTCCTTAGTCCCATTTTCCGTTTTTCCAAAGTTAGATTAGTATTATGACCTAGGATTAAATTTGGATCCTTGTTTTTACCCTTGTGTAGGCAGACTTTTGCCATTTTTGTACCAATTTTTAATATAAATTCTTGAGTTGGACCCTCAACAATTTTTTTGTTATTCTTTTTCATGGTGAAATTTCATAATTTTTAGACCTCATTTGGTATGGTAAATCTTAGTTGCAATGACTTGATATCCTACTGTTTTGGCAATTTCCTGATGTAATGATGTGCACTGTTAGATTTTTATAAAATCATGCTTAGCTCTTTTAGGAAAACTTTCTTCACAAAAGTTGTTCCATATCATGTTATGGATGTTTTGTAATTTTTTCAAAGTTAGATCATCAATGGGTGCCACTCAATTTTGCTAATTTAATGTGCTTTGTCTGAAATGTTCTATTATAGGCCTTTGTTGTGATTGCTTATCTAGATCTTTTAGGCTAGTTTTTGCATGGAATTAGGATTTCATATTCATGATTTTTTTTTCAAATCCCTTGATCTTCATTGTCAAAAGATTTTCAATAAATAAATTGACCTTTTAATCACATCTTTCCAAATCTCGATTGGAAATGCCTTTCTTTGCACATTGAAATGTCTTTGGTACATGTGATGTTTCCAAAAGCAAACATTTAGAAATATTTTAAATACTTGATTTGACTTTGGAAAAATCGAGGTTTGGACTGTATTTGAAATGCCCACGATGTCTATGAGTGCATTTATGTGAGCCCTAAACTAGTATTGGCAATTAAATGCATTCCATAGCCTAGATATTTCTTTGTCTAAATATTTTTCAGTTCTCTTTGAACTTGTTATTTGACATTGTGGTAGTCATGGTTTGGACCATATTTGAAATGTCTACGATGTCTGTGAGTGCATTTATGCGAGCCTTAGACTAGCCTTGACAATTAAATGCGATCCATAATCGAGACATCTCTTTGTCTCAAAAACCTCACTTTCCATATCAATGATTTCAAATTCATCTTTGAAGCATCACATGTACCTTCCATGCATACAATCATTTGAAGCATCCTTTTCCCCGAACAAGAAAAATACAAGATTAAAAGAATGCAAGATTGGCTAAGTTTGGAATATCCTCAGGAAATCATTGAACAAATCCAGAATGATAGCCTTATTGAAAATCTTGACAATCTCATGTAGTAGTGTCATATAGATCTATTCAAGTTTCATGGAGGATCAATTCTTTGTCCTTTTGAATTAAATCCCAAGTATTCATTTATACATCCTTTAATTTGAAAGGAATATGATTTCCTTGACAAACTTCGATGTATGTTATGGTACTTAACCAATAAGTATTTGATAGCCATTGAGTTTCCTATTAGAATATTCATGGTCAAGTTAATTAAGCCAATTACGCTTCGTCATAATGAGGGAAATGAAAGCGACATGAACCTCCTGACTATGCTTAAGTGGCTTTATCCTCCTAATTATTGGAAATGCCTTTTTCTACAAGAGCTTAGAACTACCCCTCGGGCAGAACCAGAAACACACATAATTGTGTTTTTTTGCCAACCATGCACTTTTGTGCGAAATAATGGCACACTTGAACCACCACCTATAAGCCTCAACCATATCTCTAAGAAATCTACAAGTCATTTCCTAATTGCGTTAGATCCATTGAATACAACTACAGAGAACTTTAGAGAGTCCTATGTTAAGAAAATCGGACAATTCCTGAAGAAGTATATGATTACTCAACACTTATCCCATGGGATCACTATGGACTTGCACCTGCAGCCAAACAAGCATTTAAAGAATTCAATCAGCCACTGAACCAAGATAAGATGCCTCAATCATAGGAGCAAGATATGGTGAAAATGGATGATCTTGCACAGTCCTCTCAAGAATTCTATGCTCAAGCATCCTATGTCCAATGTGGAAGGCCTCTCTCTCAAGATTATGATCAAGGACCCTTGTCCTTATCCCTTGGATTAGACCCCAACACAGTCTCCCATTATGCTCAAACAGCAAATTGGCCCTAGCTAGTCATGCCTAAAAGAATAGACCAAGATAGTGTTCCAGGACCCTCCAGGACTTGTGAAGAAAGATCCTCCTCAAGCGATCTAAATATGTGGAATGCCCTGATATCACAAAGGGAATTCACTCACAACATTAACGGTCCTTAAACTGACTTTGGACTTGAACAATGCTACATGGAAGAGTAGCTTGCACAACATAACTCTGATGATTTAGATTATGATTAACTCCTTCGATAGTAGATAGGCCTATAGCAAAGTTACTGTAGCATAGATCACTATAGGAAAGTACTGTAGCAATAAGTTAGGGAAATCATTGTTCACAGTCACTGTTCATATCACCTAGAATAATTCCCGATCGAGATTCCTAGAGCCTATGTGTTTTCAGGACTCGTGAGAATGGTATTTGTTTTTTTTTTTTATGACCTCTTAATACCAATATAAGGCAAGGAGGATGTAATGTTTCGGGCAGAATCCCTTGAAGTAAAGTATGAGCTTGTGGAAATTCTCCTTATGTCTCTATGAACACTTCATCTTCTCTAGCCTAGTAGGATCCTCTACGAAATATAGCTTAGCTGGTTAGAAATTGTCACACCCCGATCCTCGAGCGCGTGCCTATCCCTCAGTGCTTGATTTAGATTACGACATCCTAGGACGCGTCGTCGACCCATTCATTTTAATGCGCATGTGGAAGCATATAAATAAATCCCCAGACAGCACAAAGATGGGATAGAAAAGCAATGCCGCAATTACATAACCAAAACACACCTTTATACATAGCCAACTAGTTTATATACAGTACTAGTCTATAGACAAAAGTCTACACAAGCAGAAAGGTCTATAAGTCCTCTAGGCGTTCGAACCCTCAGCCAAAAACTCCGAGGTCTCCTGGGGACTTGGGTCCACCGTTGCACCACCAGGAGGGTCAGCTGTACCCTTGCTAAAAGCAATCTCTAACACCGACACTAGGACCTCAAACTCTTGTAGGGGACCTTCTCTGGGTCCATTTTTCCTACACGATACCACACTCTGAATTGATGGGGTACCCTCCTAGGTAGATTTGCATCGATCTAGGCAATGGTCCTCACGAGTTCATAGACCCAGGCTCCTTGGCCACCGTGAAGAGGAATCTAGTTTACTTGTTTGGTGACCTTTTTAGGCTGGCCAAAACGCTTTGGAGGAATCACCATCTAAGGACCTGAAATGGTTGAGCACACGACGGGGTGAGATAATGTCTCGGCAAGTTCACCCCCTAAACTCCGACTAGGAAGGAAATATGCCTAAAGGCAGTCTATGCACACACAAGACAGATGACTTACCTTGCCTCAGTTTCTTCCTGCACGTTAGCACAATTCATAATCTCAACCAATCAATTCAATCCAATCGATCACTCAATTCATTCAATCAGTTCGATACCATCGATACGATCAACACCATCTATCCATCAGTACCATATATCAATCCATTCAATACGATCACTGCTCACACAAGCTGAAATAGATGGTAATAGTTCTCACAAGCTGATATATAGATGGTCATAGCTCTCATAAGCTGATATATAGATAGATAGTAGCTCGTACAAGCTGATATATAGATCGTTGTTCTCACAAGCTGATAAACGATCATTGCTCACATAAGTTGATAAAGTATACTGCTCTCACAGCTGACAATAAATGCTCTCACAATCTGACAATTTACCATGTTAAAAATACTCGATGAAAATAATCGTGTATGGGTAGATGGTTAGCCTAAGCCAAAAATGCAATATCTTTCTTTTAGAAAATCCCACTATTTATATAGTCCACAAAGACATTTTCGGCATTGAAAATTGACGCCAAGTATTTTCTAATTAAAATACCGAAATTCCACAATTTTGAGATAAATATCCAAAATTACAATTTTCACTCAATTTGCACAAATTAACACTTATTTAAATAACCAAGCACACCATTGCAATCAGCATGAAATTCCAATCACCGGTTATCTCGGTATAATTTTTGGAAAATAATAAATAATTAAATAAATACATTTAATTACCAAAAATATAAACTTGGGCCGGAAACGCCTAATTAAACACCGAAATGAGCTTGGAAAATTCCTGAACCAATCTAGATAAATAGTACGACTTGTCCAGTCTCTAATTAAGCCGTTCTAACCACCTAACATGCAAAATCGAATAATCAAATCGCTAATCCGTTCTAACTAACCACCTAAACCATATTTTGCCTAAACTAATGAACCCTTAAGCATCATTAACTCACTAAGCAGAGTTTAGCAAGTAAACTCATCGGTTTAGTGATCCGGTGAGTCCATGGTGACTGTGACGCGGAGACGGGTGACAAACCTCCTAGCGGTGCTTGACATGGCCCGAAAGAGGCCTAAAATGGGCCTTGAAGCTCATGGCTAGGCTAGGCTTCTCGATTCTGTCCAAGGACCGAGCAAGTTGGAACGGGGCTAGAAACAGCAAGCCGAGGTGGATCGACAGCCAGATGGGCTACTAGGTGGGCAGGTGGAGCTAGACGGCGGCGGAGGCGAGCTTGGGTGGTGGCTAGGGCTTCGATGATGACCAAGGACGGCTCGGGGGACACGGTGCACAAGTGATGGATGGTAGACGGCGTGCGGGCGACTAGTGGGCTCGTGGCTGCGTGAGCGCGGCTTCGGCTACTTCGGCGGCGTGCGACGGTCCAACGACGATAGGGGGAGCTTGGCTGGTTTCTCTGCAACTCTAAGCTCTCAAAGGTGGCAACAATGGAGAAAGTGAGGCTTGGGAGGAAGAAGGGGATAGCTGAAGAGAGGAGGGCCCTAAATGGCCACAAAAGTCCACATTTTATCCTCTTTGGTCTATTAGCAAGGCCCCACCAGCCTTTGCTGTCTTCCATGGCCACTTTGTAGCCCACAAACTTCCTCAACACACCTCTTTAATGGTTCAGAAGGTTGAGGAGACCATGACCTACGTGTCACGCCCCGAACCTCGAGTGCGCGTATAACCCGTGGTGGTCTATAGAATTTCGCGACGTTCCTAGGACTTGTCACCGACCCTTTTCATTTTATTGCACATGCAGAAGCGAATTAACTAATCCCTTGACAACGACAAACATGTGATAGAAAAGTAGGACAACCAACTTCAAATCAAATACACTTTTATAAACACTTCAAGCTTATACAAAAGGTCTATGTCAAAAAGAACTACTAAGCCACCTATGTGCCTGACCCTTCCACTTCAAGCTCTTGGCTCTTCACACTAGGGACCTGAAAATAACGAGTGAGATATAAATCTCAGCAAGTTCCACCCATAAGCCCCGGTGAGTATACCAACTCAACTCGGGGTATCTATCCATAACAACCCCACCACAAGCAACAACCAACGGTCAATACACATACAACCTTACTTGGTATGCCATACCTTACACGATATCACTCAGCACGATACACGAAATACACATGGCCATTAGATGATAGATTTCATCAATCACATATGAGTCGCATGACAAGCTATCTCACCTGGCCATTACTACACCCTGCATGTTATCGATTCACACGTACATGCCATAAACAATGTGCTTAACTCATGCATGACCGAAATCATAGATGCTATGATTCTCATGCGTTTTTGCACATTAGTGCGTCACCTATCACACATCAATACTTCATACCAAGCTCAAGGTTCTAGAGGTGCCCTCTCCTCACGAAGTTTCGATCTCGTGTGGCACTTAGTCCCTAACCTCAATTAGTCATAGTTCGAGTTACTAGAGGTGGCTCCCATGTAGTCATGTTGTCGTGTAGCACTTAGTTCTCGACTATATTAAGCAATAGCTCAAGGTACTAGAGGTGGCTCCCACGAATTTTCATTATTGTGTAGCACTTAGTTCTTGTTTACGAAAAGCACTAGCATAAAGTTCTAGAGGTAACTCACATGAAGTCTTACTATTGTGTAGCACTTAGACCTTGACTATTATGAGTAATGCTATAAGGTACTAGAGGTGGCTCACACGAGATTTCATTATTATGTAACACTTAGTTCTTTACTGGCTCACGACCAATCAGTTCTCTCAACACAACCAACTTTTTCATAAAAGCAGTCCATCTCCCATGTCCCTCGAACAATCCATTTTCCCCTCTTTATGGAAAACATATAATTCATGCAGATGTTTATGCTATAATACATCCAATCACTTCATAGGATTAAACACACATAAAATTAAACAAATTTTCACTTCTGGATGAACAATGCATGTGAATAGTATTTGTGTGAATAGTGTCGTGTAAACAGTAAATTTCCAGAATTCACTAAATAATAAATTATATTCAGAAATCATTAAAACAATGATTAAATTAAGATAAACATGCTTAATTAACTGCATAAGCATCATTAAGCTAATAAAGTACAATTAAGCTAAACCAATCTAATCGATCCATCTAACCACCTATCTTAGGGCTAATACAACTTAATTAAATAATCTAAACTAGAATTAAATCTAACTAAACTAACCCTAAGCAAGTTTAGGCACTAATCGAAGGATTAGAAGCTAGACTCACCCGTTAAGCGGGTTAGAGACACCGACGTGGCGGCGATGATGGTGGCTATGCACCGGGACCTCAACAACGATGATCCAAGGTGGTCCCAAGCTCAACACATCAACCATAGCTCGGACTCCCACTGAAAACACTAAGAAAAAGCCCTACTGGAGGAGAAACTAAACCGAAGGAGAAACTGAGTTGAACGGCTTGGCTGGAGCTTCGGCGAGGGGTTTAGCTGACAATTGGCGGCTCCTAGGTGCCTTGGGGATCTTGTGGGTGGCTGGGATGGGCGGAGGAAGGATCGGAATGGGAGAAAAATGGCCGAAAACGCAAAACAGTGTAGGCTGCAGGCAAACCGACGGATCGGCAACCAGTTCCTTCAAGGAGGAGCTTAGGCCGGTCGATGGCTTCTTTCGAGGAAAAACCAGGCTTGTTGGAACGGTCTGTCTCTCGTCACAGTGATAGGTGTCTCGTGGGCTGATTCATCTAGGAAGACCACTTTTGACTCAATTCTTCACTGAAGGGTCAACTGGAGTAGAAACTGGAGGAGTGGGAAAACGAGGAGAGAGAAAGCTTCGTTCTAGATGGGGACCGAATGAGGGAGAGAGAGGGTGCAGTGAGGGCTGTCAAGACCCCCGTCAATGCTTGCTTTAAGTTCCCATGCCAAGCCATCATCATTTTCTCTCTCTTCTCTAGCCTTTTCTCCTTACAACTAGGGATATTTTGGTCATTTCACCTTGCACAAATTACAAATCTGACCTTGGGCTGAAATTGGTGGATGGGCCTAAGGATTGGGCTTGGCCATGAATAGGAATGGGCTTGGGAATTTGTTGGGCTTGGGAAGATGAATAGTTGGTTTGGCCCAATGGGCTCATTTGTTTTTCTTAGGCCTACCATGGTGGCTTTGCCACCTTGGGCCTAAGGCCCACACTGGCTTGGCCCGCCCACGTCCTCACGGGCTTGCTTCCTCAGTCCAAAAATCCCTTTTCCAAATACTCGGCTTAACTGGCTCTATTGACTGTTTGATGCAGCTTCATCCAAAATCTGATCCAGACATTCTCGACAATTCGAAGCTCAATCTTTAGTCCTCAAGCCATGTCAATTTCGCCAAATGCCATTTTGGTAACAACTCAGACTGACGAGTGGCTTTGAGGATTCATGCGTCACCAACTCGTGCCAAACCATGTTCAAGATATCTCGACGCATGGATGTCCTTGATTACATGAGATTACGGAAGATAGATTCTTATTTCAAAGTACACGATTACTGAGGATCGACATAGGGTTGTTCATGGATTCGATAATGGTAAACAAAATCACCCGTTGTTCCATTATATTCTATCTGTGAATTGACTCCCAGTCATCCTTGAAATCGGCTTGCCCATCTACAGGATCGCCCTCACTCACGCAAGTCTCATGGTCAAGTCGTTTTCCTAGGTCGAGTCCTTTAGTTGCACAAGTTCTATCCTCATTAGCCTTTCCCCTCAAGGTCAGTATCTTAGGAGTGATCAATTCCGAGTGAGATCAACCAACAATGCATTGATGAAATTCACATCCATTCATTCCTCAGAGGACTCGAATTTCCGGATGTCACACTATGAATTTTGAACACATTTATCCTAAATTGAATTCAATTCCTCTCCAATTGGACCTAAATCGGTCCCCTTAAATTCAACTAAGATTTCCTCGACCAAATTAACATTTTTCCTCACCAATTGAACTAACTTGCATCCCAAAAATGTAATAAAAAACGGCCCTCTGATTTTTCTTATCGAAAACGGCCCTATTTTGTAATTTCGCCAAAAATATTGGTTTGTAGAAAAATCTTTGAACGATGAGTTGACGTTCCTAAAATAAATCATGACATGACAGAACTTTCAATTTATGAAATCGTATTCAAATTCGCGATTTATTTCTATGCGGTGTGATTTTATCGTGACCTAGCCTACCGGTAGTTTTTAGGAATTTTTAGTGCAATTGACCCGTGGTCGATTTATTTCAAGCCACAATGTATATCTTCAAAACATTGGTGATTCTTAGTTGTCATGAAAATCTCGAGGTTCCAAATACAGGCACAGGGTACCAAAACGACAAAAAAATCGGTCTAGTGCCGGTCGACGAGAATTTTATAATTAGGTGGAATTACCTGTATTTTCATCACATATCTCAGTCGATTCGGCTTATCTTTGATCTCTGATCGATTTTTAACTGTGCCGTAATGACCCTTGCAGATTAGCACGGTCGAGCAGTCGATTCCTGGTCGAATTCTCAAGTCTATTACGTTAAAATCCCTTAACGGCTTCACCAGATAGACTGGTTATCTCGTGGTGATCAGCTTAGAGAATAGAACTATAAGTGCGTCAATGAAAAGCCTGATTCATTCAATTGAAAATTGAAGTTGAAATTCAGGATGTCACATAAATGTTACCATCCTGGCATCCTTGAATGTGTCTATGCTCTAAACTGAATTTTTGGATAATTTGCAACTAAAAGGCAATCCTTAGAAGGCTTGAGTAAGAGGTTCAGCTAGTGTGGGATAGCATATTTGCTACAGCTGACCTACTTTTTCTTTGGTTCTAAGTATAGATCCCCTCTTTATGTCCTTGGAAGGCTTGAACAAGAGGTTCACCTAGTGTGGGATAGCATATCTGCTGCAGCTGACCTAGTTTTGATCGGTTCTAATTACATATCCCCTCATTTGGTATCAAAGCCATGGTTTCATTTGTGATTTAGTTTGTTTCATGCGTTGTTAGATGGTGAATCCATTACTGTGAAGATTTTCTCAACATCATGACTGATCTAGAAATTCTTAATGCTCCTATTACTCTTATTCCATTCTTATCTTCCTCTTCTGTTTCAAACTTTCGTGTGTCAGATGCCTCCAAAATTGACTATTTTTATGAAGTCTCTCTTACTGATAATACAAAAATCTCTAAAACTCAGCTTTCTTTATGAACCCATATTTAGCTTTTGCTAAGCCCTCTTCATCGTTTTCCTCTATCCGTTCAATTCAATATCTTATTTGCCAAATTCCCAAAAAAGTGAAAGAGTATGTGTAGTCCTCCAAGTTTGATCAGCATTCTATTCCAGCCATTCAAAATGAGTACTTTGGTACTCTCCATATCCCTTCAGAACTTCCTAATCAATGTACCAAATAGGAATATTCTCATATCCATTATGGAGCTATCCGTCTTGCACTTACTTTCCATGGACAAAAAGGTTTGCCAATTATAACCAGAATGGCCCTATTGGACACTCGATTTCTAAATTACCAGCATGCTTGTATTGGCACTGTTCAAACCACCTTGAATGCTGGGATAGTCTTTGTAACCTTATATCCAAATTTCAACGGCCCTTTCAGATACTCAATTGCTTTCCTTCTTGAAGGTTCAAATTCAGCTTACTGGAGAACCCCAGATTGCAGATTCCATTGCAGCAACCTTGCACTACCAGATGGTCTATCGAGTGTAGAATCACGCTCTTGATCTTAATTTTTAGAATGGAAATGAATATACCATATCCATCTCCATGCAATATGACTAAGCCTCTTACATTCATATCCCCAAGCAAATCCCCAAAGAAAAGCTGGCCAAACTCCTTGGGGAGACTTGGATTACTAACTATGAAAAGCTACACCATAATAATAAACCCCTCCAGTCCTCATATTCTAAATTTGTAAGAAAAAAAGATGGTACTATTGCCATCAAATTTGGCAAAGAAAAGGAAGAAAGCTCTTCTATCTTCCAAACTCTGTTCATTATCTAGCCTTGTGTTCTAGATTCGATCCCTGAGCCAGATCCAAAAAAGATTGTCAAATACTTCCAAAGTGATGAAAATCTTGTCCATTACTATAAAGACCCTCATTGCCATTGTTTTTGGGATCCTTTCTACTAGTGCTCTTCATGTACAAATTCTCCTGATGGGTGGACTTGGCTACAAGGCCTAAATGGAAAGCTTGAAAGCAAAAGATGGTGTAAACCAAAGGTATTTAAATGGAGATCCCTCTGTTGATATCCTTAGAGAAAGTAATAAGTTCTAGTGTATGGTTTCTTATGCCCCATCTCCTATCTCCACCACCTTCATGTACATCATCATCACCATCCTCATCAGCTTTACCATCCACACCTTCTCATAAAAAACCAGCCGTTTCCCCATTTTACAAGCCAATCCTTAAGTTGGCAAAAAAAAAAAAAAAATCCACTTGAATTGCTAAATGAAACACTACCCAGCCAAGAGCAGAAGAAGGTTAGTCCTTTTATTTCCATGTTCCATGATGTAAACTTTCCCCTTCTTGCACGAGAAGGCTATAAACTTTCTTTTCTTGCTGTTGAAGAATTTATTGACTATAGGGAAGGTATCGTCATATCCCAAAAATACCCACTTTAACTGATGTGGACAAACATGGAAGGCAAAAGAGAACTCTTGTTGCCGAAGCCATTCTAAATTAGCAATCACAAACTCTTTTAGCGCACAATAATGCTTTTAAAACGGTTGACTCTAAAATAGTCGAAGTTTAGAAAGATCTCAAGAGGTATGATGAAATCATCAAAAAAATGTTCGTAGATTTCCAGAAAAGGCCTCATGCCCTGGAATCGGGACATCATTTGGGATATTATTTTCTTGAAGGCCTAAAGGTTGAAATAGAGAAACTCAAGAGGTAAATCTAACTTCTTAAAGAAGGCAAATTCATACCTTCTGATCAATTCCCTACTTTGCCAAGAATTGAATACTCTATTTCACCATCACAGAGCACTTCATTCTTGATTGCTCCTGTAGAAACCTCTATTAGACGAGACAGAATTGATGTGGTAGAAATGCAAAATTGTCTTCGACAAAAATAGATAGGCTAAGAAAAGAAAAAGGGAAAGAGAAGATTCTAGAGGAACCCTTTAGATCCATAAAAGAAGAGCTAGATCAAATGATGTTATCCAATATAATGGAATCATTCATGAGAGATTTGAGTAATTAGGAGAATAGACAACTTGATCCTACTATATTGAAAAACCACAATCAACTTCTCTTATATCCAATCTTTCCGATAGGATCAAAATCAAAACCAGATTTGTTATCTCTTTCATCTTCCTCTTCTTTTTCAATTCCTACTGTTGAATCTATTGGAGAAAACTCCCTTATTGTTTTGAAGTTGACAAAATATTTCCATCAGTCTAGTTTGAAGGCTTTCAGATTCAAGTGTTAAAGTCTGACGAACTCTAGATTTTGTTGTCAAAGTCTGAAGACTCAAGACTCAAAGTCTACCTTTACTGACAGTTTCTAGACCAACGAAGAGAAGATTTATCTAGATACGAGTTTATCTTCAAGGATTCGGTTCGTTTGGTTTGTAGAAGATCCTACGGCTGGAGATAGCACATCGAGATCAATTATTCGTGGAATCAATTCGGATAATTAAGATCCATTGAAAAATGAAGTATACTTGGAAGGTTTTACTTATGGAAACCTAGATCCTAATTGTATGGGCGAGCATGATCAGTGGGCTATCATCATATTTCTTAAATGACTCGAGATCTCTTTGATTGATTCTATCAAATGGGAAGATTGGAAGAACTCATTTGGAAGGTGCCAATGGTTGTAAAGGCATGAAGGAGTATATAAGGAAGACACTCAAATTATTCGAGTGTGTGCATGAAAGAAGAATTCCGAAGTCTGAAACTCTTAGTTCTTTGCCGTTTCAATCGTTGAACTTTCATTGTACTCAAAAGAGAGAGCAAACACCTATGAGATTTTGAAGAAGTGTAGTAGAGTCTTTACACTGTAAATTCAAGGACATAAGACTGTAACATCTCTTTTGTTCTTTAGTGAAATCCAGCCAGTGGGCTGTCAAAGTAGGAGAGTGGACGTATGCTTGATCGAAGCTAAACCACTATAAACATTGTGTTTCTATTCTCTCTTCCTTAAACTCCTTATTTTTATTATAGCTTCATATAACTATTTACTATTGTTTATGCTGCTAGCAAATTATTTTAAAGTCTCATAAAAATTTATTTATCACCTATTCACCCCCCTTAGGTGATCTTATTAGCCATTTCAATTGGTATCAGAGGTTGTGTGCTCGTTTTATTGAAGTGTTTTTACTTCTGAGCTAAAGATCAATGGCTAGTATTTTGGCTCCAGATTTGGTTGAAGGCTAAAGCAACACCATACTTCCTTACTTTGATGGAAATGAGTACAATGTTTAGAAAAACAAGATGAAGGCATTCATATGATCGAAAGATCCCCGGAATGAGATGTGGTAGAGAAAAGAATTATTCTTAAAGTTGCATCAGTCTTAAAAAGAGGAAAAGAAGTTATAGATGCTAGCGAAATGGCACAAGAAGAGATAACCAAGAGACAAGCTCTTAATGCTAAAGCAATCTACTCTTTATACTATGCTTTATCTCTTACTGAATATAACTGAATTTCATCTTGTGAAACAGTAAAAAAAGTCTGGGATAGGTTGCATGTTACCTATTAAGGAACTGATCGAGTTAAAAAAACAAAGATCAATATCTTACTCGGACAGTATGAAGCCTTCAAGATGAAACCGATAGAATCTATTACTGACATGTTTAGTCATTTTACAGAAATTGTAAACGGTCTATCATATCAGGGATAGCCAATCCCAAGACTAATGAAGGTCAATAAATTGCTGCATGGACTATCCAAAGATTGGAATAACGTGAAGACTTCAATAAGAAAAACCCAAAGGATCATGCCACTTACTGTTGATGAACTCGTAGGCACACTTCAATCATACAAAGTGGAGCAACTTAATGAAGAAGAAGATCCCAAAGGTAAGAAGTCAATTGCTTTAAAATCTAACAATGATTCTGATGATACTGATTATGAAGAAGACATGGATGATGAAGAGCTAACACTCATGATAAGGAGATTTAGGAAACTAAATAAAAAGGGAAGAAAATTCAATTGGAAGAAGCAACACTTTCAAAAATTCCAGAATAAATCAACTGAGGATGACGAGATTAATAAAGATGTGGTCTGCTTTGAATTCAAGAAAAAAGGACATATCAGACTCAATCGTCCTCTATTGAAGAAAAAGAAAGCAAGAACTGAGAAATTCAAGAAAGCCCTCAAAGCAGAGACATGAAGTGATACCGAGTGTAAGGAAAGTGATGGAGAGTATGCCAACATATGCTTAATGGCAAACTCAGACTCAGACTCAGACTCAAACTTTGAAATAGACTCAGACTTAGACAGTGAAATTTGTGAAAACTAGTACGAGCACCTATAGGGGGTGAATAAGTGTAAAAACAAATTTTCCCAGGTGAAGTGTGTAACTTAAATCAGCAATAGATTATGAAAAGGAAATTAGACTCATGTAAACAAATCGAGTTACGATCAAAGTAAAAGATTATAGGGAAGAGAATAAGAACACATGGTTTATAGTGGTTCAGCTTAATCCAAGCCTATGTCCATTCTTCCGCACTGACAACCCACTAACTGGACTTCACTATGAACCAAAAGAGTTGTTACAGTAAAGCTCTTCCTTGATTCTATAGTGTGAAGACTCTGCTACACTTCCTTAAGGTCTCACAACAATATAGACTCTCTTTTGAGTACAAGATTTCGCTCAATCAATTTAATTGACAAAGAACAAGGAGCTTTAGACTTTGGAATTTTTCTATCGTGCACACACTTAAACAACTGGAATGTCTTCCTTATATACTCCTTCATGTAATCACACCCGTTAGAAATTATTAAAGGAATTCTTCCAATCTACCCGTTGGACAGAATCAATTAGGAAGATTTCGAGCTATTTAAGGAACATGACGATAGCCCACCAATCCTTGCCCATATAATCAGGATTTAGGTTTCCATAAGTAGAACCTTCCAAGTATACTTCGCTAATCAACGGATCCAAAATCCCTGAATCAATCTTAATTTGAATAATGGATTCCGACATGCTATATCTAGCCAAAAGATCTTCTTTAGTCGACATAATCAAATTCTTAACAAAAAGTGAATAAACTTTCTTCGACGGTCTAGAAATTGTCAATGAGGATAGACTTTGGGTTTTGAGTCTGGCAATCTAGAGGTCTTTAGACTTTGATGGAAGAGTCTGCAAATCTTTAGACTAGACTGATGGAAACGTTTTGTCAACTTCAAAACACTTAAGGAAGTTTTCTCCAACAATCTCCCCTTTTTTGATGGTGATAAAACTTTCTTGCAGATTTGGATAACTTTGTCCTGCAAAACATTACTCAAGCAAATATGGATATCTCACAAAAGATAAATGGCTTAGTAAAGATAACATTAGAATCTGCATCCACAGAAAGTAGGTTAGTTCTGTAAATGAGTAAAGCCATGAGATATCAATAATGCTTAAGATAAACAAACATTTAAACAGTCCAATCCAAATCCAAACAGCCAGACACAAAAGTCAAGTCAATCAAACATAATCGTCACAAAAGTCAAGAGTTCAAAGTTCAAAGTCAAATCTGCACCACATCTCTCCCCGTTTTTGTCATCATTAAAAAGGTAGAGATGAAAAGAGAATGGAATTAAGATTGCTTGGGAACACGAACAAGCTGGAAATCTCCCATTGACTAGACAATCCCTTCCGGCTTTTTTAAATCCTCCTTCAGTAGAGCCACATCTTCACCCTTAGTATTTGCTTGAACTTGAAGAGCAAGGGCATGGATTTAATCATGCAAAGAAACTGAAGAGGTTTGACCTGCATTTTGCAAGCTTTGTACTTCGCATCCTAGAGCATAAATTTGGCCTCACATCTCCAAGAGAAAATCAAGCACTCTGCAAAAGTCCGCTGAATTATCAGTCTGAGTACTAGCTTCTACTCGATCTGATGGTGTATTGGCAGATGATGGCAAATCAGCACGATCATGCAGATTGGGCGATGAAACATCATGTCCCTCCTCAGGAAATTGAGAGGCATAGATGTCCTTTGGATCTGCTGGAAAACGAATTACTCCTTCACTAGTGGCAGGAAATGAGGACGTACCCCTTTTCTCAGGATCTCCCCCTGTTTCAATGCCTTCAGGTGTAGAAAAATATTCCTCATGCTTTGCTTCTACTTGTTCTCCTTTGCCCTATTCTTCTTCTTCCTCAATCCTTTTCTCCTCTGCTTCTTTTTCCAATTCTTCTCTTTCTCCAGCCCTCTGTTCTATCTCATCCTTGTCTTGTTCCTATCTTTCCTCTATCTCTGGAATAGAATGACTCAAGTTCTTCAATGCAAGCGCATAAATAGTGATATCATCCTTATCCTCTTCATCTTCCAAGATGAGTGCTCTTCTTTTCGTCGATGGAGCAATCATGGGCTCCTTTCCTTTTCACTTTGTAGCCGAAGAGACTGGATGAGTCTTGATAGGGGTTTTCTCCTTGAATTTCTCCAAAGCCCTGTTAAGTTCCTTCAGACGGATTTTAGAGACCATATTTAGTCCCACCACCATTTGATCGCATGTTTGAACACAGAGAATACAGGGAGGTTGAATGTTCAAATGTCTGAATAACTTGGTCACAAGTGCTGAGTAAGGAAGTTGACCCTTGTCCTTCATCATTGTTCTGTACATGTAAAACATAATGGTGTGTGGAAGAGAGAACTTCTTGCCAGCGTTAATGGCATACATCAGCTTTGCCTTCAAGTTTGAAACATCGGTCTTCGAAGTTGATTTTGGTCTGAGGTAGTTAATCACAATCTTGTGAAGCAAAATATTGGATGCATTCATCCTTGAATAAGAAATCTTTCCTTTTGTTATTCTATCCTGAACAAGCTCTATCGTTGCACGAGCAACATACACATTGATAGGTTGATATCTCCCTCTTTCAACCCCAATCACATCAGCCAATGTATTCATATCAACCACATAATCCTGATCCCGAACACTGAAAGAGAATCTATTTACATCCAAGAAACTGAGATTTGAATAGAAGTAAGCAGTAAGTTCAGCATGAGCCTCTGTCGTTTTAGAACAAAATTGTTCGAGTTGAAGAAGATTGAATTTTTCTCGCAAATTGACATTCAGAGAGTCAAGAAAATCAAAGTCCACACTTCTAGGATTTATCACACCACGCTTTAGCAACTTAGAGTACAGTTGTGTGTGTTCCTTTGACCAAAACAAATAGGTCCTTTTGCTTTGAATTTTTTCCGCAATACCCATTCTAGGTTTAAATTGACTGTACATCCTATCATCGTCATTTCCATCAAGTTGACTCAGCCCTCCAACACGTGGACCGCTTGGGATATTTGCCAATGCTTCTTCCGCCGACCCAGTAGGGGCAATTCCTAATCGTTCCATTTTGCATAAAAAGAAAGTTTCATTTCTATACCCTTTATCTTTCAGAAATTCATCAATATAGTTCAACGGAGTACCACTCCTCTTCAAAGCACGATAAAGCTTATAGGTAAACGTGGGCTTATGAGTTCTTACAGGTTTTGCATCTTCGATGACTTCTTCCTCTTCTTGATGTGCAACACTCTGAGGTCTAGATGGAGGAGATGGACGGTGCTGAGAATGTTGTGGGCTCTATTGCTGTCTAGGAGATTCTTCTTCCTCTGTGAGATCAAAGTGCGTAGGCCTCTCAGGCATTTGCTGTGGTCCCCTGATCGCGATCCTCGAAGACTTTCTTTGAGACAACATCTTTCACAGTTTTTGAGAGATTCCAAGCTTGTTTCTCAAGAAAGATGAAAACTTTTCGAGGATTAAACAAGAGAAGAAGACAGAAGTAGAAGATCTGTGCTATCTTATTTGTGAGTAAAATGAAGAAGAACCAACAGTATATAAAGCAGTCGAAATAAGGCATACGAAACATCATAAAAAGGAAATATAAAAATGCCTTTTAAAAATAACTGCATTTTCAAAAATTAGATAACTGTCATTTTAAAAATAACTTCTTTTTCAAAAAGGAAAGATTGTAATAATCACATAAATTGAAAATAACAGCAATCAATTTCAGATGGATAATCGTACCTTTTCAGGATTTGATATGAGAGATAATAAAAGTAACTTACAGTCGTAAATATTGATTGTCTGAGTCTAAGTGTCTTTAGACTTTCAATCCTGAGTCTGAACTTCCTCAAACTTTAAGATATTGAGTTTGGAACGAATAACTTCAAATTGATTTTTCTCAAAAGGCTTTGTAAATATATCCGCCAATTGATTCTTTGAATCAATAAACTGAATCGAAACTTCTCAATTTTGAACATGATCTCTAATGAAATGATGTCAAATCTCTATATGTTTTGCTCTTGAGTGAAGAATCGGATTCTTGATGAGATTGATTGCACTGGTGTTGTCACATTTGATCTCAGTACATGAATCTTCAATTCCAAAGTCTCTTAGCTGTTGTTTTATCCATAAAATTTGTGAACAACAACTTCCAAGAGCTACATATTATGCTTTTATTGTAGAAAGAGCTACTGTAATTTGCTTCCTTGAAAATCAAGATACTGTCCTATTTCCAAGTAGTTGACAGGTGCCCGAGGTACTCTTTCTATCAACTTTGCATTCAACTAGGTCTATGTCTGAGTATCCAAGAAGAGTGAAGTCTCCCTCTTTAGGATACTAGAGACCCAAATTTGAAGTTGAGGCCATATATTTGATAACACACTTTGCAGCACTTAAATGAGGTTCTTTAGGGTCTGATTGAAATCTAGCACAAATACAAATACTAAACAAAATTTAGGTCTAGAAGCAGTTAGATAAAGAAGTGAACCAATGATACTTCTGTATAGCTTCTGGTCAACTTTCTTTCATTCTTCATCTTTGTCCAGCTTTAAAGAACTCAACATTGGTATATCAGTCTTTTTACAATTTTCTAGTCCAAACTTTTTAACAAGTTCTTTAGCATATTTTTCTTAATGAATAAAGATTCATTCCTTCAGTTGTTTTACTTAAAGCCCGAAAAAGAAGGTTAGTTCACCCATCATGCTCATTTCAAATTCATCCTGCATAGATTTAGAGAATTTCTTGCATAAATTTTCATTAGAAGATCCAAAAATAATATCATCAACATAAATTTGAACAAGTAGAAAACTTTTACTTTCTCTTTTGATAAACAATGTAGTATCTACTTACCTTTGACAAAGCCATTTTGAATTAAAAACTTACTTAGTCTGTCGTACCAAGCTCGAGGTGCTTGCTTTAAACCGTATAGAGCCTTTTTCAGTATGAATACAGAGTCTGGTTTTCTTGGGTCTTCAAAACCGGGTGGTTGTTTCACATAGAATTCCTCTTGGATAAATCCATTTAGGAAAGCACTTTTGACGTCCATTTGTAATAACCTGAAATTTTTATGACAAGCAAAAACAAGTAATAATCTAATTGCTTCTAACCTTGCTACTGGCGCGTAAGTCTCATCATAGTCCATCCCTTCTTCTTGCGTATATCCCTTAGCCACGAGTCTTGTTTTGTTTCTTACGACTTTTCCTTTCTCGTTCATATTGTTTCTGAAAACCCATTTAGCTCCAATGATGGATTTGCCTTTTGGTTTAGGAGTCAATTCCCAGACATCATTGATGCCGAATTGCCTGAGTTCCTCTTGCATAGCTTCAATCCAGCTTTCATCAGATAAAGCTTCTTCTATGCTTTTGGGTTCTATTTCAGAAATAAGAGCCACAGCACTAGACTCTTCACGCCTTTTGGATCTTCTGCGAATTCCTTCATTAATATCACCAATAATGAGATCTTTGGGATGATTGGACTTATGTTTCCATTTGCTGGCTGATTTGTCAGATTGCTGATCTTTTTCCTCATCTGAATCTTCATTGATCATTTGTTGCTTGTCTTCTGAAGTTTGAGATGCTTATGAAGATTTAGATTTTGCAAAGTCTAGAGCAGGTTCAGATTCTTCAAGATGAGTGTGAATCGATTGATTTTGCATAAAGTCTTGAAATTTGACATTCATTGATTCCTCCACAGATTGAGTCTTTTAATTGTAAACTCTGTAAGCTTTGCTTGAGATAGAATATCCAAGGAAAATACCTTCATCTGATTTTTCTTCAAACTTACCAACTCGATCATTTGCATTTTTCAATATAAAACATTTACATCCAAGCACATGAAAATATAAAACAATTGGCTTCTTTCCTTTGAATAACTCATAGGGAGTTTTCTCCAAAATAGGCCTTAAAAAGACTTTATTAATAATATAACACGTTGTTGAAACTGCTTCAACCCAAAAACGAGAAGAGTTGTTATTTTCATTTAAAAGAGTTCTAGCCATTTCCTGAAGCGACATATTCTTTCTTTCCACGACTCCATTTTGCTCGGAGTATATGGTGAAGAGAACACATGCTGCAAACCAGATTTATCATAAAATTTTGTAAAGTCTTGGTTTTCAAATTCACTTCTATGGTCTGTCCATATACTTGAAATAACATATTCTTTCTCATTTTGGACCATTTTAGCAAACTTTATAAAATAAGAAAATGTTTCAGACTTACTTGCCAAGAAATATAGCCAAGTGAATCGAGAGTAGTTATCCAAAATTACAAGGCACTATTTCTTACCTCAAATAGTCTGAGTTCTAGTTGATCCAAAGAGATCCATATGTAGGAGTTGCAATACACGATTAGTGGATACTTGATTTATTGGTTTGTATGAGTTTCTTACCTGTTTTCCTAACACACATGGTGTGCATAGATCAAACTTTTGATATGTCAGTTTGGGTAGTCCACAAACAAGCTTCTTTGCTGAGATTTTGGCTATTTGCTTCATATTGATGTGCCCAAGTTTTCTGTGCCATAAGTTTGCTTCCTCTTGAATTGAGATTAGATATTGAGTTTCATTTGGTTTTATATTCAAGAGGTAGTCCCATGTCTTCGCCCTGTGAAAGACCAAGAGAAATCTTTACTGGTTCCTGAATATATTCCTTCTTAAAAGTTGATTTTGAAACCGGTATCACACAGTTAACTGATATTAAGCAAGTTGTAATTGAGTCATTCTACTAAGGAAACATTACTGATCCTGAGGCTTCCAATTTTTACAGTTCCGTATCCCACAATTCTTTCTTTGTTGTTTCCTCCAAAAGAAATTCTTCCGCCATTAATTTGTACAAGCTTTATGAAGCAATTTGAATCTCCTGTCATATGTCTTGAGCATATACTATCCAGGTACCATTTAACCTTTTTCTTGATAATGACCTACATTTAGAGAAGAGACTAAAGCTTTCTTTGGTACCCATATTTTCTTGGGTCCATTGGTGTTAGTGTAATATACGGTCTTTGCCCATACATTCTTAACAGGTTTCCAAGCCATAGGACATTCATTCTCAAAATAATCTGAGCTATTGCACTTAGAACATTTAAGAGCATTGCGACCTACTGATTTTACAAAAACTTTTTGGAAATGATTTTTGTAAGAATCTCTTGTAGGTCGTTACTTAATTCTTTCCTTCATTTTAGGAAAATCAATTAGAGGAATGGTTTTAGCAGTCATTCCTAAACCTGATTTGTTAAAATAAGGTCTTCGTGCTGAAAAGAATTTTTTCAAGTTTTTCAGATCCTATAGAAAATATTTTAAAAATACTTGAGATATCATTTTTCAAGAATGCATTTTTTTTTGAAAGATTGTCTACATTCTCTTTCAAAGTAGTAACATTTTTGTCTAAACTTTTGACATTTTCTTTCCAAACATTTTCCTATTGTTTCAGTGTAGAATTTTCTCTTTTAAGTTTGGAAATCTTTTTAAGAGAAGTTTTGAGACTAAGACATAATTCATCAATGTATCTAGAGATTTTAGTAAGGATTTTCAAATTACTTACCTCAATTTCACTGTCTGAATCTGAGTCTGTCTCGGAGTTTGAATCTGAGTCTGATTGTGCCATGAGACAAATATTGGCATAATCATCATCATTTTTCTCACATTTTATATCACTCCAAGTTTCTGTTTTGAGTGCCTTTCGATATTTCTTAGCTTTTCCTTTCTTTTTCCTCGTAAGGGGACAGTTGGGTCTGATGTGTCCCTTTTCTTGCATTCAAAGCAGATTACATCTTTATTGGATTCATCATCCTCGACTGGCTTAGTCTGTTGCTTTTGAAAACTTTGTTTCTTTGGATTGAATCTTCTCCCTTTTCTGTTTAGTTTTCTGAATCTTTTTATCATGAGTGCAAGCTCTTCATCATCCATATCATCTTCAAAATCTGTGACATCAGAATCATCATTAGATTTTAATGCAATGGATTTCTTATCTTTAGGATCTTCATTTTCGTTGATTTGCTCCACTTCATAAGACTGAAGTCTCCCAACCAATTCGTCAACAGAGAGTGGCATGATTCTCTGTGTCTCCCTTATTGAGGTCTTTATGTGATTCCAATCATTAGACAGTCCATGCAGTAGCTTCTTTACCATGGGTCCATAAATTGGTTGACCTTGATATTCAAGACCATTCACGATTTTTGTAAAACGGCTAAACATGTTAGTGATAGATTCTCCTGATTTCATTTTAAATGATTCGTATTGACCGAGTAGAATGTTGATTCTGGTTTCTTTCACTTGATCAGTTCCTTCATAGGTGATGTGTAATCTATACTAGACTTCTTTAGCTGTTTAACAAGAAGATATTCTGTTATATTCAGTAGGATATAATGCACAATATAAAGAATAAATTGCTTTTGCATCAAGAGCTTGTCTTTTGGTTATCTCTTATTGAGTCATTTCACTAGACTCAACGGCTTCTTTTCCTCTTTCTGAGACTAGTGTAGCTTTAGGAATGATTCCTTTATCTACCACATCCCATTCCAGAGGATTCTTTGGTCTTAGGAATGCCTTCATCTTGTTTTTCCATATGTTGTATTCCTTTCCATCAAAATAAGGCGATCTGGTATTGCTTTGTCCTTCAACTAGTCTTGGAGCCAATATATTAGCCATGTATCTTTAACTCTAAAGTAAAACACTTCAACTTAAGTGAGTACACAAGCTCTGATACCAATTGTGAAAGTTAGTACGAGCACCTAAGGGGGGTGAATAGGTGTAAAAACACATTTCCCCAGGTGAAGTGTGCAACTTAAATTAGTAATAGATTATGAAAAGGAAATTAGACTCTTGTAAACAAATCGAGTTACGATCAAAGTAAAAGAGCATAGGGAAGAGAGTAAGAACAAATGGTTTATAGTGGTTCGGCTTAATCCAAGCCTACCTCCACTCTTCCGCACTGACAGCCCACCGGCTGGATTTCACTATGAACCAAAAGAGTTGTTGCAGTAAAGCTCTTCCTTAATTCCACAGTGTAGAGACTCTACTACACTTCCTCAATGTCTCACAACAATATAGACTCTCTTTTGAGTATAAGATTTTGCTCAATCAATTTAATTGACAAAGAACAAAGAGTTTCAGACTTTGGAATTCTTCTATCACGCACACACTCAAATAATTGGAACGTCTTCCTTATATACTTCTTCATGCCATCACACCCGTTGACACTTACCAAAGGAATTCTTCCAATCTACCCGTTGGACAGAATCAATTAGGAAGATTTTGAGCTATTTAAGGAACATGACAATAGCCCACCAATCTTGCTCGCCCATACAATCAAGATCTAAGTTTCCATAAGTAGAACATTCCAAGTATACTTTGTCAATTAACAGATCCAAAATCTCGGGATCAATCTTAATTTAAATAATGGATTTCGACATGCTATATCCAGCCAAGAGATCTTCTTTAGTCGATAGAATCAAATCCTTAACGAAATACTCCATTTCGGATAAGCTTTCTTCGATGGTCTAGAAACTGTCAATGAGGATAGACTTTGGGTCTTGAGTACGCGGTCTAGAGGTCTTCAGACTTTGATGGAAGAGTCTGCAAGTCTTCGACTAAACCGATGGAAACATTTTGTCAACTTCAAAACACTCAATGAAGTTTTCTCCAACAAAATTGAGGTTGGTAATTTAAAAATTCATGCTAAAGTCTTAAAGTACATTGATGAGGTTTGTCTTAGTCTCAAAACCTCTCTTAAAAGGATTTGTGAACTAAAAAGAGAAAATTCCAAACTGAAGCAACAGGAAATCTCTTGGAAAGAAAAGTTTGAAAATTTAGACAAAAGTTTTATTAATTTAAAAGAAAATGCATATTCTATTTCAAAGGAAAATATATTCTTGAAAGAGGATATTTCAAATATTACAAAAATGTTTTCAATATGATCTCGAGAAGTTCGAGAAGATTCTTTCAATTCAAAAACCGTATTTTAACAAATCTAGTTTAGGATGACACCATAAACTATGACTTTAACTGATTTTCCAAAAGTAAAGAAAAGAATCAAACAAAGACCTACAAATACATTTTACAGAAATCATTTTCAAAGAGTCTTTGTAAAACCTGTTGGCCGAAGTGCTTTCAAATGTTTAAAGTGTAACAGCTCAGAACATTTTGAGAAAGAATGTCCTATGGTTTGGAGACCTGTTAAGAAGGAATGGGCAAAGACTGTATATTGCATTAACTCCCCTAGACCTAAGAAAATGTGGGTACCAAAGAAAACTTGAGTTCCTTTTATAATTGTAGGTTACTATCAAGAAAAAGATAAAGTGGTATCTGGATAGTGGCTGTTTGAGACACATAACGTGAGATTTAAGTTGTTTTATAAAGCTTATGCAAATAAAAGCAGGGAAAGTTTCTTTTGGAGGAAACATCATATGAAGAATTGTTGGATGTGGAACTGTAAAAATTGGAAGTCTCACAATCAACAATGTCTCCTTGGTGGAATGTCTAAATTACAATCTACTTAGCATTAGTTAATTGTGTGATACTGGATTCAAAATTAACTTCCAAGAAGGTACTTGTTCGGGAACTAGTAAGGATTTATCTAAATCTTTCACTAGAAGAAGACATGTGAATATCTATCTTTTGGATACAAAACCAGAAAGCTCTGTGTCTAATATCCATTCAAGATGAAGCAAACCTGCGGCATAAAAAACTTTGGCATATCAACATGAAACAAATTGCCAAGATTTCATCCAAGAAACTTGTTTGTGGACTACCTAACCTAAAGTATAAAAAAATATGATTTATGCACACCATGTGTTTTGGGAAAACGGGTTAGAAGTTCTTTCAAACCTTTAAACAAAATTTTTACTAATCGAGTTTTGCAGTTTCTGCATTTAGATCTTTTTGGACCAACTAGAACTCAAAGTATTGGTGGAAATAGATGTTGCCTAGTAATTGTGGATGATTATTCACGTTTTACATGGGCATTTTTCTTGGTAAGTAAGTCTGAAACCTTTGTTTATTTCTCAAAATTTGCAAAGAAAGTTCAGAATGAAAAATGTTATACTATTTCAAGTATTAGGACAGACCATGGAGGTGAGTTTGAAAATCAAGATTTTGTAAAATTCTGTGATGACTCTGGTATTCAGCATGCTTTCTCCTCTTCATATATTCCAAAACAAAATGGAGTAGTGGAAAGAAAAAATAGACTTTTGCAGGAAATGACTAGAACACTTTTAATTGAAATTAACATTTCTTCTCATTTTTGGGCTGAAGCAGTTTCTACGGCTTGTTATATCATTAACCGAGTTTTCTTAAGGCCTATTCTAGAGAAAACTCCTTATGAGTTATTCAAAAGAAAGAGGCTAATTTTTTTGTATTTCCATGTATTTGGTTGCAAGTGTTTTATTTTAAAGAATACAAATGATCGAAATGGTAAGTTTGGAGAAAGATCGGATGAAGGAATTTTTCTTGGCTACTCAACTTCAAGTAAAGTCTACAAAGTATTTAACAAGAAAAGTCAGTTTGTGGAAGAATATATGAATGTCAAATTTCAAGACTCAATGCAGAATCAAATAAATCAGGCTCAACTTGAAGAATTTGAATCTACTCCAAATCCTACAAAGTCTACTTTTCCCAAAGTGGCTCAGACTCTTGAAGTTCAACAACTAGACGAACCAGAAGATTCAACTGAAAAAGAGGATCAATAGACTCACAAACACAACCAGCAATTGAAAGCATAAGTCAAGTCATCCCAAGGAACTCATCATTGGCAACATCGATGAAGGAATTTGCACTAGATCCAAAAGGCGTGAAGAGTTTAGTGCTTTAGCACTTGTTTTTGAGACAGAACCTAAAATCATAGAAGAAGCTTTGGATGATGAAAGTTGGATTGAAGTTATGCAAGAAGAACTTAGACAGTTCAACATCAATGATGTTTGTGAACTTATTCCTAAACCTAAAGGTAAGTCTATTATTGGAACTAAATGGGTTTTCGGGAACAAGATGGACGAGCAAGGAAAAGTGGTAAGGAACAAAGCAAGACTTGTAGCCAAAGGATATACGCAAGAAGAAGGGATAGACTATGATGAGACATATGCACCAGTAGCGAGGTTAGAAACAATTAGATTATTACTTGCTTTTGCTTGTTATAAAAATTTCAGGTTATTCCAAATAGACGTAAAAAGTGCATTGGATTTATTCAAGAAGAAGTTTATGTAGAACAACCACTTAGTTTTGAAGATCCAAGAAAGTTAGACTCAATGTTTAATTTGAAAAAGGCTATTTATGGATTAAAGTAGGCGCCTCAAGCTTGGTATGACGGGTTAAGTAAATTTCTAATTCAAAATGGTTTTGATAAAGGTAAAGTAGATACTACTTTGTTCATTAAGAAAGAAGGTAAATATTTCCTACTTGTTTAAATCTATGCTGATGATATCATTTTTGGTTCACCAAATGTAAATCTATGCAAAAAGTTTTCTAAGTCTATGCAGGATGAATTCGAAATGAGCATGATGGGTGGATTAACCTTCTTTTTTGGATTACAAGTCAAACAATTGAAGAAGGGAATTTTCATTCACTAAGAGAATTATGCGAAAGATCTTATCAAAAAGTTCGGATTGGAAAATTGCAAGAAGATTGAGATACCTATGTCAAGTTCTACAAAGTTGGATAAAGATGAAGAGGCAAAGAGTGTAGACCGGAAGTTATACATGAGTATAATTGGTTCACTTCTTTACCTTATCGCATGTAGACTTGATATTTTGTTTAGTGTTTGCATTTGTGCTAGGTTCTAATCAAATTCCAAAGAATCACACTTAACTGTTGCAAGACGTATCATCAAATACATTGTAACAACTCCAAAGCTAGGGTTGTGGTATTCAAAAGAAGGAAACTTTACTTTCCTTGGATATTCAGACGTAGACTTAGCATGTTGCAGAGTGGATTGAAAGAGTACTTCTAGTATTTGCCAACTTCTAAGCAACAAGTTGGTATCATGGTTTTCAATAAAATAAAGTACTGTAGCTCTTTCAACAGCTGGAGCAGAATATATAGATCTTGGAAGTTGCTGCTCTCAAATTTTGTGGATTCGATAACAACTAAGAGACTTTGGAATTGAAGAATCATGCACCGAGATCCAATGTGATAACACCAGTGCTATAAATCTCACAAAGAATCCAATTATGGATTCAAGGGTAGAGTATATAGGGATTCGATATCATTTTATTAAAGATCATATTCAAAATGGAGAAATTATGATTCAGTACATTGATTCAAAGAATTAACTAGCAGATATATTTACAAAGCCACTAGAGAAAAGCCTATTTGAGTCTATTCGCACTAGATTGAACATCAAATCTTTTATCGAGTAAAGTCTGTAAGTGCTCAAGACTTAGAGGTAAAGTCTAAAGATGTTCAGACTCAAAATAACTAAGAGTTACGACTGTAAGTTATTTCGATTCTATCATTTTAATATTTTTAAGATAAAAATTTGAAATGTATGGTTACTTTTTAATTGCTAATTGATTGTTATATTTTTAGAAGTTATCTTTTCCAAGTTTTTGAATTTATGGCAGTTTTTCATTTTCAAAAAAAAGGCAGTTTTATTTTTCCTTTATGACAATTCGTTTACCCCGCTTCACTTGCTTTATATATTGTTGAGATTCGTCTTCTTTGTTTTCACTCTCAAACGTTAGAATACAAAAATTGCATTCACTTTCTTTGTAATTTATTCCAAAAAGTTTTCACCTTTTCGAGCATGTTTGGGAATTTCTCCCTTAAAGTGACAATGTCTTTAATAAAGTCTTCGAGAATCACAAGTAGGGGACCATGACACATGCCTGAGGGTCCTACACATTTTGATTTGACCGAAAAAGAAGATTATTCTCAACCGCAGTGATCAAGTCAGCAACAACCTTCTCAACAGCGTCAGTCTCCTCTACCGACTCAACCAGAAGAAGAAATTTTGGAAGAAGTTGGACCTGTAAGAATACTAACACCTAATGTTACTTTCAAGCTTTATTCTTAGTTGAAAGAAGGAGGTGCTGCTATGTCTTTGATTGATGAATATCTGAGAGAGAGAGGCTACAAAAATGAGACTCTATTTTTGCGCCATATGAAGGAGATGGGTATTACAGAAAAAGGGTAGGCTAAAAAGGCTTTTGGTAACTTTCCTAGTGACCCACGTTGTGACATGGCTAATAAACTAGAAGGACAGGACGATGATGAATGAATGTTCACACATTTCCAGCCTAGAACATGAGAGGCTGTAAATGTGGATGGTGATGGATCGAGTCTATTCAAATCGAAAAACCACAAGAAGGTTTATTCAAATCTATTGAAAAGAGGGGTTATGAACCCCAGAAGCATTGATTTTGATTTTCTCGACTCTGTGCAAGTAGATCTGAGGGAGACGTTTGCACTTTTTCAATTGGAGCGTTTTTGTTATGATTCTACAATTGCTTATCTTGAACTCATAGCCTACTTCTATTCGAATCTATCCTTTTTGGATGCAAACAATTTTTCTTTCACAGTTAAGGATAAGGAGTTTTGGGTGGATATGGACACTTTGACTGACTTGATTGGGGGTGGAAAGAGCGTGTTTCCAACCAACCAGTGTGTTTGTTGCTCACGCCACACTGGCATTGGTAAAAGATAGGTTTGTTGAAGGCAAAATCTCCTACTCTAGGATGAATGCCTCCTACATCTTGTTGTATAAAATCATGATCAACTGCATCCGGCCAAAATCAACGTCCAAGACTGATGTCTTGTAGGATGAAGAAGATGAGGACGAGATGACTCTTTTAGCCTTAAGGAACTTGAATAGTTTTGTTAGCTTTCATGAGACTAGAGAAGAGACTGAGAGAAGAGATGAAGGAAGAAGAAAAGAAGAAGAAGATCAAGGAAGAGGATAAGAAGAAGAAGAGGAAGGAAGAAGAGAAGAAGAGGAAGAAGAGGCTCGAGAAGACTCTCTTGAGCCTACATTGGCTGTATCCTTGTCAAGCAACTCTAAAGAGATAAGGAGTGGAACTGCTGGTGAGAAAGGGAAAGGAAAATATCAATCACATGCTGAAGCAGAACAGGAAGAATAATCCATTTCTCCTCCTAAAGGCACACAAACAGGGGGAGCTGCTAAACAAGGTATTTCTTCACCTATTCTAACTACTGATGTTAGTTGATCTACAGCAGATCCAGAGAACATGTATGCCTCTCACTATCCATAACCAGACCTTGAGACATTCTCTCCAAATCGAACTGCTAAAGATCTCTCCAATCTCAAGACTCCAGGAACAGATTCAGCTGGTTTAACGGACTTTTCACGCATAATAGATGTCCTGTTGGATTTAAAGAAGGGTCAATATGGTTTGGAGTATGAGATAAAAGATCTCAAGAGGGCTTTCTTGGCAACTTAAGTTTCGTTGCAAGACCAGTTATCTACCTTGAAGACTCAAGTGTAAGATCATGTGAAGGGTGAAGAGTTATAGCAACTGAAGGAGACTATTGGAAAGCTTGAGAAGACAGTGAGCCCTATGGGGGAATTCCAGCTTGTTCGATTGCCAAAATAGCCGTGATTTTCACACCACTCTTTTCATTCAATACTTTTTGCTCCACTTTTTGCTGTGACAAAAAATGGGGAGAAGTTGTGTAGATTGGCTTTATGCTTTATTTTTTATTTTTATTTTTTTATGACTTTGTTGTTTTTGGTTTGGTTGTGGTCTTTTGACTTTGGACTTTTGACTGCTGTTGTGGTTTGAATCTTTGATGCTTGTAATAACTTAACCTGAGATACTATTTATGGATTGATGGTTATTTTGCAGGGCTAACACGTTTTCTGTAGTTACAGAATTGATGCTATCAAGTCCTTATCAACTTATTTATATAAGCTATCATGTATTGCTTAAGTTCTATTTTGCAGGACAAAACTTTTCAAATTTGCAAGAAACTTTTGTCATCATCAAAAAATGGGAGATCGTTGGAGAAAACTCCCTTATTGTTTTGAAGTTGACAAAACGTTTCCATATGTCTAGTTTGAAGACTTCTAGACTCAAGTGTTAAAGTCTGATGAACTCCAGATTCTGTTGTCAAAGTCTGAAGACTCAAGACTCAAAGTCTACCTTCACTAACAGTTTCTAGACCAACGAAGAGAAGATTTACTCATATACGAGTTTATCTTCAAGGATTCAGTTCATTTGGTTTGTAGAAGATCCTACGGCTGGAGATAGCACATCGAGATCAATTATTCGTGGAATCAATTCAGATAATCAAGATCCATTGAAAAGCGAAATATACTTGGAATGTTCTACTTATGGAAATCTAGATCTTGATTGTATGGGCGAGCAGGATTGGTGGGCTATCATCACATTACTTAAATGACTTGAGATCTCCTTGATTGATTATGTCTAATGGGAAGATTGGAAGAACTCATTTGGAAAGTGCCAACGATTGTAATTGCATGAAGGAGTATATAAGAAAGATGCTCAAGTTATTCGAGTTTGTGCGTGAAAGAATAATTCCAAAGTCTGAAGCTCTTAGTTCTTTGCTATTTCAATCGTTGAACTTTCATTGTGCTCAAAAGAGAGAGCAAACACCTATGAGACTTTGAAGAAGTGTAGTAGAGTCTCTACATTATAAAGTCAAGGACGCAAGATTGTAACAACTCTTTCGTTCCTTAATGAAATCTAGCTAGTGGGCTGTTAGTGCAGAAGAGTGGACGTAAGCCTGATCTAAGCCGAACCATTATAAACATTATGTTTTTATTCTCTCTCCCTTTAACTTCTTATTTTTATTATAGCTTCATATAATTGTTTACTATTGTTTATACTACTAGCAAATTATTTTAAAGTCTCGTAAAAATTTCTTTATCACTTATTCACCCCTCTCTAGGTGATCTTACTAGCCTTTTTCAGAATCATTTCCTATTGTACTAGCCACTTCTTCAACATTCATGGCTGATCCTCCAGATTAAGAAATGGAATCAAATCCTTCTAAACTAGAAATTCTCTAGCCAAATAAGTCATCTCAGATTTCTACCTCCTCTTCCAAGCAGTTTTTCACCGTTGATGATATTGCTTATTCCTCCAAATGGCCATAGAGATTTGAAAAGTTTCTAGACTTGGTGGGGGTGAGGAATATTTTTCTGCTTTTTTATTATAATAAGATGAAACTCAAACTTTTTTATTCCATTCTTTATTGTCAATATTTCATGGAAAGTGGAATGATAATGTATTTCAGCTTGGAAAAACTTTCTACTTTTGTAAGCATAAAGGTGTTGCTTACCATCAATTTCTTCAAATAGTATGGCTACTTAATATTCATCACCGGCATTAGTTCGAAGGACTCTCTTCCCAATAGATGGTATTTGTAATGGGGGTAGAGTCTCCATGACTTCCTTTAACTTGGCATTGCTTTGGTTTGAGCTTCACTCCAAGGTGGAGGATTCTTCTTTGGCATCAATTGCAACAGAATTAGCAATTTTTTTAATGTTGGGAACAAAGTCTCTAAGATAATTAATTATTTCAAAAAATTCTTGAACTTACTTTGCTGTGAAATTTTCAGAGAATTTTCTTCTGAAAATTTCAACAATTCCTAAGTAATGTATGGCCCTGGATAGTATGTACCTTCATTGAGGTGCATACCAAAAAAATCAATTTCTTTCTAGGCAATTTTAATATTTCTTGAGAGAGCTTGATTCCATATCTCTTTACAATGTCTGCAAATTGCTCAAAAAGTTGGTAGTGGGATTCCTCATTAGAGCCGTAAAGTATTATGTCATCAATATAGATTGTTGCACTAGACATGATTGGTTGTAAGATGCAGCACATGGCCTTTTGGAACAAGAAATGAGCTACTTTGAGACCAAAAGGAAGAACCTTCCATTGGAAATGTTGATTTGGAATGCATAATCTTGTCTTGGGTCTATCTTCAGGATGAATGCCTAATTGCCAAAATCCAGTTTTGGGGTCAAATTTAGAATAAATGTGAGCTTTAGATAATCTAGGAAAAAGGGAATTTCAAGAGGGTACGAGAAATTTATCATCTTGGAGAAAAAAGGTTAAGGGGTTGGTAGTTTGTTACCAACCGCATTTTGCCTCTGTTTTGCTCTGTTTGCTTGTTAACAAAAAAAAGCTTTGCAGGCCTATTGAGAATATGAGATTTCAATAAGGCCTTGTTGTAGTAGCTTTGAGCATTTCTTTTGAGTGGAAGCAAGATGTTTAGGGTCATTCTGATGTGACTTGCCTTGGTAGAATTTATATCCTCATTCTTTTTGAAAAGGATACAAATAAAAAATTATGGATTTTTCCATAAAGGATGGGGACACTTTTGAGAGAAGTTAAAGTGAGATTATGAATGGGACTATAACAATCTTTGCATGATCGGATCTAACAAACTCATTAGAATAGAGAAGAGTATTGGATATTGACAAATTCATAAAATTGGTCTTTATACTTAAGCTCTTTTCTTGGAATGATTTGAAGTTGGGGAATTTAAGTCATGATGACCCAATCAATGACCAAATCTTTGTTGGATGTTAAAGATTTTAGTGGTTATAGAACACTGGGGAAAAACTGGATGGTTACCGGTGTAGTACGCACATTTGTAGAAAAAGTATCTCCTGAGACAAAATTGACATACAAAAAACAAGAAGTCCAATATTTTTCAGGAAGAACTTTAGATTCTAGAATTGAAGAAGCAGCACCATTATCTATAAGAGCAATGACTGTGATTGGTTTTGAAGACTTTGAAGTGAAGATTTTCACAGGAAAATGAGGGTAATGAACTTGGGTAGAATATATACTGGAGTCTTGTTCTACAAAGGTGAGGGATATGTGAAAAAGGTTTTTATAATATGATTTCACTAGGCGTTTGATAACAAGGGATAATACAAGGAGACTGTTTAGATGGGTTCTCATCAATAGAGAATAATCATTCAATGTCATCATTTTGAAGAGAAACACTAGTTTCAATTTTAAAGTGATGTATCAAGTGGTTCTGATCTTTTTTCGCCTGAGAATAGTTTTTGACAAAATGACCTTTCTTGTTGTAGATGAAACATCCAGTTGATTTCTTGTAGTTCGTGCAATCTTTCCTTTTTTGCAAGGGTTGCCATTTTTTCTTTCTTCGAATGTGCTTGAATCCATGCTTGGATCTTCCCACCTTGTATTTTTTGAAATGCTTATTCTTTTTGGAATATTTTCCACAAGAGCCATCACAATCTTTATTAGAACATTTAATCTTCAGATTTTGATGCAAATAGGCACCATCAAGTTCTCGAATGTCTCTAATGTAAATTTTCATCATTTGTCGTCTTAGACATAAATAATTGAGACAAAGATGGATCTCTTGTTGCAGTGATGATTCCAATGGCATTATGAACTTTACTATAACCATGCTGTCCATAGATCAAATTATTTAGTGTATTGAATTTCACTAGACTGTCATGGTTCCAAGGCTCAACCCTCGACAGGCGGTGGAAACTACCAAGCTAGTGTACGATAGAGGCAGAGGGAATTTTCAGTGGAGCGGTGAAATGCTGCAAAGGGAATATCCATAATCCTCCTTTGCTTGTTGAGAAAGGATCTCTCAACTTGCTGGGAAAGCTCTCTAGGAATAGAGGTTAGGAAAACTTCCTTCAAATTTCCATCAACTCCAAGGCCATAGACGAGTTTAAACATTTCTCGATAATATTTATTGAGATGTCTCTTTTGGAGAGAGCAACATTTTCTTTTAAAATATTCTCTTCTTTTGAACTCAAGAAGGTCAGCGGGTTTTTTGATAAAAGGTGGTAGATAGATATTATGGCTTGGCCAAAATCTATAAAGAGTAGAAATTGAACTTGGTCTTGCTATGGAACTGATTGCTGCTAATGTTTAAGTCTCTTAGTAAACCTTGTAACAAATTTGAGAAGGATCTCGTACTTGTCATGATTTGTGAGATTTTGAGTATTTAGTCAAGTGTTGAATTCTTCAAATCTTCTGGCTATTTGGAATAGGGAATATCATCAATGATGAAAAACTGCTTGGAAGAGGAGGTAGGACTCTAAGATGAGTTATTTGGATGGAGAATCTTTGGTTCATAAGAATTCGATTCCATTCTTGATCTGGAGGATGAGCCATGAATATCAAGGAAGTGGCTAGTAAAATAGGAAATGATTCAACAACAAGAACTAAAAAAGAAGAGGAAGATGAAAGAGATATCAAATTTGGTTCCGATTTTGATTCGATCAAAAGGAACAGATTTAGAGGAAGCTTATTGTGGTTTCTCAAACAACATGATCAAGTTAGCCATTCTTCCGATTACTTAGATCTCTCAGGAATGATTCAAACGGATCGGATGACATCATTTGATCGGGTTCTTTTTTTATGGATCTAGAGGGCTCAACATGAATCTTCTCTCACTTTTTCTTTTCTTAGCCTATCTATTTCTCGGAGATGATTTCGCATTTCTACCACATCAGTTCTATCTTGTCTAGTAGAGGTTTTTGCAAGAGCAGCCAAGATTGAAGTGCTTTGTGATAGTGGAAGAGAGTACTCAGTTCTTGGCAAAGTAGGGAATGGATCAGAAGGTTTGAGTTTCCCTTCTTCAAGGAGTTGGATTTGTCTCTTGAGTTTCTCTATTTCAGTCTTTGGGTTTTCAAGAAAATGATATCCCAAATGCTGTCTCGATTCCAGGGCATGAAGCCTTTTTTGGAAATCAACAAGGATTATTTTGTGGTTTCGTCATATCTCTTGAGATCTTTTTGCACTTCAACTATTTTAGAGTCAACTGTTTTGAAAGTATTGTTGTGTGCCAAAAGAGTTTCTGATTGCCAATTCAGAATAGCTTTAGCAACATGAGTTCTCTTTTGCCTTTCATGTTTGTTCGCATTAGTTGGAGCGGGTATTTTTAGGACATGATGATACCTCCCTCGTGGATCAATAAATTCTTCGGTAATGGGAAAAGAAAGTTTAGAGCCTTCTCGAGCAAGAGGGGAAAGTTTGCATCATGGAACATGGAAATATAAGGATTAACCTTCTTTTGCTCCTGGCTGGGTGGTGTTTCATTTGGCAGTTCAAGTAGGTATGAATGTTTTTTTACCTCTTAAGGATTGGCTTGTAAAATGGAAAAATAACTAGTTTTTTATGAGGAGGTGTGGATGGTAAAGTTGATGGGGATGCTGGTGATGATGTGTATGAAGGTGGTGGAGATGGGGCATAAGAAATCATAAACTAGAACTTATCGCTTTCTTCAAGGGCATCAATAGAGGGATCTCCTTTTAAGTACCTTTGTTATACAACATCTTTTGCTTTTCAGGCTTTCCATTTGGGCCTTGTAGTCAAGTCCACCTCATCAGAAGAATTTGTACATGAATAATACTGACAGAAATTATTCCAAAAACAATGGCCACAAAGGTCTTTATAGTATTGGATAGGATTTCCATCACTCTGGAAGTATTTGACAAGTTTTTTTGGGTCTAACTTAGCAATTGGATCTGGATCATGAACATAGTTTGGTAGATAGAAGGGCTTTCTTCCTTTTTTTTTTTTTTTTTTTTTTTTTTTTTTTTTTTTTTATGTCGATTTTGTTGGTAATAGTACTATTCTTTTTTTCTTACAAATTCAGAATTTGAAAATTGGAGGGGTTTATTGTTCTAGTACAGCTTTTCATAGTTGGTAATTCAAGTCTCTAGAAGGAGTTTGAATAGCATTTCTTTGGGGATTTTCCTGGAGACATGGTTGCAGGAGGCCTGGTCATTTTGCATGGAGATGAATGGGGTGTCTTCATTTCCATGTTGGAAATTAAGATCAAGAGCGTGATTCTGCACTCGATAGACCATTTAGTAGTATAGGGTTGCTGCAATGGAATTTGCAGCCTAGGATGCTCTAGCAAGCTGAATTTGAACCTTCAAGAAGGAAAGCAACTAAGGATTTGAAATGACAATATTGAAATTTGGATACAATGTTACAAAGACTGTCCCAACATTTAGGGTGGTTTGGATATTGCCAATACAAACATGCTGGTATTCTAGAAATCAAGTGTCTAATAAGGCCATTCTAGCTACAATTGGCAAGCCTTTTTGGCCATCAAAAGTAAGTGCAAGATGGATAGCTCCATAATGGATATGAGAATATCCCTATTTGGTTCATTGTTTAGGAAATTTTAGAGGGATCTGAAGAGTAAAAAAGTACTCCTTTTTAGTGGTTGGAATAGGATGCTGATCAAATTTGGATGACTGCATGTACTCTTTGACTTCTTTGGGAGTTTGGCGAATAAAAAGTCGAATTGAACGGATGGGGGAAAACGATGAAGAGGGTTTAGTAAAAGCTGAATATGGGTTCATAAGAGAAAGTTGAGTTTTAGAAATCTTTGTATCATCACTAAGAGAGACTTCATAAAGATAGTCAATCTTTGAGGCATTTGACCCACGAAAGTCTAAAAGAGAAGAGGAAGATGGGGATGGAGTAAGTGTAACAAGAGCATTGAGAGTTTTTGGGTTAATCATGATGACGAGAAAATCTTTAGAGTATTGGATTCACCTTCTGAGCACATGGAACACACTAAATCACAAATGAAACCATGGCTCTAATACCAAATGAGGGGATGTATGTGACATCCCGAATTTCGACCCCGTCCCGAACATATGAAATGTGCATATCGTCGGCGTGCCTATGATCCTTTTTCTCTGAGTTGATCACTCACGAGTTAACTAACTTATTGGGTGAAGCCGTTAAGGGATATATCCGCGGTAAAATCCCTAAAAGCTACCTTATTTGTTGGATTGGACTAAAATCACGTTCGGTCGATTTTAATCATGAAATTTAATTCGGTTTTGGGAATCGAATATTCGAGCGTGTCACAATTCATTTTTAGGACCGTCTCATCGTCTATCAATTTATCGACGAGTCCGAAATTTCAATAAAGAAATTATCGGAGGAAAAAGTGAAGACCGAAAGAAAATAGAAAGGGAAAGAGAAAAGAAAAGAAATGAAAAGAAAAATAAGACCATGGGATGTGATATTTTATATTATTTCTTTTCTCTCCCTCTCTCTTCCTTTTTCCTCTCTCTCTCTCTCTCTCTCTCTCTCTCTCTCCCTTTCTTTTTCTCTCTCTTCTCTCCTCCCCCTTCCCCCATCCGTGCGAATCCCCCCACCGCTCATCTTTTTTTTCTCTCTCTCTTCTCTCTCCTCTCTCTTCTTTCTTCCTCTGCACGCTCGATCGAACCCCCCTTTTTCTTCTTTCTTCTTCTCCTTCTTTTCTTCACGCCGAGCGAACCAGCAAGCTGGAGCAGAAGCAGCGCAGCTCGTCCCGCCGTCGCGCCGTCACGCTGCGCTCGCGCCCGTGCGCTCGAGCCGTCCCGCCCGTCCGCCGCTCGCCGTCTGCTCCTCCCTCCGTGCGATCCAGCTCGGCCCAGCTCTGTTTCTTCTCTGTTCCGCACCGACCAGCCCACCTCCGGCCACCGCCCAACCCCGCCGGACCACCCCCGCGTCCCCTTCGCCCTCCACCGGCTTCCCCTCGCCGCCCTAGCCGCCGGAGCAGGCCCGATCCGCCCCGTCCAGCAAACCCACGAAGTGGGTATCCAGCACTTCGGGCCCGCTTTTGGGCCGTTTCCCGGCCCCGAACCCGAGCCGTGCTTTGGGAACAATCGTTCCTCGCGTCGCCGCCGTCGGATTGATCCGATTTGCGTGTGATTTGGTGAGTAATCTCACTAATCCAGGATTAGTGGCTAATTTATGCTTAAGGTTGGTTTAGATTTAATTAATTATGTTTAGGTTGTTAGATTAGATTAATTTAGCAATTATTAGTCAATTGTGTTGCAATTTAGATAAATTGAATGTGCAATTAGCAAGTAGACGTGGTCTACTAATTATTGGAAGTGTCTCGGGAATTTTCCGACCCCTAATTGGGCTTCAATTTGGCGATTCGGGCCTAAGTGGGATTTTTGGCATTTTAATATTAATTTTCAGAATTAAATTAAATAATTATTTATTTTCCGAAAATTCAAGGGAGATGGTCTAGAACCGGAAAATTATGCTGATGACCGTGGTGAAGTCCGTTTATTTAATCGGGCTTTAATTTGAGCTAAATTGAATTTTAATGTTATTTGTTTAATTCTCGAAATTTATTATTTGATTATTTATTTTTCAGAAATTAAGGTTGAGATGGTCAGTGACTGGAAAATTATGCTGATGATCGTGGTGTAGCCCGTTTATTTAAATTGGCCTTATTTTGAGCTAAATGGAATTTTTAATAATTATTAATTAATTTTCGAAATTAATTAATTAATTATTTATTTTTCGGAAATTAAGAATTTGATGGCCGACGACCGAAATTTCGTGTTGATCATCGTGGCGCAGTTCATTTATTTAATTGAGCTTTATTTTGTGCTGAAGTGAATTAATTGTGATTACAAGATTATTTTCTGAGTTAATTAATTTGGAAAATTAATTGGAAAATAACCGGGTGTCGGTTGATAGCTTCATGGTGGGAATTGTGGAATCGAAATCATTATATTTTGGCTAAGGCCAATTGTGTACTAATGCACGATATTTTATTATTGATGATAAAAGATGAAAAGAAATGCTGTGTGAAGGAATGCTGTGTGATGTGGCTCGGCGATTATTACATTGCTTTGGCATGTAGGATGCCTTAGAGAATGCAAGTAAATGGTTGGATAATGGATCATGCCTGTGTGGCGATAGTCGATCATGCCTGTGTGGCAATAGTCGATCATGCCTGTGTGGCGATAATTGATCATGCCTGTGTGGCGGTAATTGATTATGCCTGTGTGGCGGTAATTGATCATGCCTGTGTGGCGGTAATTGATCATGCCTGTGTGGCGGTAGTTGATCATGCCTGTGTGGCGATAGTTGATCATGCCTGTGTGGTGATAGTTGATCGTGCCTATGTGGCGTAGATCGTGCCCGCGTGGCCATAATTCTGTGTATCGAGTATCGTGCCCATGTGGCTGAAGGAAAGTGGAATGTCTACGAGTATGCACATAAAGTGTTTATTGTACATCATCTTGGCGAATAGACGCCCGAGAGCATTACTATAGCTCTGTGACTGAGTGTACTATTGGGGATTATATGGTGTGGAGTGAGATGACTTAGAAATGGTCCAATTGACATGTAATCGATGAGGTCGATTGATCATTGTTTTAATTTGATGTTGTGAATTGATTGACTGAATGGAAATGACCGTGAGTGGTCTTGTTGGCTTGTAATCGACTAGGTCGATTTGATCGATTCTTCGATCGGTGATATGATTGCTTGAGTGCCTATTGTAAATTGCACTGACTTGCAGGTGGGATCTGATGCTAAGGTACGTCTTCTGACCTGTGCGTGTTTAGGCAGTCTTTAGTATAATAGTTTACTAATCGGGCTTAGTGGGGTAGAACTCGCTGAGACGTAGTCTCATCCCAGTTTGGGGAAAACATTTCAGGATCCCGACGAGGAGCTGAGGAGGAGGGATTTGTGAATGAGAACTCGCAGGTGAAATTGAGGAAGAGAATGATCTGAGTGAAGAGGAATCAGAAGAGGATCATGATGATCTCGAGTATGACTTAGACGAGGATTGAAATTCCATCTCTTTGTGAACCCTTTTGTATATGTGTAGATAGAGTGAGACTCGGAAGTTGCGAATAGTCTGTGAAGTGCTCTGTCTAAGGCCATGTATAAAGGTTTGGTTGTAAATTTCAATATGAAAGATATAGCCTGCTTTTTCTGTCCCATTGTTTTATTGTCTGGGGATTTATAATTGCTTCCGCATGTGCTTAAAGAATGAAAGGGTCGGCGATATACAGTCCTGGGATATCGCATATTAAAATCGACCAAGAGAAGGATGTGTGCGTGCCCAAGGATCGGGGCGTGACAATGTATACTTAGAAGTAGGGAAAACCAAGTCAGTTGCAGCAGATATGCTATCCCACACTAAGCAAACCTCTTGTTCTTGTGTTCATTATGTGATATCCTGATTTTTGACCCTGTTTCGATTAAATGAATTGGGCTTTTCATCAACGCCCCTATAGTTCTTTTTCTCTGAGCTGATCACTCACGAGATAATTGATCTACCAGGTAAAGCCGTTAAGGGATATAAACACGACAGACTTGAGAATTCGATCAAAAATTGACTGCTCAACCGTGCTAATCGGCAAGGGTCAATACGGTACCGTTATAATCGATTAGAGACTGGAGATAGATTTATTTGACAGAAGCATGCAATTAGATTATGGGTGATTCCGTTTGATTGCAAAATTCACGTCAAACGGCACTAAATTGATTTTTCTGTCGATTATGTACCTGGTACCCGTAATTGATACTTTGAGATTTTTACGAAAATCGAGAGTCACTGATGAGTAGGAGATGCATAAACATGGATTGAAAATTATAAACCACGAGTCAAACGGGATAAAATTCATGAAAGCTACTTGGTAGGTTAGGTCATGCTAAAATCGCGTCTGCTCGAAATTAACCACGAAATTAAACTCTGTATTGGGAATCAAAAGTTCAAGCATGTCACGATTTATTTTTGGGATGTCGACTCATCATTTGAAGAATTTTCGGCAAGCTCAGATTTTTGGTAAAAAAAGTGAAAATCGGCTAATTAAATGGTGGAAATTCGAATGGGCAAAATTAAGAGGGCTTTTGGCCTTCAAGATGGATCAAATGGTGAAGGAAATTGTGGGAATTTATTTAGGATGTTGTCATGGCATGTTGTGCCATTAAATTGAAGTTGTTAGGTGGGAAATTAAATGAAGACTAAGGCAAATTCGTAGGGGATGCTAGCTGGCTGCATTTGGCCTTCAAATTGAGTTGATTTGGTAAAGTTTTAAAGGGAAATTGGCTTGTGGAGGAAGCATGGATAACAAGAGCAGAAGACTTTGGTGCCAAGCAATCAAGTGCTTGGATATTTCATCTTCGACCCCATTGGCTGGCTTGAAGACTTTGAAGGCTTCATGTTCCCCCCTTGTCTCCCTTGTCTCCCTCTTTTCCCACCTTGGTCGACCAGCATAGTAAAACTATTGCATCTTCTTCTTCTTCAGCTTCTTCTTCCTCCATTGTTACTGAACCACCACCTCAAGCCCTTTGTTGAAACAATTAGCCCCCCAAGCCACCGCTAGTCCTCTCAAGCTGCCTGCATGCTTGCCAGTCGTCCGCTAGTCCAATCGTGACGCCAGCTCCTTTGCAAGCTTGTCCTCGAGCTCCATGCCGGCTCGCGTGGCTAGCTCGCCGTCATTGGTCCCCGTGACCGTCGTGTCCAGCTCCAGCCACTCGCCTCGCCACCTCTAGCCTTCATGTTGCAGGTCCGCCTCAACCAACCGAGCTAGCTCGGTCTAGGACCGAGCAAAAGCCAATTGGGCTGTGAGCCTAGCTAGGCCTTTTTTAGCCCATTTCGAACCTCCTTTGGTGTCACCATAGGCCCAGGTTTTGGTTGCCATTGCGCTGTTGTCACCATGAAACGGTTTTCGCGTTAAACTGGTGAGTTAACCTCCTAAACTCCAATTAAGGAGTTAGTTACACCTAAGGGGAGGTTAGTTAGGCTAATTAGGTGTGTCATCCTAAAATTTCGTGACAACCTCTAGAGTACCATGAACCAATATTAGGTAATGGAAGTGCCGTTTGATTTTGTATTAGCCATTGAGTTAATGAATTTCAATTAATTGAAGGCTGAGCATTGTAATGGATGATTGTTTGGATAGAGATGTGTCTACAAGTGACTCAAGGATTTTACTAAGGTGCAAATTGACATAGAAATCTTATTCTTGGTGGTGCACTTTATAAGTAGAATTTTATTGATTTAAATTACAAAGTTTTGTGGGTTTATAAATTGAAATTAGGTATTAATTTAAATGAGGGTTAAACGAAATAGGAATAGGAGAGGATGGGCTGATTTTTAGGCCCAAAGATCGTCCGACCAGCCCATGCCAGCCCCTTGGTCGACCGGCCCATGAAGGCCCAAGACTGGCCCAACATTGAAGCCCATCAACTCTTGCATGTTAGTTGCCAAGTGGCATGGAGGAGAAGCCAAGTGTGGCTGCCCCTATTGACTTCCTTGGGCGGCTTCATGCAATCAAATGATTGCAAATGATAGTAGGGAAGAAAGCTAAAGGGAGAGAGGCGGATGATGAAGGGGAATCGACCGAGAGAGAAAGAGAGAGAGAGAGAGAGAGAGAGAGAGAGAGAGAGAGAGAGAGAGTGTGTTGTCCAAGAGAGAAAGGGAAACAAGAGAGAGGAAGAGAGAAAGAGAGGAAGCAGGCGTACGAGAGGAAGAAGAAGAAGACCGTCCATTCGCTGCTTTGCCGCCATTCTTGTTGCTGTTTGTGCTTGAGTTTAAGGCAAGTGAAGTCCTAAACCTACCCCTTGCATTTCTGTGTGTATGTGTAGTAGATGGTAAGTCTTGGTTGTGGTAGATGGGATGAGATTTCGGAGCTTTGAAGAGAGATTCGTTGGCCATGCATGCTGTTCCTGGAAAGACCAGTCCGACCATCCATGAGTTTGTGTGCTGCATGTGACTTTTTAGTTGAAATCTTCTTTCGACTTCTTCATGAAAGTTGTAGAGAACACCTTGAAGAACAACATAATAAAATTTTAGAGAAAACGAACAAGTATTGGTTAGTGAAACGATTTTTCTTTGGAGAAGTTAGATCTGGAATCCGTTGTGCTGACCTTTAGAGATTTCGTGGTCTGTAAAGTAACTTTTAGTGAAAATATCACTTTGATCTCTTAATGAAAGTTGTATTATACTTCTTGAGGTAGAATATATCAAAATTTCAGAGGAAATGAACAAATATAGGTTGGTGAAATCGTTGCCTTTTGAATAAACTGGATCTGGGAAAAAACGTTACCTCGACCCAGTATGATTTCGTGATTTTTATAAAATCATACAGTTAAAATTTGATCATGTGTCCTTAATGAAAGTTGTAGGTAATATTCTGCGGAATAATATACTAAATATTTAGAAGAAATGAACCAATTTAAGTCGGTGAAATGAGTTTCTTTTGAAAGATGATAATCTGGAAAAGATGACACCGAGAATGGGGGGAAATAATCATTTATATCTATTAACCTAGAACAATTTGGGTTTCTCTTTCTTCATGAGATATTTACCTCTAGGAATTTTCTATAACATGTCAAAATTTCAGAATTTTTGGAGTTCATTTGGGTATTGAATTTAAATTTCTTCAGAAACTGTGCAAGTTGAAATATTGAAGTTTTGAGAACTGTGATGCATGGACTGTGCTATTTTGTGTGAGATTCTTTTGGCATGGAGTTATTCATGAGATATATGCCTTTAGGTCTCTTCTATAATGTGTCAAGTTTTCAGAATTTATTAATGTCATTTACTAATTTTTCTGGAGTTTTAATTAGAGGAATGCATTCTGATTTATCCGAAACATTGATGTGTTTTGAAGAATAGATGAATTTATCCTTGTGATGTACTACTTTGAGTGGTTGATTTTGCTGCGTATGTGATGACATATGGCATGAAAAGTTGGTTGAGACCCTTGATATTATTGCATCAAATGCCATGTTGAAATTGAGATACATGTGTGGATATAACTTGAGAAAATAACAAGACTGTCGGAGGTGTGAGCCGACAATGCCCCGGGAGTGTTGGGATGCCTAGAGTGTGGGGGTGCCGGATGCCTAGAGTGTGTGTGCCGGATGTCCTCGAGAGTTTCGAGATGCCCGGAGCGTGGGGGTGCTGGAAGCCTCGGGGGTGTGTGCTGGGGGGATACCTCGTGATGCTAGTTGGGATATGAGATGCCTGGAGTGTGTGTGCCAGATGCCCGGAGGTGTGTGCCGGAGGTTCCTTGTGATGCCAAGTTGGATACGAGCGATAAATTGTGGGATGAAAACACCGGTCCTTGGAAGGATAAAAATTGAGATTGTATCGTGTGCATGAGTATGCATGAATGCTTGATGATAAGTGCATGGTGGTATATGCACATATGGCATGGAAATATGCATGAATGCTTGATGATAAGTGCATGGTGGTATATGCACATATGGCATGGAAATATGCATGAATGCTTGATGATGAGTGCATGGTGGTATATGCATATATGGCATTGATATAGGCATGATTATAAGGTAAGGTATGCTTGAATGCATGAATGATATGTGTTTTATTCTTGATTGTTCCGTTTGACACATTAAGTAGTGTGGTGGATATTTATAGTTGAGTGGTTGTACTCATCCCTTTTGGGGATTAACATTTCAGATAAGAAAGATACCTTTGTTGTCAGTTGCACGCGGTACTTACTATGGCATACATATTGATGTGGATGTGGAGTGTACTAAGCATGTCTATGTCGATGCTCCTGATTTATTTTTTGTTTGAGTCCGTGTCTTGGTGATGTACGACGTGGGTCGAGTTGATGGCCCGGTCATCCAGGAGTTTTTATCTGTCCATGTCTGACATGATGGAGAGATGTTAGGGATGTTACCGCCGCTGCCACCCGATGCACTGGATTGGGTATGATGGCGCGTATAGCTGATGGGAGCTGACACTTTTTGGAGATAGCCGACGCTCATTGGTGGAGGGTGTTACATGTTCGATGTAGAATCGAGTCCTTTTGGGGGTGGTAGCCAATTATAGTTAAAATCTTGGCCTTTTTGTTGTATCGACCTTGATGTCCATTATGAAAATATAAATAAGAGTGAATCGGCATTATCTTTTCTTATGATGCGTAGTTGGTGTGTATTGCATTATGGTTATGGGAGGGAGAGATGATGAGACTTGTTTATGCTTCCGCTAATAAGTTGCGCTAGGACCGCTTTAAAAAAAAAAAATCCCTAGTCAAAGGGTATCGGTCTGTGAAGTTATATGAGATCGAGTAATTAAGAGAGATCACCTGTGGTGACCTCAAGCAAATCAGGGGTGCCACATTAGGGATTAGGGTAGTTAGTTCATGTAACTAAATAGTTAGTGTTAGTTTGTTAGATTAATTATTTAGTTAGGTTGTTTGTTAGGTGGTTTAGTTAGTTTAGTTATATAATGTAGTTAGTTAGCTAAATTAGTTTAATTAGCCTAAGTAGATTAGCCTGGATAGCTTATGTTAATTTAAATAAGTGTTTTAATTTAAATAATTTGTAATATATTTAATTAAATTAAATTTATTTAATTATTTATTAATTAGCGTAAATTATACCGAGATAGCGGTTGTCGAATTTCGTGTTGATCGTCATGATTGTGTTGGTTTGTTAAATTGATTGCTAATTTATGCAATTGAGTACTGGATAATGATTTTTAATTATTATTTCAAAAATATGAATTTTTGGTATTTAATTAGAAAAATACTGGGTGTCGTACTTTAACACAAAAAATATTTTAAGTATTATATAAAATCGCGGAGTTTTTAAAAGAGAGAGTATCATGCTTTATGGTTCGATTTGACTGTGTGTCCATACACAATTATTTTACCGGGTGTTTTTAACATGAAGAAAATATGCCAAGTACATTATCTGAAATTGAGGCATTTGAGTGCAAAGCACAATGTCCTTGGCTGAGATTGGATGTGCGTGTGGTTGCTATTGAAAACCGTTATGCTACGTTTACGCTAGACGATGCCCCTTTGGGAAAGCCGCACGTCAATGGATGCCGGTCGCAGAGGAGGCAGAGCCGATGCTCCTTCGAGAATGTTGTCTAGATGTAGATATTGCCATACTTGACGAAGCGGGATGATATTCGGTTATGCTGGATGACTGTCGACTGTTGAGTTGGCCGTGGATGTTGGGTCATAATTAACTCGAATGCTTGAATGAGTGAAATAGCCGCACCTGATGATGGAACGAAATTGTGTGGCACAGAATGAGACGTGTCATAACGATTTGGCTTTATAATCGAGACCTCTATATATATTTGATGATTGATGTGCAGTGTTCCAGTTGTTAAATATGTTTGTTGTATGCATATGTTTATGAACTGTACTAATATGCAGGGAGGTGCTGAGGCGAGGTAAGTCTTATATGGTGTATGCTTAGACTGCCTTTAGGTGAATTTTCTTCCTAATCAAGGTTTAAGGTGTAGACTTGCTGAGACTTTGTCTCACCTCGTTGTGGTTTAAACTTTTCAGGTTCTTAGATGGAGGTACGTCATGTACATTATGGGATCCCACAGGTGATGGACTTTTAGCACTCCTATTTCCCAATTCCCGGGACCAACTTGACCCGTGAGCTGGTTAAGTCCACGGTTTGGGTCAAAGAGGGCCTATCTCAGTTGGTACCTCACCGATTCAGAGCGTGGTTCATTAACTTTTCTCAAGGGGATTAGAAGGGTCCCATACAGGGTTTTGACGGGCCTTCTGTCGGGACCGGGGAGTGGGAAATAGGGCATCCTATGGATATCGACACCCTTGATGGTGTCGTGGATGACCTGGAGCCCATGATGGAAGAGTCTGGAGCTTAGGTGGCTTAGTAGCCCTTTTTGAGTTAGACTCTTGTGTATAGACTGGTTATGTATATAAACCTAGATTGTTTATAAAATAGGTTTTGTGTTAATTAACTTTCCTACTTTTCTATCCCATGCTTGTTTGTGTTTGGAATTGTTTAATTCGTTTTCGCATGTGCATAAAATGAATGGGTCATTGACTAGTCCTGGGAATGTTGCAATTTGATCGACCATCGAGGGATGTACACGAGCTCGGGGTTCAGGGTGTGACACATTATGAGTGCATGCTTTTGGACTAAGTGACCCACCGCCAATTCACTCATTTGATTGATTGGTTGAGAAATAAGGCTTAAAATGCTTGCCTCTGTGTTTAATTTATGGCAATCATGTGAATTCTAGATGTACGTTAGGTACGATGATACTGAGGGAAAATCTTGGGAGATCACCTAGAATATTTTCTTTAGGGACTTATAAGCATTATTGAACATGCGAGAACATAAACGATCAATAATGGCTATAAGTTATAAAATGAATTGGGTAGACGTCTAAAGGGACCTATGCATGAATTGCAAAGGTTGATTGCGAAGCCTAAATTTAGTTGATTTTGAACTTTTGCTTCACTTGATTGATCACTCTAAATCCTATATTGTGCTTTTGACTATTTTGACGTGTATAAATGTTTCTTTTCATTGTATGTACCTAGCCGTAGTTCATAGATTAGGATTAGATTATGATCTTGAAGACAGAGTTGACATGAAGATGATAAAAGGTTGATGTTCATTCCAACCATAATTTTGTACCATTTGTCCTTGACATATGTTTCGGGTTTCCTCATTTATATAAACACCCGACGATTTATGAGTTCTTTCATTTTCTTTCATTTTATTTCCCTTTACGTTTTAGGATTGCATGATAGATTTATTGCTTTACTTGGTTATTTACTTACCGCTTTATACTTTAAATTCAATTATCCATTTTCTTGTTTCTTTAGAAATAGAATGACACAAAAATGACTATTCACACATGATTACTCAGTGTAGGATAAATGATCTTGAAAAAGTAAAAAAAGAGACTAATGGCAACTCCCATCTTATTTGTTAGATTATCTTAAATAACTAGATCGCTTAATAAACCCGTATAATTTAGCATACTCAAGATAGCGAAGCTAAAAAAAAGATAAAATGATACTATCTTTAGTGGATGTACATCTTGAGGAGGCTATCATGGTTGTCAAAATACCCTTAAACTCATCTTTATGTCTGGTTTTCTAGCCTCAAAATCATCAATCAAGACGTGTTGTGACGTTGAGGCAGTGTTATGACATCTTCCGTTGTCAAGCGAGGTACAAGCTTGGGAAAGCTCACAATCATGTGTGAGGGAACTCATAAATTGTTTGTGTCAAAAGGTGAGGTGATAACGCCTTTGTGGATGCGAACTGTGAGGAAACTCCTACGGTCAAGTACCCATAAATCCAACCTTTCTCCCTTCCTTTCCCTGAAGGCGGTGGCAGAGAGATCAGGTTGTGACAATCTAAGTTTCTTGTTTTTAACTAATCGAAAATGTTTTTTGTCAATCAACTAGCTCCCATCATCCAAACATTGAAAAATCCGCAAACAATTTTTCAGAAGTAGTTTTTCACTAAAACAAACATATCCTATGCGTAACTTTCTCATGGGTAATCTTGGCGCATGAAATTTTATGATTACTTTGGGCATGTCTCAAGCTATTCAACCAGAGCTTACTCATACTGATATGATATATATATATATATATATATATATATATATATATATATATATATATATATATATATATATATTGAGTTGTTGTATTCGACAGTCAAGATCAAAATTAATGTGGAAAGTTGGGATTTGTGCGAAATCCAACTAATTTAACCTAATTGTCAGATAATACAAATCACAATCTTTCCACAAAAATGACAATAGCTGGAATCTGGTATTGCGGTGACGAAGTCACACGCGTTTGAAATTTAGCGGGGCAGCAAAGAGCGCAACACCAGTTTCTAAAAATGTACGCCCACGGATACTCTCGCTCATGCCTCGCATGGAATTTTTACACAAGTAAATTGCATTAAAGATGATAAACCGTAATAACAAATTTAGACTTAAAAAAAAAAAGTAATACGGAGTAGAATGTAATTAGAATGGCAACCTTTGAGGGGGAAAAACAATGCAAGTGTTATACCTTTTATACAACGCTTACTTGATTGCTATAACTTTTTTACTCATTTGAGTGTCAAAAATTTGAAAAATCAATCACCTAACAAAATATGTGTATTTAGCATATTAATGTTGGAATCATAAAACCTGTTTGATTTAAATCGAGAAAATCATACGGTCCACAAAGCTAAGATCCGAAATTGGGAAGAATGATTAAAATTTAAACTTATCAAACGTGCAACTTATGTGTTTTATATTAACTTCTTTACGTGCATAAAAGTATTCCATGAAGTAATCTTAAATTTTTTTATTGGTCAGAAAAGTATACTTAAATTACCTATTGGGTTTTTGGGCTAATTGTTTTGCTGACATAAAATAAGATGCGTTGAATTTTGAGAAGTCGCTTTTACGTAATATAGTAGTATTGTTTCTCATACTTGTTTTAAAATTCCATACATAATTTTAGTTTTAGAAATTTTATTTATCAAATCTACTTCTCCACTCTTGCTCATTCAACTTATATGAATATACAATTTTTAGAGTAATAGAAGTGACAAAGCTAATGAACTTATAAAAGGATTATCGTTTACAAATACTATATATCATAACTGACGTACATTTTCAGCCTTTCTTCAGTCTTTTCAACTTCTAGAGAGGAGGATTTGACATAGACCTCTCCTTCTCCTCTCTTGTTGTTTTCCTTTTTCTTTCCTCTTATTGCTTTCCTTGTCTCCCTATCGAGTTTCCGATCTAGGCTTTGCTCTCCCAATCTTAGATTTGTGAGCTTTCCTCTTCCATCTAATTCCAGATTTAGGAGTTTTAATGAATAAGTATTTTGCTTCCAATTTTCATTGGTGTTCAAAGCAGTTTTGGTGTCAAATATGTGCTCGTTCATGGTGTTTTTGTTAAAAAATTTGGTGTCTCACACCTACTAAAAAAGGCTTACTCTCACATATGTAAGATTTGAGTTTGTTCAACATGTTTATATTGTCTTTGTATGGTGATGGTGTTAGGGATGCCAAGCCTAGGCTCACAATGTTGAAAGACAAAGTCGTAACTAAAAATGGAGATCTTGGTTTGTGCTTATCATTAATGATGTTGTGTGATTCGGTAATCGGCCATCGATCATTTCACTTGGATGTCGTCACATATTTGTTCTTAAAGGACAAGTGTGTGATATTTTTGCCAACTATGCTCTAATGATATATCTCGATTTCTAGCTTTTGATTTGTTTTGAAGCTCCACTACTAGCTTGTCTTGTTATGGTGACTTTTGAGACTTCCTATGGATCCTTTTGTGTATCATTTTGACAATGAATATTTTTTTTTACCAAAAAAAAAATATTATGGGTTATTTGCATTGTATAAATTCTTTAAAAAAAATATCAAATATCTCCTACGTCATATTTTATAAATATTGAATTTATAAGGAACTATTTCTATTCAAGTCAATTCAATTGTTTGGTCACTTCTTTTGGAATAATTGTTATTCTCAAGGTTGCATTTGATCATCAGGATAATAATTGGGATATGAAAGGATAAAGTAAGATATCAAATTTTCGGTATAATAAATGAGGACATAGTTGTTGATACCTGATTTGTAGTCGACATATCATTAAAAGATAAAAAAAAAAAAAAGATTAGGGTTTCCAATCACGACATAACTCATTTCTCTACAAAAAAGATGTTTCACATTTCTTTCTTTTGCTCTATCATTTTTAAGCAATTTCTAGTTCTTTTTCAAGAAAAACCCGAAAAGCGGTTGACTTTCAAGTTGACTTTTTAGTCAACCCTTTAATCTAGAGTCAACCCCGAGTCAAAATTTGGCTTTTTATCCAAAAAGATTCCATTTAGCTTTAATTTCACTTTTATCACATCAATTTCTCAAAAATTTGAAGATTTTATAAAAAAAAAAATCAATCTTTTAGGAAAAGTCAACTAAATGATTGACTTTTGGTCAAACTTTTGACAAAAAAAATTGAAAAAATAAAAAATGCGCAAATACATTTCTTTTAATATCAATTTAACTTTTGTGTTGAAAATTTTACAAAGATCGATTAAGAACCTTGTTTTATGAATTTTTTGATTTCGAGTCTTAAATCAGCCAACAATTAAATTACTTTTGATATAGTCATAATGAGGTATGGTTCCTTTTTCGAAATTTCGTTTATGGACTATTTTAAATCTACTTGTGTATTCAATTTTGCAAATTATTGAGTTAAAATGTGAATTGCCTTTTGAGCCCTAATTAGGGGACCAAAATCGGTTCTTTATGACTTGCGAATGGACGATTGTTTCCTACTCATTTCCTTAAGATAAATCCAAATCCAAAATCAATTTTGAGAAATTCACATTAGAACTTATCAATTTGAAGAAATTTATCCTCCCAAGCATGAGAAGTCAAGCAATCAAGCTTCAATTGAGAAAATTCAAATTGTCCCATTTATGGTTATGGTTTAATTTCCTAAGTCTAGGTCCAATTTTAATATTAGGACTCGATTCATTTTTGACATAAGCTTGAGAACTTCAATTCGAGGCCAATTCAGACATGATAAATGATCTTACACATGGGTGGTTAATTAGATAAGACAATAGTGGTGTTAATTGAAGTCAATTTCAATCAATTTGCAATTTTGCCCAATTGAATTGCAAATTTGATCATTTTAGCCCTCTGGACTGAATTTAAAGCATTCATAATTTCAACTCATTGTCTTTCACAATAGTCATTACACATTGTGATTATACATCTTTTCAAAGAAGTCTTGAGGTATGACTTGAAGCAGCCATTTTATTTGTCTCAGATAGGGGTGGCTTTACTTGAGACGTAGTGGCTCTCCACCTTTGAGCATAAGCTCTGAATGTTTCGATTCTCCTTTTCTCGACTCAAACTAGCTTTTCTTGAGTCAAGGCAATCTCATTATTGAACTTATATTGTTGGAGAAATTCGTCTGCAACATCCTCCCAGTTGTGGATCTTTTCCAAGTCTAACTCGATAAACCATATTAGCGCAGGACCAACCAAGCTATCTTGGAAAGAGTTAATCAAGAGCGAAGGATTGTCAAAATAGCAGGCCATCTTGCCTAGATAGTACTTCAAGTGGGTCTTGGGGCACCCAATGCCATCATACTTTCTTGTGAATTTTGGCTCATTGTAGAACTTGAGGACCTTCACTTTGGCAAAGGGCAATAGCTTGTCAAACCCCTAATGTTGGTAGCCTTGCAACATGCAAAGGCATTCCTCAATCTTCTCGAGGTGTCTTGAACCTTCCTCATCAAAATATGGAGTCGAGGTCTCCTTAGGCGAAGCCTCTAGATTAACGACTATTGAGGTGATAGCAGGAACCTTTACAACAAGCCTTTTTCTCCATGGGTTAAATTATCACTACATTAGTGGGTGTGGTAGGAGGATTCATGGTAGGAGTAGCAGGAACTACAGGGGTCAAGCTTTTGACTTGGTTGGAGAGATGAGCTAACAACGCCATCATTTGCATCATTTGGTTCTCCATGTTAAAATCACGAACATGAGTATTGTCATTCTTCATCCTTCCTTGGCGATGAGTACATATTATAGACAGTTTCTCAGCTGTCTTTTTAGTACAGTTGGAGGAAAAGAAGCTCAAATTAGTATACAAATAGAGAGGAAAAAAAAAACAAAACCTTATCAATTTTTGGGATAAGTACACTATCAATGCCATAAGTTGCATACGGCGCTTACTTTGGTGCCAAAAGTTTCTATCAGATTACTTAAGTGACAAAAAGTTTGAAAAACAATCATTTTAGTGCCAACTCTGATCTGGTTGGCCGAAAATCCGACGTAGAACTTCTTTTTTTATTAATTTTTGAAGCTGATGTGGCTTGCTGGAGAGTACAGTCACCATCTTAACACTAAAACGACGCCGTTTGGTGTCTCTCCCAATTCAAAACCTAAATCTCCGGCCAGTTGCCGTCCTCGATGGCCCCCACGCTCGGCGGCTACGGCTGTGGCGTCGACACTGACCTCGACCCCGACGATGGCCACTCGGTGGAGAGTATAGTCAGCATCCTAACACCAAAATGACACCGTTTGGTGTCTCCCCTAATTCAAAACCCTAAATCTCCGGCTCGGTGGCCACGGCTGCGGCTTCGACCCTGACCTCGACCCCGACAATGGCCACTCGGCAGCTGTGGCTTTGACCCCAACTCGGACCCCGACAATGGCCACTCAGCAGTTGTGGCTTCGACCCTGACCCCGACCCCGACCTCGACGATGGCTACTCGGCAGTTGCGGCTCTGACGCTAACCCCAACCTCAACCCTGACGATGGCCACTTGGCAACCAAGTTGAAGGCTATGATCTAGCCGGTGCTCGGGGAGGCTGCCAATGAGTGCGCTGCCATTGATGTGTCCCTCTCCATCTCTGATCTCCCTGACGAGTGCTTGGCCTGCGTCTTCCAGTACCTAGGCTCTAGCGACCGGGGCTAGTGCTCCCTCATGTGCTGTCGAGGTCATTCGAACAGTGCTAAGCAACGCCGATCGAGTGAGCGATGGCGGCCCAGCGGTGGCGGAGGCCGAGCGACGACGGCCAAGCGAGCTAGGTCGGAAAAACCCTAATTTCAATCCCAAAATAAAAAAAAAATCCCCAAATGAGTTGAACGGTGTCATTTTTGTGAGGCTATCCACGTAGGATGGCAAAACGATGTCGTTTTTCTTAAGGAAGATCGAAAATGACGTCATTTTAAAGCAACCGGAACTTTTTTTTTTAAAATATAAAAGCCATGTAATTAACTTGCTGGAATCTCTTGCTGGTGGCACCAAAGTGATTGTTTTTTCTCCGATTTGGCACTTAAGTGATCCGACGGAAACTTTTGGCACCAAAGTGAGCGCCGTACAACTTATGGCACTGATAATGTACTTCCCCCTCAATTTTATATTTTCTTGAGACGATATAGTGATAAGAAGTGTATATGATCTCGTATCATATAACATCCCCTCATCAGAATTTCTTCAAAAGAAATTATACAATTGAAAAGGACAATGAAAAATATTTAATCCGAGTGCCCCTTTCCTAAAAATTACATGAGAACGAAAATCATAATGAATTTTTTATTGATTACATCGAACAATTAGAAGGGAAGAAGAACATTGCATATTTGAAGCTTACAAAGTGGTTCAATTTTAAATGTAAATGGACATAAGGAAATCTCAATGAGAAAGAGGGAAATACAAAGGACATCCCTTTACAAGAAAAGAACATCAAATAAAAAGTCTAAAGACTAGGTGGGATCGTGCAAAGACGCTTGTTATCATGGGCCAAGCGTTCCTCATCGATCAAGGTTTTTTTCTCCATCCTTCTCAACACGAGTTAGAATGGTTAAATTAGCCTTAGAATGGATTAGGGTTAAGCTAATTAGTGAGATTAGCACTGTTGATGATGAAGTAGTCAAATTTAGCGAAATTCCTGCAGTTCTGGTTTCTGGATCCTTGTTGTTCTCCACTTTTTTTAGGTGAAAATGGATTACGAATTTGAGATTGATGTCTTCTTGAAATATCAGCTTCATCATTTTCAAATAGAACCTTAGTTTTCGCTAGAACTGGTGACATTTTAGGATTCTAGTGGTTTTTATCAACTCTTAGGGTTTGAATTTCAAAATGGTTTCTTCACAAAAGTTGTTTGCCACGTCTTCTATTTTAACATAGTCAAATTTCAAATTAAACAGATACCTTTTAAACCTCGAACCAAACTGATTACGGAAAACAAAATTTCTGGAAAACAGACACAGTTTTTGTACTGGATTGAGCGATTTACTAGGCCGAATCTAAAAGGATCTGTGTCACGACCTACCCTCGGTAGGAGGGAGTAGGTTTATAGATATTGTCTAAAGGACGGGCCTAAGGTCCATGATTAGGCGTGGGCTCTCCCGAGCCCATACCCGTGTGATGTTGGGATATTCATAAGAAATTTTGCACAAAAAGAGTTTCTACTAGCCTATTGGGGTCGGCTAGAAACCAAGTGAAACATGAGAGTATACCTCACTTCCTACGCAACTAGAGAATCTAAGGTCGGGGACTTGATTACACTAATTGACTAATTAGTGCCATTTCGGTACCTAATCTTGTTCATTTTAAGAAAATGATTTTTGGTAGACAATTTGGGTTGATTTTATACTTATCCACTAACATGTGAGGTGATCATGCGGGTGCGTAATCATTAAAGTAACAATCATAACTATCAAAATCTTAATTGCAATAAAATTAAACACATGAAACTAAGCAATTGCAAACATAATTAAACAGGTAAATTAAACATGCAATATAATCAATATACGGGCAAATAAATGCCTAATTACACTATGAAGGAAATACATGGCCATTCTTAATCAAAACCTACATTTTTTTAATTTTCGCAATTTTTTTTAATTAATTTTCTTTTGAAAAAAAAAAAATTATTATTATTTTATTTTTTTTGTGCCAAACCGGGTCGGGTCAAGTCAAACCCGACCAGGTTCTACCCGGTCTACTGAAGTCGGGTCCGGTAGGGGGCAAGTCGGTTGGCCCGCTCCGAAAAGAGACTTGGCCTAACCAGAGGTGGTCAGGCCTTTTCTCAAATTGGGGTTGGGCTTGCCGACAAGCCCAACCCCCCATTTTGCAAATGAGACTACCCCTCATAGGCGCATGGGTGATTGGGCCCACTTGGCCCTACTTGGATCTATGACCCAGGCCCGATTCCTAAGAAAACCCTACTCGAATCCGACTCGGTTTCCTCTTCGTGGACCCAGATTCTGGAGCCCTCAAGTCCAGTGATCCACGGTGCTAGGGGGTTAGCTGGAACGTCGATGGTGACGACGCGGCAGGTGGCGGCTAGGGTTCCGGGTGGCGAAAGCGGTGACGACAACTCTTCTGGCGGCTGCTGACTTCTCTTAAAAAGAGACGATGATGGAGAGGCTCACCTGATACAGCAGAGGTGGCGTCGAGGATGGCTAGGGTAGTATGGTTCGATGCAGGGATGGTGTTAGGTGACGGCAACAACAGTAGGGACGGTGACGATGATCCTCCTCCCTCCGGATTTGGCTTACTCATGCGATTTGTGGCCTGCTCTCTCCTTTGGTCGTCTTCGGCTGGTTCGATGTTGCAGGCGGAGGCGTCAAGTAGCGAGGTCGACAACAGCAACATTGGCGAGTAGAGGCGGCAAATAGCAGCAGCTCGTCGAGGTCAGCGAAAAACACCTAGTGGTCATTATGGGTCAGTAGACGAGCAAGGAGCGGTGGTGTTGGGTTGTAGGCGGAGCGGCGGTGGCTTGGCTCGGTGTCGGGTTGAGGCAGCGAGGAGGACAGCGGTGAGGACGGCATCGGGCAGCGCCGCCACTTTCCTCCTCACCTCTTCTTTAGATTTGGGTTCCGGGGAAAACGATGGCAAATGGCATCGATTGGGTGGCTCGTTGACGACGGTGGCGGTGGCACAGCTCCCTATTATTGAGCTCTCTCTCTGTCTCTCTCTCTCTGTTGCCATTTTTTTCCTCTTCCAGTTCCTCGTTTTCCCCCTCTTTCTCTAGGGTTTCTTGCACGAAGATGGAGGAGGGAGAAGGCTAGTGTGGGCCAAGCCAATGGGGGAATCGGCTTAGGCCGCGCAAGGGAAAAATAGGCATTTTTTTTTTTTGTTATTTTTCTTTTTCTTTTTTTTTCTCATTTTCTCATTTTCTCTAAATTAAGTGTCAACAGCTGCCCCTCTAACCAAGATAGAAGATTTTGGCGATAGAGAGACCCTGAGTACAGACGCACGCATAAAGTCAACGGAAAGGACTCATGACTATGGAAGCATGTTTTGTCAATAAGAGAAAGAAAGACTTCAGGCCACAGAAGCTCACTGTGTCATAAGAAGAGAGAAGACTCTGGGCTACAGAAGCCCACCGAGTCATAAGAAGAGAGAAGACTCCAGGATACAAAGCTCTTCAGGTTATAAGAAGAGAGAAGACTCCAGGATACAAAGCTCACTGGGTCATAAGAAGATAGAAGACTCTAGGATACAAAACTCTCCAGGTCATAAGAAGAGAAAAGACTCCAGGATACAGGGTCATAAAAAAGAGAAGACTTTGGGCTACAGAAGCTTACTGGGTCATAAGAAGAGAGAAAACTCTAGGATACAAAGCTCTCCGGATCATAAGAAGAGAAAAGACTCCAAGATACAAAGCTCTCTGAATCATAAGAAGAGAAAAGACTCTAGGATACAAAGCTCTCCGGGTGATAAGAAGATAAAAGACTCTATAATACAAAGCTCTCTAGGTCATAAGAAGAGAAAAGACTCCAGGATATAAAGCTCTCCGGGTCATAAGGAAAGATAAAACTCTAGGATACAAAGCTCTTTGGGTCATAAGAAGAGATAAGACTCTGGGCTACAGAAGCACACCGTGTCATAAGATGAATGAGATGAATGAGGTCTCACCGAGTAACAATGGGTTTTGATCGGATGGAAAATGCATGATTTGAGGAAAGCTCATGAACCTTTTGAAAAATAACAGTTTAAAGATAGACTCATGAACATTTTAAAAGCATGGTTTAAGGATAGACTCACAAACCGTATGGTTTAAGAATTGACTCACGAGCCTTATGATTTAAGGATAGACCCACGAACTGTGTGGTTTAAGGATTGACCCACGAACCTTGTGGTTTAAGGATAGACCCACGGATTAACCCACGAACCTTGTGGTTTAAGGATAGACCCATGAATCATGCGGTTTAAGGATAGACCCACGAACCTTGTGGTTTAAGGATAGACTCACGAACCTTGTGGTTTAAGAATAGACCCACGAACCTTGTGGTTTAAGGATAGATCCACGAACCTTATAGATGACATGTTTTGGGGCTGACCAAGAACCTTTGATTTTTAGAGAAGCACCTGCTAACCCTTTGAAAATTGCATGGCTTCACTGATGAATCCTATCAAACTCAACTTGAGCAAATGTCATTAAAGATGTCATCAAGAGACGTATTGGCAATATTACAACATTAATTGAACAAGATAATCAAGCTAAGTTCGACTTTTTAAATATATATATATCAATCGGCATCAGGTAGCGCAAAATTGTCATCTTGCTTGGGGATGTATCATCAATCATCAAATTCTCTAGGAGTCGAGTTCTTATCAAAATGGCCACGACACATGAAAAGGGCTCATTAATCATGTCAAACTAGAGCTTCTTAGTTAGAAAGGATTTCTCACACACTCGATAAAATGGTTGCTTGATCCCATCCATTCGCATGGGAAGTAACTGATTGCTGAGGGTATCTCACATGACTCATGTCAAAGGCTTTCAAAAACATTCGTGATGAGCACAACACAATCAATCAAAAAGGTCTTTTGAAAGGACTGCAATATAGGCTCGGTTAGGGCTTACACAAAGGAATTATTGCTTTGAAGCCAATAAAGGAACATTTGTCACTATTTTCATTAGGTTTACAAGTCGATAACTTAGAAGATAAGACAAGATAAAATTACTTCCACTTCTTCAAGTACTAGCTTCTTTGTGGCATTCTCATTTTCACTCAAGCCATCCCAATCATAAGAGATTTTGGAAGAGGGTTATAATGTTGGTTTGGGAGAGGCTCGAAAGGCTTAAAATTTTCAAGAGGGTTTTTAAGAGTCAGTGATCATCATGGCATCGTGACCAGGTCACTCGATCTTTTGAAATCATTTGGCTTTTGAGCATAGCACATCTCGAAAGTCCCTTGGCTAATCATTTCTGCATGGGAGCTTTGCTCCTTTCTCTAATGTCCTTTGCTCTTGCGATGAATTTTTTGCACAGGCACTTGGACTTTGATAATTTTTCTTTCACATCAGATGCAGCCTTTTGGCTCTTTTTCTTGACGAGCATTGGCCTTACTTTTACTAGGCACATTACTTTTTCATGTCCCCTAATTTTGTTGAGCTTTTTGCTCCTTGAACTTTTGTAGCTCTTATGACTTTTGAGTTACTTTTCATATTTTCTCGTGACTGCCAATTGTATTTGGTCAATTCTTATGGGAGATGATCATTGTTCGGGGTTCAAAAATGAATAATCAGGCCAAAATTGGTTAAATCAATGGGTATTGGTGTTTGGGTAGAGAAGGAACTGCTCTTCTTTACCTTAGGGTGAGTCAAGCTTCAATGAGAATTCCTCTGAAGCTATCACCAGAAGATTGATGTAAGTGAAAATAATGGAATCTTTCTCAATCTTTTGCTCTACAACATGATCATAACCCCCTTATGCTGCCCCAATGTATGGTCCTTCTCGACAATGGTACTTTGAAGTATCATTTTTATTTTCTTCTTTTTTTGGCCCAAAGGGATAGCAAGAGATTAGTGCAATGCTTGGGATTGACGAAGGAAATGCCTTTATCATTTCGATCTTTGTGCTCGATGTAAATGAATCATTCATTCTAAGAGAATATTGTTTTTCACTTAACTCTCAAAAGTGTTTGAAGGATGTGTTTGGAAATGGCTTGCCTTTCCTCATCCTAAGTATCCTTTGCTTGGCATGATTAACATCTTTATTTCACTCTACCGAGATCGTCTCGAGTAGATTAATCTCCAAAGGGAATTTCGATTCAAAATGAATAATCCACAAAACGAGAAAACACTTTTGAGATAAAAAGGATGCTAAAAAAATTGGTAGAATTTTTTTTTAATTATTAATTTTTGTGCTTGTCTCTAAGAAAGCACCAAAGGTTCTTTTTTGTAATGGAAATTCTTTGTTTTTTTTCTTCCTTTTTTAAAGAAAAAAGAAATGAGAAGAAGGGTACTTACCTGCGGCATGGCGACTCGGTAACCCTGTAAAGAATGTGAAAGAATATGTTAGTGCAAAAATCTTTAGGGATTGAAATGTTGGAAACAATACATTATTACCCTTCATTTGCTTTCATCCTTTGGGCGCTAACATCTCTTGGATTCACCTTTGTGGATACTTGGTAATTGGACAATACCCTTCCCTTGCATTCGCCTATAAGTGTTTTACGTTTTCCTGATTCCTTTGTAGAAGGCGTCACTTCTACGATCAAGGTGCAACTTTTTTTATTTATCACCCTGTAAGAAGGGGAGATGAAATGAGTTATCTCTATACTTAGTTAGGTTCAACTAAGGAACGATACATCCTTTTTGATGAATTTGACAATGTTGTTCTAGCACACTTTATTGATGGGTGAATGAGAGATTTTTCTCTAAATCAAACATTGTTCTCCCACTTTTTATATGACAAAGCTTTGTTCCATTCGAGTCTGTCATGTATCAAAGAAAAGGACATGTCATTTTTTATGATGAAGAGAATCAAGTTTAGGAACGAGATACATCATTTTCAAAGTCGAGCGATCAACATCCCAAGGTGTCTCTCATGGAGGAATGAATAATATTGCCCCTCTGTTTCATTTGAATCTTTCTTTGTTTACGATGAACATGACTCAATAATGCTCCATCGCATTTGTTGAAATGTTACAAAACTTGGTACTCTTGATGTCTCCTTGACAATGAAAAGAAAATAAAATCAGAAACATTATCAGAAATGGATAATTGGAGTCGATACAGTTTACTCTTCCTTCAAATTCGCCATTTTGGATACTTGTCAACCCCCTTCATTTGTCTCATCATGTAAAGTGAATGAGATCGATGAGCTATTTTGGCACTTAAGACATCTCCAAATAGAGAAACTTCCCAAACGGAATTCCATTGCGTTCTACCTCTATTGGAAGATTGGTGCCAACAAAGCATTAATGCATCCTGGCTCCTCGAGTTCTGTGAACCCAAGAAAACGACCGATGAAGAGAGGGCATTAAGCAAAGTTTTCTTGAAATTCATTTTAGAAGGTAAACATATAGGTTCACTTAAAACACTTCCGAATTTGCTCTTTTTATTTCAAGGGATGATTTTCATGAAGTTGAATTCCATCTTTATATATAAAAAAAAAAAAAGAGTCGCCTGATCTACAAAAGCATCAATTGGATTTACAATCAAAACCCAAAACGGAAACATGGTTCTTAACAAGAATAAAGACAACGATAAAATACAAGAAACTCTTGCACAGATGAAAGTAAAAATCAACTCATGTCATAACTCTATAATTCACTTCTTTATGTGGTCATCATGAGAATGTCAAGGAGCATCATGCATAACCTGCAAAAAGACAACAATGTCAATACATGATCAATGAGGTCGCTTCTTACAACAAAATCGAGGCAATGGTACATGCCCCATAATCCTTACTATGGAATCTTTGTATTTCGCCAAGATTTTATCATAAAAGAAGACATCATTTAAATAATCAATCCACGACCATCAATCAATTGTCCACTTTTATTCCAAATGTTTCGTATGTGAAAGTGGCATTGATTTTTTTTTTTTTTGAATAGATTGATTTTATGATTTTACTCTTGCAAAAAATGAAGTGACTTCTATTTTGAGAAATCTATACATGAGAAATCTATACAAAATGTGATTTGCATTTCAGTTCCAAAATGTGAGAATGAAAGAGTTTGATCAAAAATGCAATCTCAATGTTTGTGCCCCAATATATAATCGCAACTTGCGAGCCCTTTTCTTTTGCATTTTTTTTTCTAAATGTGATTTTGAGCCCATAACTAGGAATTTAAATAAAACCATGTGTTTAATAGGGCCAAACTAAAGTGTTTAGAACTTACATTCAATGTTCACTTATCAAGAGTGCTTGCCAATTTTTTAATCACAAGCTTATAAAACCAAGGGCAATCGATTGATGTTTGCAAATTTCAAGATGGAAGCTCAATACAAAATGAGCAAATAACAAGGAAAATGATACTTACAATGGGTGCCAACCTTTGTCTCTGTTTTTTTTTTTTTCAATTACATAAACATGCACATGGGATGTGGTTCGATTTCTACTCCATCCGACTCAAAATGGAGCCATGGGATCTTAGGACTGAACCAACAAGCTCGCAGCTAGGTCGTGTTACCCATGGCTCTGGTTTCATCAAAGAATCAACCCGTGTCGCATGCTTGCAGACCAGGGTAGGAACCTTCGACATTAGGAAAGAAATTTTAGGGTTGAGATGGGCGATTCGTACTACATGCTTGTAGTCGGAGTGGTATCCACCTCAACACCATCCTAAGTGATCCTATGCGGCCTAGGTCTGGCGGCAGGTTGTGCGTGTCAAGGTGTAGTGCAATGCAAATGATACATGCACAACAATTTATATGCAAACAACACTTCATATATGAAAAATAAACCATATATTCCTACACCTCCCTGCAAGGCAAAGGTGAGCAAACACTTTCCCTTATACCTCCCATTATGCAAAAACATTTAACACATTTAATATTAGGGATGTACCTGGAATCCTTGTTGCCAAACAAAAATATTTTTGAATATGATTAATTTTGGCCTAAGTCCTTTAAGGTTTAAAACCAAGTCTCCAGTGGAGTCGCCAAGCTGTCACGACCTACCCTCGGTGGGAGGGAGTAGGTTTAGGGGCAATGCCTAAAAGAAGGGCCTAAGGCCCATGATTAGGCCCGGGCTCTCCCAAGCCCATACCCAGTGTGATGTTGGGATATTCATAAGAAATTTTGCACAAAAAGAGTTGCCACTAGCCTATTGGGATCGACAAGAAACCAATTGAGACATGAGAGTGTATCTCACTTCCTACGCAACCAGAGAATCTAGGGTCAGGGATTTGATTATACTAATTGACCAATTAGTGCCCTTTCAGTATCTAATCTTGTTCATTTTAACAAAATGATTTTTGCAAGCTATTTGGGTGGATTTTATACCTATCCACTAACATATGAGGTGATCATGCGGGTGCACAATCATTAAAGTAACAATCATAACTACCAAAATCCTAATTGCAGTAAAATTAAATACATGCAACTAAGCAATTGCAAACATAATTAAACAAATAAATTAAACATGCAATATAATCAATAACTGGCAAATAAAGACCTAATTACACTATAAAGGCAATACATGGCCATTCCTAATCAAAACCTACATTTTTTTAATTTTCGAAATTTTTTATTTTTTAATTAATTTTTTTTTCAGAAAAATATTATTACCTTTTTTTGGGGCCGGATTAGGTCGGATCGGGTCGAACCAGACTTGGTTCGACCTGGTTTGTGGAAGTCAGGTCCGGCTAGGGGTGGGCCGGTTGGCCCGTTCTGAAAAGAGACTTGGCCCGACCACCTCTGGTGGGGCCTTTTCTCAAATTGGGGTTGGGCCTGTTGGCAAGCCCAACCCCCCATTTCACAAATGAGGTAACCCCCATAGGCCCATGGGTGACTGGGCCCATTTGGCCCGACACGGATTCGCGACCCGAGCTTGATTCCTAAGAAAACCCTACCCGAATCTAACTCGGTTTCCTCTTCGCGGACCTAGATTCTAGAGCCCTCGAGTCCGGCAATCCGCGGTGCCAGGGGGTTAGCTGGAACATTGACAGCGGCGATGCGGTGGGCGGCAGCTAAGGTTCCGGGTGGCGAAAGTGGCGGCGACGACTCATCTGACAGTTGTCGGTTTCTTTGAAAAGAAGACGGCGACAGAGAGGCTCACCTGATATAGTAGTGATGGCATCAAGGATGGCCGGGGCGGTATGGTTCGACACAGGGACAGCGTCGGGTGACGGTAGGAATAGTAGGGACAGCGATGGCGAGCCTCCTCCCTCCAGATCTAGCATACTCATGCGATTTGCAACCTACTTTCTCCTTTGGTCCTCTTCGGCTAGTTTAGCGTCGCGGGCAGAGGCATTGGGTGGCAAGGTCAACGGCAACAACGGTGGCGAGTAGAGGCGGCAAACAACAGCAGCTTGTCGGGGTCGGCAGAAAACGTCTGGTGGTTGTTGTGGGTCAGCAAACGAGCAAGGAGCGGTGGTGTTGCGTTGCAGGTGGAGCAACGGTGGCTCGGCTCGGCAGCAAGGAGGACAATGGCGAGGACAACGTCGGGTAACGCCGCCACAACCCTCCTCGTGTCCATTTCTTCAGATTTGGGTTTCGAGGAAGATGATGGCAAATAGCATCGATTGGGTGGCTCATCGGCGACTGTGGTGGCGGCACGGCTCCCTATTCTCTCTCTCTCTCTCTCTCTCTCTCTCTCTCTCTCTCTCTCTCTCTCTGGTTTTGCTCTCTTTGTTGTGCTCTCTCTCTCAAGCTCTCTTTGTGTTGCTGTTTTTTTTCCTCTCTTTCGGTTCCTTGTTTTCCCCCTCTTTCTCTAGGGTTTCTTGCACGAAGATGGAGGAGAGAGAAGGCTGGCATGGGCCAAGCCAAAGGGAAAATGGGCTTGGGCCGCGCAAGGGAAAAATAGGCATTTTTTCTTCTTCTTTTTATTTTTCTTTTATTTTTTGTTGTTGTTTTGCTATTTTTATTTTTTTTCTCTTTTTCTCTAATTTTTTTATGTATTGTAAAACAAAAATTTGGTGTCAACAATCTAGATTAAGGTGTCTTCATAAAAAATGTTCGTTTATGTGTCATTTACCACATACTAAAATTTTGGAATTTCCTGAACTCATTTGATTAGATTTATAGATTTAAACTTGGAGATATGTTAGTGAGCCTATTCTGCCGGTTAGGCCCGGTTATGGCTTTGTGGTGGTTGTTGAGGCTTTGCTTGCTAGAAATTGCACATTGATGATATAAGGGTGGTTTGTGACATGCCTAAAGTTTATACTTGATGATCATGTGAAAGTTAAGAGAATTCGTCTCTAGCGTGTGTTGGTAGACATTAATAGTTGAGAGAACCTGTCCTTAGCGTGTGTTTGTGGACGTTAGTAGTTATTATTCTTCCTCGGCATGTGTCGATGGATTTTACTCTTTTCCGGCGTGTGTCGATGGATTTTACTTTTCCTTGGCATGTGTTGATGGATTTTATTCTTCCCCGGCGTGTCAGTAGTTATTAGTCTTGACCGAGCGTGTGTCGGTGGATATTACTTAACCCGGCGTGCGTCGGTAATTATTATTCTTCATCGGTGTGTATTGGACAAAACTACTCGTGTGGGTAGTAATAATTAATTAATTGGAATGCATGTTGGGTTGAATTAATAGATCGACATGTGTCGGTAATTCTTGCTTTGATATGTATTAGTAGTTCGCGCTCGTGTGAGCAGTGATTTAATTATAATTCTTGCTTTGATGTGTATCGGTAGTTATTGCTCGTGTGAGCAGTGATTAAATTGTAATTCTTGCTTATGTGAGTAATGATTGGTTTGGACGTTCCAAATTGGTGTGTGAATTTGATATATACACATGGTTGTGATAAGAACTATGTTGACCTGTAGAGAGGATATGAGACAAGGTAAGTCTCTGTGATTGTATGATTGTGTGATTAAGACATCTTATGTGTATTACTCTCCCAATCAAGGTTTAGAGCGTGAACTGCTGAGATTTATATCTCACCTCATTGTGGGCTTCATTTTTCAAGACCGTAGGGTGGAAGACCTAGCGCCGAGTTGAGGGGATTTGAAGTGTAGGTCAAATAGGACAATTTCTTTTTAAGAGTCAATCATTTGAAGTCCTATGGCTGTAGACTTTTGTATTTGACTCGGTGTGTATTTAAAAGCATGTTTGTTTGAAAATCTGTTGTCTTTCTTTTTTATCCCGAGATGATTACGGTAAGGGGATTTATTATTCGCTTCTGCATGTACAATAAAAAGAAAAGGTCAGTGACTCGTCCTAGGAAGTCGCAAAAGTTTTATCGACCAAAGAGGGATGTGCGCGCACTCGAGGATCGAGGCGTGACATCCCTGTTCAAGAGTGTGATAGCCCAAGCAACGGTGCGCGGGGAGTAGGGATGGCAGTGTGTCCACGTCTCGGTCCCCGAACGTGCGCAGGGAAGGGGAAGGAGTCCCCTCTCTAGTCCCACATCGCTTAGGGGGGAGTCCTTGGCTAGTTTGTAAAGGTTTGGGTCCCTCTAATTTGTGTAACGCGTTTTAAAGCCGTGAGAACTCAGTGTCCAAAGTGGACAATATTACACAGTAGGGCTCAGGTCGTTACAAATGGTATCAGAGCCGACTCCTGACCGCATGTGGGGCCACAGTGAGGACGCTGTGCTCTTAAGGGGTGGAGAGTGTGACAGCCCAAGCGACGGTGCGTGGGGAGGAGGGATGGCAGTGCGTTTGTGCCTCAGTCCCCGAATGTGCGCAGGGTAGGGGAAGGGGTCCCTCTTTAGTCTCACATCGCTTAGAGAGAGAGTATTGGGCTAGTTTATAAAGGCTTGGGTCCCTATAATCTATGTAACGTGTTTTAAAGCAGTGATGACTCAGTATCCAAAGCATTACACAGTGGGGCTCGAGTTGTTACACAACCAAATTGTCTTTGCATCACCTTAAGTCGATTGAGGTCTAGGTTGTCGATGATACCAAAGATTTACAGCCTCTTCATCACAATCTTCACTTTCTCCCTGAGGATTCTAGCATTGCGGTGGAACCTATTAGTCCACCATGATAGTAATCATTATGTCAATGAAGTAGTGCAAGTGGAACTAGAGTTCCAGCCACCGATGTTTGAGGTGGTGCAAACAGTGCTACAATTAGCTTAATAGATGCCTATGAGAAAAATTCTGCCCATTTCGTCTCAAAAAGCCACTCTTGGTCATTAAATTCAGCACATCCATGATCTAAAGGAAGGGGCATCCAATTGTTAGCGTACAAGAAGCGGAGATGGGAGAAGGAGTGGAAGGAAGAAGATAATAATTAGTGACAATTTGTCTCGTCTTCCACCAATTGGAACCAAGACGGGTAAAGAAGAGGGTTGTAACAAATCGGGGAGGTAGAGGCATCCATTTGATGTAGATGCTTATGATATCTTCTCTTTTTGTTAAGTTTTTTTTTTTTCCTTAAAGAAAATTCTTATCCAATCAGGACTTATCCCACCCCTACTCCTAGATTTTTTATCTAGATGAATCTAGGTTTGTCCAATTTGATGGACATTCTCAAATAGCGGATAGGATAACAAAATTATCCTATCTGGACTCAAATCTGGACTACCAAACGCAACCTAAGTAATTTTACTCTGAAATTTTACTATACAACTTGTTGTGTTGGATGGAATGTAGGTAATTTTACTTTGTGTGGTGTATTACATTGCAAGCGTTGAGTCCATTTTTCTCTCTTTATTTTCCTTAAGATGTATGAGAAAATTTTTTATATAAATACATCACATCACATATTTTGCATAACATAGTCAATTTTACATGAAATTAATATGCTTATCTTATCATTTTGTAGAGTTAATTTTATTACTTATTACTTTAGATATGAGTAAATAGATTTGTAACTACATTGATGTTTTAATTTTTATCTCATAAATGAAGGTCAAATTTGCTTGTTATTATCAATAGATTTTCCTCTAAACTGACAATGTTTTTCTTGACAACTCCTAAATTTTTCATTTGAAAAGAAAAGACTCCCTTCATAAAATTTTTATGCATTTGATATGCAAAAGTGATTTTTAATAAAATATATTTGTAGATTAGGTTAGATTGGGAAATAAGAGCATATGCCCCCAAACTAAAGAAATCTTTACACAACTAGTGTCATGTCATTATTTGTTGATGCCTTATCATCCATCTATCTTCGTTACTGTGACTTGTTACTACACCTATGCCAAATGGCAAATATATCATCTTACCATGTTAGTGATCATATATCTAGGTTTATCAATACTGGTTCACCAATAGTGTTGACGTAGACCCTGATACATTTTTGGCCTTCAAGTTGGATCAAATGGTTATGTGAATGCAAGAATTTGGTGTGGGCTCTTACCTTGGCATTATTGCCATTTAATTGAAGTCAATTGGAGTGAAATTGAATTGGATTTGTTAGGGAAATCTCTTATGATATTTTGAAGATGACAAAATAAATCAAAGGTTACTAATGTGTTTAATGGTTAAGTAATAGACCATGCAGATGATAGAATATATAAAGGATATCGTCAAAGTCTGAAGATGGCTAGAAGACTGAATGTAACACATGTCCAAATTATATTCTGAAGATTTCCAGACTTTTGTGTCGAAGTTTGAAGACTGCTAGACTGTAGTTGTGTCAAAGTCTGTTCTATATCAAAAGTCTGTCAACTATGCCAAATTCCAGAATGAACATGAATGAAGAACCAAAAAACAGATTCAGCTGAACTTATTCAAACTGTGTTTTGATATGGCTAGTAAAAGTACCTAGAGGGGGTGAATAGGTGTAAAGAGTAATTTCTCACGATAATCGCACAATACTAGACAGTTGATAGAATTGAGACAATTGATTCTCGTCAAACAACAATCAAAATAAGACTGAGAGTAGGGAAGAGAAAATTGAACGCAAGGTTTATAGTGGTTCGGCTTATTTCAAGCCTACATCCACTCTTCTGCACCGACAGCCCACTGGCTAGATTCCACTATGAATAAGGAGATGTTACAGCACTGTTCTCCCTTGATTTCACGGTGTAGAAGATCTACGACACTCCCTCAAGGTATCACTAAGTATAGACTCTCTTTTGTGAATACAATTTTGCTCAATATGAATCGACTAATAATCAATGAGCTTCAGACTCTGGAATTTCTCTATCGTGCATCTTCTTGAATAGCTGGAACGTCTTCCTTTTATACTCCTTTATGCCATCATACCCGTTGGCACTTACCAAAGGAATTATTCCAATCTTCCCGTTGGACAGAATCAATTAAGAAGATCATTCGAGCTATTAAAGGAACATGTCGATAGCCCATCAATCCTGTTCGCCCATACAATCAGGATCTTGGTTTCCAAGAGTAGAACCTTCCAAGAGTATTTCGTCAATCATTGGATCTTCAAATGATCTTGATTTTGAATAAAAGAATCCGTTATATCATATCCAGCCAAGAAATCTTCTTCAGTGGATAAGACCAAATCCTCAACCAAACACTTTAGCTCTGGATCGTCTTCATCGCTGGATTAGAAACTGTCAACGAGAATAGTCTTGAGTCTTGAGTCTTGAGTGCTGAGTCTGGGGATCTGAAGGTCTTCAGACTCTAAATAAAAGGGTCTCCAATGAAGGTCTTCAGACTCTAAATAGAAGGGTCTGCAATGCTCTAGACTAGACTGATAGAAACATTTTGTCAGCTTCAAAATATTCTGGAAAGATTTCTCCAACAATCTCCTCCTTTTTTATGGTGACAAAACTTTCCTGTAAATTTGAACAGCTTTGACCTGCAAAACATTACTCAAGCAATATGGATATCTCATAAAGATTAACAACTCAACTAGACTCTGCATCCACAGAAAATAGGTTAGTCTTTCATGAGTAAAGCTATACAATAACACTTGATATAAATGCAACAGTCAATTTCAAATCCACACCCAAGTCATGCTCAAAACAAATATCCAAACAAACTAAACTAAAGTAAGAATTTTAAAGTCAAAGTAGTCAAAGTTCAAAGATTGCAATTCTCCCCCTTTTTGTCATCATTAAAAAGGTGAGGAAAAAAAGTCAAGTCTGCTTGGGAACGCGCACAAGCTGGAAATCTCCCATCGACTGTACGATGCCTTCCAGCCTCTTCAAGTCTTCCCGTAGATGTGCCACCTCTTCCCCTTTGGCATTTGCTTGAATTTGAAGAGCGAGGTCTTGCATTTGATCCGACAGGGTAACAGAAAACACTTGTCCAGCATTCTTCAGGACTTGAAGCTCACATTCCAAAGCATATATTTGACCCTGCATTTCCAGAAGAAGATCAAGGATGCGACGAAAATCTGCTGTAGTGTCCGTCTGCGTGCTGGCATTTGCTCTATCGGATGGAGTAAAGGCAGATGATGGAACTTCGGTGTAATCGCGCAGATTTGGCGTTGAGGTATCATGTCCTTCCTCAGGCATTTGAGAAGCCTGAAGATCTTCTGGATTTGCTGGTGAGTGACTCACACCTTCACTGTGGACAGGATATGGTGTAGTCCTTCCTTGCTTGCCATCTCCCCCTGTTTCTAAGGCCTCAACTGGGGAAGAGTGATGGTCATGCTCGTTAGCGTCTTGATTGCCTTTCTCTCCGGCTTCATCTGCAAACTTTTATTTGACTACTTCTTCTTCTTCCTTCTCCTCTTCTTCTTTTTCTTTCTCTTCTTTCTCCTCTGCTTCTCTGTTCTCTTCCTTTTCCTCTTCTTCTCTCTGTTCTTTGTCCTCTGGTTCTTTTCCTTTTTCCTGTCGTTCCGTTGATTCAGATACAGAACGAATGAGCATTTTCAATGCCAAGGCAGAGATAGAGAGTTCATCCTCTTCATCTTCATCCTCTAAGATAAGAGTTCTTTTCTTTTTGGATGGAGCACCCATGGGCTCCTTCCCTTTCCTTTTTGATACTGGATGAGATTTGACTGGAGTTTTCACTTTGAACTTCTCCATTGCCTTATCAAGTTCTTTTAGACGCATTTTTGTCAGCATTTTCAAACCCACCACCATTTTGTCGCATGGTCAAACACAAAGAGTTTGTGGAGGTTCAATGTTCAAGTGTCTGAAGATCTTAGTCACAAGACCTGAGTAAGGCAACTGGCCCTTGTCCTTCACCATCGCTTTGTACATGTGGAAGAGAATGGTGTGAGGATGAGAGAACTTTCTCCCTGAATTGATTGCGTACATCAATTTCGCCTCAGAGTTAGACACGTTAGTCTTGGATGTCGATTTTGGCCTGAGACAGTTGATCACAATTTTGTGAAGTATGGTGTTGATGGCACGCACTCTTGTGTAGGTAATTCTCCCTTATGCATTCCTGTCTTTGACAAGCTCCAGTGAGGTACGAGCAATTGAAACCTTGACCGGTTGATATCGTTCTCTTTCAACCCCAATTATATCTGCCAGCATGTCCATATCTACCACATAGTCTTGGTCTCAAACACTGAAGGATATTCTATTCGCATCTAAAAAACTAAGATTTGAATAGAAATATGCTGTCAATTGTGCATAGCTGTTTGTGGTGTCGGAGCAAAATTGCTCAAGTTGAAGCAGATTGAACTTTTCTCTCAAGTTCACATTGATGGCATCCAGAAAGTCGAAATCAACGCTCCTGGGGTTTATCACCCCACGTTTCAACAGTTTGAAGAACAGATTCTCCTGTTCCTTTGATTTGAACAACTCCGTTCTTTTTCCCTTAGCCTTCGCAGCAACACCCATCCTAGGTTGGAATTCATTAAACAGTTTATCATCATCGTTCCCGTCAGTGGGATTCAATCTTCCTACACGAGGGTCACTTGGAATGTTTGCAAGTGCTTCCTCGGCCTTTCCTTTGGGAGCAATTCCCAAATCCTCCATTCGTCGCAAAAAGACATACTCATTTCCATAACCCTTGTCTTTAAGGAAATCATCTACATAGTTTAGCGGAGTACCAGTGCTCTTCAAAGCACACTAGAGCTTGTAAATAAAAGAGGGTTTTTGAACTCTTACAGGGTCTACTTCCTCGATTATTTCTTCCTCCGGTTGATGACCCACACCCTATGGGGTAAATGGTGGACAGTGACGTGGTTGAGAGTGAATCGGGTTTTGTTGCTGTCTCGGTAACTCTTCATCCTCGGTGAGATTGAAATGGGTAGGACCCTCCCTCATTCTCTGTGGTCCCCTACTCGCGATTCTTGAAGACTTTCTCGAAGATGAACACGAAGTCGAGACAGGATTGGGAGGAGAATGCTTTTTAGGGTTTTGGAGTTAAGCGAAGAAAACAACTGACTGTATATATATAACCCAATTTAAAAAGGAAAAAACCAATCGACATAAAGGCAAGTGAACAACCGTCCCTTTTTAAAAACGATAACCGTCCTTTTTAAATAAAACTGCCATTTTAAATAGAAGTTATCCTTTTTGAAAAGGCAAAATTCCATCTTTTAAAGATAATATAAATCAATCATAACTGAACGAAAGATCGTACCTTTTCGAGATTGAATATTGAAACAACTTACAGTCTATAGCCACGAACGTCTGAGTCTGAGGGTCTGAGAGTCTCTAGACTTTAACTTCCAAAGGCTTTGTGAATATATCCGCTAGTTGGCTCTTTGAATCAACAAATTGAATCGAGATTTCTCCATTTTGAACATGATCTCTAATGAAGTGATGTCGAATCTCTATATGCTTTGGCCTTGAGTGAAGGATTTGATTTTTAGTGAGATTGATTGCGTTGGTGTTGTCACATCTAATCTCAATGCATGAGTCTTCAATTCCAAAGTCTTGTAGCTATTGTTTTATCCACATAATTTGCGAACAACAACTTCCAAGAGCTACATACTCTGCTTCTGCTGTAGAGAGAGCCACAGTATTTTGTTTCCTTGAAAACCAAGACACTGTCCTGCTTCCAAGCAACTGGCAAGTTCCTGAGGTGCTCTTTCTATCAACTCTGCAACCGGCTAGATCTGCGTTTGAATATCCAAGAAAATTAAAGTCTCCCTCTTTAGGATACCAAAGACCGATGCTTGAAGATGAAGCAACGTATTTAATAATACGTTTCGCAGCACTGAGATGAGATTCTCTAGGATCTGATTAAAACCTAGCACGGATGCAAACACTCAACAAAATATCAGGTCTAGAGGCAGTAAGATAAAGAAGTGAACCGATGATACTCCTGTATAGCTTTTGATCAACTTTCTTCCCTTCTTCATCTTTGTCTATCTTCAAAGAACTTGACATCGGTATGTCGGTCTTTTTGCACTTTTCCAATCCAAACTTTTTGACAAGATCATTAACATATTTTTCTTGATGAATAAAATTTCCTTCCTTCAATTGTTTTACTTGGAGTCCAAGAAAGAAGGTTAACTCTCCCATCATACTCATTTCAAACTCATCCTGCATAGACTTAGAGAATTTCTTGCACAGACTTTCATTAGAGGATCCAAAAATAATATCATCCACATATATTTGAACAAGTAAAAAGCTTTTGTTTTCCTTTTTGATAAATAGAGTAGTATCTACTTTACCTTTGACAAAACCATTATGTATTAAGAACTTACTTAGTCTGTCGTACCAAGCTCGAGGTGCTTGCTTTAAACCATACAAGGCCTTTTTCAGTCTGAAGACTGAGTTTGGTTTCTTTGGGTCTTCAAACCCTGGTGGTTGTTCCACATAAACTTCCTCATGGATAAAACCATTTAGGAAGGCACTTTTGACGTCCATTTGGAATAACCTGAAATTTTTATAACAAGCAAACACAAGTAATAATCAAATAGCTTCTAACCTTGCTATTGGTGCGTAAGTCTCATCATAGTCTATTCCTTCTTCTTGCGTATAACCCTTGGCCACGAGTCTTGCTTTGTTTCTTACGACTTTTCCTTTTTCATTCATCTTGTTTCTAAACACCAATTTAGCTCCAATAACAGTTTTACCTTTTGGTTTAGATGTCAATTCCCAGACATCATTAATGTTGAACTGTCTGAGCTCTTCTTGCATAGCTTCAATCCAGCTTTCATCACATAAAGCTTCTTCTATGCTTTTTGGTTCAATTTCAGAAATGAGAGCCACAACACTAGACTCTTCGCACCTTTTGGATCTTGTGCGAATTCCTTCATTAATGTCGCCAATAATAAGATCTTTGGGATGACTGGACTTATGCTTCTAGTTACTGGTTGATTCGTCAGGTTGATGATCTCTTTCTTTACTTGAATCTTCACGAACAGCTTGATGCTGGTCTTCCAGAGTTTGAGATGCTTCTTGAGTTGTAAGCTTTGGAGAGTACGGAGCAGGTTGATTCTTCATTATGAGTCCGATTTGGACTCATTTTGCATAGAATCTTGAAATTTGACATTCATTGATTCCTCCACAGATTGACTCTTCTTGTTGTAGACTCTGTAGGCTTTGCTTGATGTAGAATATCCAAGGAAGATGCCTTCATCTGATATTTCTTCAAACTTACCAACTCGATCTTTTGCATTTTTCAGTATAAAGCATTTGCAACCGAACACATGAAAGTATGAAACAATAAGCTTCTTACCTTTGAATAACTCATAAGGGGTTTTCTCTAGAATAGGTCTTAAAAAGACTCTATTGATAATATAGCATGCTGTTGAAACGGCTTCAGCCTAAAATCGTGAAGAAATCTTACTTTCAATTAAAAGAGTTCTAGCCATTTCTTGAAGAGATCTATTCTTTCTTTCCACAACTCCATTTTGCTGAGGAGTATATGGAAAGGAGAACACATGCTTAAAGCCGGATTTATCACAAAATTTTGTAAAATCTTGATTTTCAAATTCACCTCCATGATCTGTTCTTATACTTGAGATAACACATCCTTTTTCATTTTGAACCTTTTTAGCAAAATTTTCAAAATACGAGAAGGTTTCGGACTTACTTGCAAAGAAATATACCCAAGTAAATCGGGAGTAATCGTTAACAATTACTAGGCAATATTTCTTACCTCCAATGCTCTGGGTTCTGGTTGGTCCGAAGAGATCCATATGCAGCAGCTGCAGTACATGATTAGTAGAGACATGATTTATTGGCTTAAATGAATTTCTTACCTGCTTTCCCAGTATACATGGAGTGCATAGATCAGACTTTTGGTGTGATAAATTGGGTAGACCACGAACAAGCTGCTTTGTTGAGATTTTGGCTAATTGCTTCATATTGATGTGACCAAGCTTTCTGTGCCATAAGCTTGCTTCGTCTTGAATTGAGATTAAGCATTGCGATTCATCCGGTTTCACATCCAAGAGATAGATATTTCCATGCCTTCGACCCATGAAAAACTAAGTAGAGTCTTTACTGGTTCTAGAACATATTTCTTCTTGAAAGAAGATCTTAAAACCAGTATCACACAGTTGGCTGATGCTGAGAAGATTGTAATTGAGTCCTTCCACTAGGGAAACATTATTTATTGTGAGATTTCCAATTTTCACAGTTCCAAATCCCACAATTCTTCCTTTGTTGTTTCCTCCAAATGAGACTTTTCCACCATTTACTTGAACGATCTTTATAAAGCAATTTGAGTCTCTGTCATATGTCTTGAGCATCCCTTTGTCCGAGATACCACTTTACATTTTTCTTGATGGAGACTGCATTTAAAAGAAAGTCTCAAGCTTTTCTGTGGTACCCATATTTTCTTGGGTCCATTGGTGTTAGTAAGATAAACAGTATTAGCACATGTTTTCTTAACAGATTTCCAAACCATAGGACACTCTTTTTCAAAGTGATCTGGGCTATTGCACTTTGAACACCTGAGAGCATTTCGACCTACAGACTTTACAAAAACCTTCTTGAAATGATTTTTGTAAGCCTCTCTCGAGGGTCTTTGCTTAATTCTTTCTTTTACTTTAGGAAAATCAATCAAGGGAATTGTTTCTGCTGTCATACCTAAACCAGACTTATTGAAGTAAGGTCTTTGAGCTGAAAGAATTTTTTCAAGTTTCTCAGACCCTATTGAAAATTTCTTTGAGATATTTGATGAGTCAGTTTTTAAAAGAGCATTTTCTTTATCTTCATTTTCTTTAAGAGTGGAAACATTCATGTCTAAACATTTAACTCTTTCTTTTAAAACGTTTTCCTGTTTTTTCAGAGCAGAGTTTTCCTTTTTAAGTTCGGAAATCCTTTTTAGAGAAGTCTTAAGGCTAAAACACAGCTCATTAATATACTTAGAAACCTTGACAGGGATTTTAAAATTACTTACCTCAAATTCACTGTCTGAGTCTAATCCAGAGTTTGAGTCTGAGTCTGATTGCGCCATTAGACATAAGTTGACATATTCATCACCACTTTGTTCACACTCTGTATCACTCCAGGTTTCGGCTTTGAAAGCCTTTCGAGACTTTTCAGCTTTTCCTTTCTTCTTCTTCAGAAGAGGACAATTGGGTCTGATGTGTTCCTTTTTCTTACATTCAAAGCAAACTACATCTTTGTTTGATTCATCATCATCAACAAACTTGGTCCGTTGTCTTTGAAAACTTTGTTTCTTTGAGTTGAACCTTCTTTCTTTTCTATTCAGTTTTCTGAATCTTCTTATCATGAGAGCAAGCTCCTTATCGTCCATATCATCTTCAGAATCTGTAACATCAGAATCATCAATTGATTTTAATGTAATGGATTTCTTACCTTTTAGATCTTCATCTTCATTAATTCGTTCTACTTCATAAGACTGAAGAGTTCCAACCAGCTCGTCGACAGATAGTGGCATGATTCTTTGCGTCTCTCTTATTGAAGTCTTTATGTGATTCCAATCCTTGGAGAGTCCACGCAGTAGCTTGTTTACCTTCATGGGATCAGAAATTGGTTGTCCTTGATTTTCAAGACCATTTACAATCTCTGTAAAACGGCTAAACATGTCAGTTATAGATTCTCCAGGTTTCATTTTGATGGCTTCATATTAACCGAGAAGGATGTTGATTCTGGTCTCTTTCACTCGATCAGTTCCTTCATAGGTGATATGTAACCTATCCCAGACTTCTTTTGCTATAACACAAGAAGATATTCTGTTATATTCAGTAGGTGACAAGGCACAATATAAAGAATAAATAGCATTCGCATTAAGAGTTTGTCTCTTGATTATCTCTTCCCGAGTCATTCCGCTGGTCTCAATGGTTTATTTCCCTCTTTCTGAGACAGATGCAACTTTAAGAGTGATTCCTTTTTCTACAACGTCCCATTTCAGAGGATCCTTTGATCGAAGAAATGCTTTCATTTTGTTCTTCCAGATGTTGTAGTCCTTTCCATCAAAGTAAGGAGGTTTGGTATTGCTTTGACCTTCCATCAGCCCTGAAGCTAGTATACTAGCCATGGATCTTTTACTCTGAAGTAAAACACTTCAAATAAAGTGAGTACACGAGCTCTGATACCAATTGATATGGCTAGTAAAAGTACCTAGAGGGGGTGAATAGGTGTAAAGAGTAATTTCTCACGATAATTGCACAATACTAGACAGTTGATAGAATTGAGACAATTGATTCTTGTCAAACAACAATCAAAATAAGACTGAGAGTAGGGAAGAGAAAATTGAACGCAAGGTTTATAGTGGTTCGGCTTATTTCAAGCTTACGTCCACTCTTTTGCACTGACAGCCCACTGGCTGGATTCCACTATGAACAAAGAGATGTTATAGCACTGTTCTCCCTTGATTTCACGATGTAGAAGATCTACCACACTCCCTCAAGGTATCACTAAGTATAGACTCTCTTTTGTGAATACATTTTTGCTCAATATGAATCGACTAATAATCAAGGAGCTTCAGACTCTAGAATTTCTCTATCGTGCATCTTCTTGAACAGCTGGAACGTCTTCCTTTTATACTCCTTTATGCCATCATACTGTTGGCACTTACCAAAGGAATTATTCAATCTTCCCGTTGGACAAAATCAATTAAGAAGATCATTCGAGCTATTAAAGGAACATGTCGATAGCCCATCAATCCTGTTCGCCCATACAATCAGGATCTTGGTTTCCAAGAATAGAACCTTCCAAGAGTATTTCGTCAATCATCGGATCTTCAAACGATCTTGATTTCGAATAAAAGAATCCGTTATATCATATCCAACCAAGAAATCTTCTCCAGTGGATAAGACCAAATCCTCAACCAAACACTTTAGCTCTGGATCGTCTTCGTCGCTGGATTAGAAACTGTCAATGAGAATAGTCTTGAGTCTTGAGTCTTGAGTGCTGTGTCTGGGGATCTAAAGGTCTTCAGACTCGAAATAGAAGGGTCTCCAATGAAGGTCTTCAGACTCTAAGTAGAAGGGTCTGCAATGCTCCTGACTAGACTGATAGAAACGTTTTGTCAGCTTCAAAATATTCTGGAAAGATTTCTCCAACATGTTTAGATCTTAAAGCTAAATATGTTAAGAAGTAGAATATGTTCAGATTTACGTCAATATTGTAAAGTCTACTTTAGTTTGAAGACACTCAGACTTTACTTCAGATAGGACATAGTAGATTTGGAACGTAACACAAGCCCTAAATGTATAACAGCTAGTGATCTGGTTTGGATTCTACATCAAGATTGATTTGATTGACTCAATCTAATTAATTGACAATTGGATATTGAAGATAAGAACTTTCTATACGAAGAAACTCAACTTATGGAAACCAAGATTCTATTTGTGTGGGCGATTAGAATCAATTTAGGATTCTACTTTTGTCACTCAATGGCTACTAAATCTTCTAGATACAGATTTGTCTAATGGGTGGATTGGAAGGCGATCCTCGAAATACTGTCCAACGGCTAGTTTGAAAGTGGAGAAGTATTTAAGGAGATTAAGGACCGATGAGCAAGTAAGAGACGGAGTGTAGAATTTATAGTTCCAAAGTCTGAGTGACTTTCGATCATACACTTATCTCTTGTGAGCTTAAACGTTTGTAATCGTGAGAGAAATACCAAAATAGTGACTTAATGAGATAGTGTGATATACTATTAAGTGTTTGCACTCAAAGTTGTAATCTCTTGTTAATTGCATAGTGGAATCCAGTTAGAAGGCTATTAGCATGGGAGAGTGGACATAAGCTTGATCTAAGCCGAACCACTATAAAATTTGTGTTCTTACTCTCTTCCTTGAACACCTTTATTTTGTTCGTAATTCTATTTAACTGTCAAAGTTTGATATCACTCAAAGTCTGCTGCTCTTCAAACTTAATTTCAAAAGTTTGTTATTCTTCAGACTCAGTTTCAAAAGAAAAATATTTCTATTGATTATTTGCGAAAAATTTTCTTCACACCTATTCACCCCCTCCAGGCATTCATACTAGTACTTTTAGAATTGAAGGTGAAATGCATGAAATTCATATGCCATGGATGGCTGTAACTTTTCGACTCCCTCCTTGGCTTGTTAGAGAAGATTTGAAGAGGAAAGGGCTACTGGTCAAGGCTGAGGGCTGGTGGGGGCTTTTAACTCAAGTGTTTAGATATTTTCCAAGACTTTTGTGGCTTCTTATCCCTCCTCCAGCTGCAGCCACTCTATCTTCTTCTTCTTCTTCTTCTTCACTCCATTACCCTCCATTGTTGTTGAATCAAGAGGAGAGAACTAGCCAAGACCAATAACAGATGAGCCAGCCCTTGTCATCGACCTCCTGAGCCTGTTGAAGCCGTTGCCGCCTACCTGGTCACCCGAGCTACTACCCGAGCTCCGCCCGTGCATCCCTGCGTCCCACGCCAGCTCGATGCCGATCCCGCCATCCCTGCTGTCTGTCGAGCCACCTCCACCCGCCTAGAAGCCACCGTAGCCATCCCCAAGCCGTTGGTGTCGCTGCCTGGCCCTGCCGTGCCGTTCCTACACTAGCCAAGCCGCCGACCAACCCCTTCGATTCAACCATAGAACCAAAGTTCTAGCTTAGTGCTAAGGCTTTGTGGGCCTTTTTTGGGCCTTTCCGGACCTCCCTTAACGTCACTGTAGGCCCGAGTCTTGCTCGCCTCCGCGTTGCTATTACTATGAACTCATCGGCTCGTCAAGCTGATGAGTTTACTTACTAAACTCTACTTAATGAGTTAATTATGCTTAGAGGAGGATTAGTTAGTGTAATTAGTGATTTAGTTAGTTAATTAGGTTAATTAGGTGGTTAAATTAGTTTAGTTGAGGGTTAATTAGAGTATGTGATTTAGTTAGCTTAGTACATTATTTATTTAAGTCCAATTAAGTGGTTCGATTAGTGTATATAGCTTAATTAGTAATTTATGTAATTATTTTGCATTTATTTAATTATTTTTTAATTTATTTAATTATTTATTATTTTCTGGAAATTATACTAGAATAGCCGGTCGTCGAATATCGTCTTGATTGTCGTGGTGTAATTGGTTTGTGCAATTGAGTGTTAAATTGTGCAATTGAATGATGATTGTTGATTTTGATTTATTATTTCAAAATTGTTGATTTTTGGTATTTAATTAGAAAATAACAGGTGTCGAGTTTTGATGCCAAAAATGTTTTTAAGTACTATATCAAATAGTAGGATTTTTAAAAGGAAGGATATCGCATTTTATGACTCAAGCTGACCATGTACCCACACACGATTATTCTATCAGTTATTTTTAAAATGAAGAAAATAGGCCAAGCACATTATTTAAATTGAGGCATTTTAGTGCAAAGTACAATGTCCTTGGCCGAGATTGGGTGTGCGTGTGATGGTTATAAGAACCCGCCGCTCGATGATAGTTGGGTGGGCAATGCTCCTATATGGAATGCCTTTTCAACGAATGTCGGTTGTAGTAAAGGCTGGGCCAATGCTCCTTTGGGAATGCTGTCTAGAGGTAGGCGTTGTTGTGCTTGATGGGGTGAGACGACGCTTGGCTATGCTAGAAGACCGCTGATTGTTGAGTTGGCCATGCCCGTGGGGCTGTAATTAATTGTAACGCTTGTCTGAGTGAGATATAACTGTGCCTGATTATGGGATAAAATTGTGTGGCACGAAATGAGACGTGTCATAACAATTTGGCCTTATAATCAGAACCCCTATGATTGATTGATTTAAAAGTGAGGCATTCTAGTTATTGATTGCATCTACTGTATTTACAAATGTTATATGAGTTGTACTGACATACAGAGAGGTGCTGAGGCGAGGTAAGTGTTCTGTGATGTGTGATTAGACTACCTCTAGGTGTATTACCTTCCTAATCGAGGTTTAGGGTGTGAACTCGCTAAGACATTGTCTCACCCCATCGTGGGTTTCTTTTTTTTACAAGTCCCTAGATGGAAGTCTGTCTAGTTCGTTTTGGGCAACCACGAGTGTATAGCAAGCAGAGTACCATCTTCCTTGTCCCCGGGAATCCCTGGACCCGTGAGCTTGTCGTGACCACGATCTTGGTCGATGAGGGTCTATCTCAGTTGGTACCTCATCGATTCAAGTTGTGGTTTCATCATAGGCCTAACGGGGAATAGGAAGGTCCCGTGGATGGTTTTGATGGACCTGCCATCGAGGGTGAGGGTGAGGAGGTACTCGATCCTATCATGCACGCCAACATTATAGCTGATAATGTGGTGAACTAGGGGCTCGAGGTGGAGGAGCCTGTAGTAGAGGAGGTAGCTAGACATCAACATTCCTGACGATGGCGTAGTGGACCCTAATCCCAAGTAGGAGGGTCCAGGGTAGGATTAGCTAGGTAGTCCTTTTTGGGGCCTTGACTTTTGTATATAACCTTGTAGCCTGATCTGGTTTGTTATAAAGTGTGTTTGTTTAAATTGGTTGTCCTACTTTCCTATCCCATGTTTGTTGTTGTCAGGGGAATGTTTAATTCATTTTCACATGTGCATAATCGATTGGGTCGGTGACGCGTCCTGAGAACGTTGCAATATTATCGACCACTTAAGGATGTGCGGGTGCTCAAGGTTTGAAGTGTGACAAGAATCATCCCCGGTGATATCAAAATGCGTCGGACCTTCAGGGACAAATCAAGGCCCGCAACTAGCAATACGAGAAGACTTCCTTTTACAAGACATCAAAGCAAACTTGGAGGACTTCAATGACATATTCGTGTGTGATTGGATGAGAATTTTTGCAAAGTATGTGAGAGAAGCAAGGTTTTGAGAGTAAGATTAGGGTTTGAAGACAGACTAGTTATCGGGAGAGAAAAGGTTGAGGATCTTATTTAAAGAAAATGAAGCAAGGCAATTGAACCAGCATAAAAGAAACTTCCAATTTTAAAATTCAAAAAATATAATTGTCAATAATTTTTCGAAATAAATTTGGAAAAATCACTAGAGATATGATAATTTCCAAAAATATAAAAAGCAAGTAGTAATTCGAGAATAATCATACCTATTCAAGAAGGAAAGAACCTTGCTTGCCAACAATTTAAAATAAAACAACCCGAGTCTTGAAGGTTTTCAGAAGGATGAATCCTCCATACATTGATCTAATGAGTCTACATATCCATAGACTTTAGCTAGATGCAAGAGTGATATTTAGCTTTTCACGAATGGACTCGAATAAGCCTTTTTCCAATGGCTTGGTGAAGATATCTGCCAATTGATTCTTTGAATCAATGAATTGAACATTGATTTCGCCATGTTGCACGTGGTCTCTTATGAAGTGATGGAGAATTTTGAAATGCTTTGCCTTTGAATGAAGAATAGGATTTTTGGTAAGATTAATCCCACTGGTGTTGTCACATCTGATTTCGGTACAAGATTCTTCTATTCCAATGTCCCTTAGTTGTTACTTGATCTAGAGAATTTGTGAACAACTTCCAAGAGTAATATATTCTGCTTCTATTGTTGAGAGTGCCATAATGTTTTGCTTCTTTGAGAACAAGGACACTAACATTTGTCCTAATAGTTGACATGTTCTTGAAGTACTCCTGTCAACTTTACAACCAGCTAGATTAACATCAGAATAACCAAGTAATATAAAGTTTCATTTTGGATACCACAAATCTAAGTTTGGATAAGTCGTAATATATTTGATAATATGTTTGACAGCACTAAGATGAGACTCTCTCAGGTCGGCTTAGAATCTAGCACACATGCACACACTGAATAGAATATCAGGTTGAAATGCAATGAGATAGAGAAGAGAACCAATTATACGTCTGTATGTCTTTTGGTTAACTTTCTTTCCATCTTTATCCTTGTCAAGTTTGGAAGAACTTGACATGGTCTCAGTCTTCTTGCAATTTTCTATCCCAAACTTCTTGATAATATCTTTGGCATATTTCTCTTGATAGATGAATGTTCCTTTCTTTGATTGTATGACTTACAAACCTAGAAGGAAGATTAATTCACCCATTATGCTCATTTCAAATTATTCCTGCATAGACTTTGAGAATTTCTTGCATAGATTTTCATTAGAAGACCTAAAGATTATATCATCTACATATATTTGAATAAGTAGAAAATCTTTTTCTTCCTTTTTGATAAACAAGGTTTTGTCAATCATTAATTTCTTAAAACCATTGCTTATTAAGAACTTACTTAGTCTCTCATACCAAGCTCAAAGTGTCTGTTTCAGACTATACAACGCCTTCTTCTATCTATAGACAAAATCTGGTTTTCTAGAATCTTCAAATTCTGGTGATTCTTCCACATAAACTTCTTCTTGTATGAATCCATTTAAGAAAGCACTCTTGACTTCTATCTGGAATAACTTGAAATTATGAAAACATACATATGCAAGCAATAGTCTAATGGCTTCTAACCCGGCTACAGGTACATATGTCTCATCATAGTTTATTCATTCCTCTTGTGTATAACTTTTTGCAACAAGCCTTGCTTTGTGTGACATCCGGATTTCGCCGGACCTCAAATATGTAACTATCCAAGATGGGTCAACGAATTTGTCGTTGGACTATATCATTGGCACCACTTGTGGATGCCGTTTTGTCACCACACTCACCGTATCAAAACGTCATGTTCTCATGATAGTACCTCATTTAGGAATTTCTTTGCACGATGTCACTCGCAAGACTAACATCTTCGGCATTGATACCTTACCAAGTGAGCTTTTTATACACACGGAGACATAGACTTCCAAAACTTCAGTCACATTAGACCATGCAAAACCATGCAGCCACGCCCATTACTCTCCCTTGTGAAGACATGAAGACATTGAATTCTTCAGCCATATGCACGTACATGTAATGGTCAACCAAAGGAGGAGTATTGACCCATGCAGAGCCATGCACGCAATTACATTTTCAGCTCTTGCACATGTCCCTCGTGGGAGTCAACTAAAAGGGACGCTCAACCAAGAAGTGCGGCCACGTTTTCTTCACCCTCCTCAGAAGCCGAAGTCCCAAAATTTTGCCAGATTTACCGAGACGTGTCAATCTTAAAACGCAAGGGAAGACCTGAGGTTGCAGCTCTTTGGATCTAGGAATTGAAAAAGGCCTTTGCACTGTTGATGTGCACCGAAGCGGAAAAGGTCGTCCTTGCAAACTATCAACTGCAGGGGATTGCAAGCACTTGGTGGAGAGCCACCAGAGGAATAGTTTTCCCAGAAGGTGTGGTCCCGAAGGGAACGCCTTTGTTGAGATCTTCAACAACAAGTACTTTTCAGACAGTGCCAGAGAACTGAAGATGGCGGAATTCCAACGCCTCCGCCAAGGTACCATGACTGTGGATCAGTACGAAGCAAAGTTCGCTAAACTGTCTCAGTACGCCCTTAAATTGGTCGAGGACTCGGTAGATCGAGAACGAAGATTCAGAGATGGACTTAGACAGGAATTGAGGAGTCCATTGGTACCGTTCAATTTGAAAGATTACAACAACTTGTATGAACGGGCCCAATTGATAGTGAGAGACCTGAACGAACAAGCTGCCGCATCTGGGTCGCGGTTTAGTTCTAACCGGGATGGAAATCGGTTTGGGAAAAGACCGATGACTAAAGGAAGGTATCCTGTTCCACCCAATAGGACGGTTGGGATAGGAAAGTCAACGTCGAGCCATAATGAAGTGTGTCGTGCCTATGGGAGACCACATGGATCAACCCCGTGTCCTACTAGGACGGGTGCTTGTTTTGTGTGTGGCCAACAGGGTCACATGGCTAGGAACTATCCCAGGCAAATGGGACCACAGTTGCCACCGCCACCATCGATGGGTCAAAACCAAGGATTCGCGCTATCGAATGCACTGCAAGGTGTTTTGAACAGGCTGCCAGCTCAGGGAAGGATGTACGCTATCACTAGAGGACGGGCAGAGGACTCGCTTAATGTGATCACAGGTACGGTCTTACTAAATGACCATGCTGCTTATGCTTTATTTGATCCTAGAGCTACTCATTCGTTTATAGCTGAGCAGTTTGTTAAGCTGGTAGGATTGAGTCCTGAATTGTTGGAGTCAGTGGTTAGCATATCTACACCGTTAAAAGATAAGGTGTTAGCTACAATAGGCTGTCCTAGTTGCAAGTTAATTATTGGCTCACCAAGTAACGAGCTAAGATAGACTGCTACCATAAAACGATTCAGTTTGACCCGTTAGTGGGTGAAAGTTTCGAGTTTATTGGTAGTTGAGGAGGACCCTTAATTACCTTAATTTTTTCGCTTGAGGCACCCCGTTTGTTAGATGGCAGTTGCCAAGGTTTCTGTCATGGATATGACAGTTGAGGAGCCAAAGATTGAGGACATCGCCGTGGTACAAGAGTTTCCATATGTTTTTCCAAAGAAATTACCTGGCCTACCCCCAGAAAGGGAGATATAGTTCGTGATTGAGCTAGCCCCCGGGACAGAGCCAATTTCTAAGGCTCCTTACTGGATGGTGTTGTCTGAGTTAAAAGAATTGAAAGTGCAGATGTAGGAGTTGTTGGATAAGGGATTCATATGTCCCATTGCATCACCTTGGGGAGCAACAGTTCTATTTGTAAAGAAGAAAGATGGTTCGTTGCGCCTGTGCATCGATTATCGCCAACTCAATCAGGTGACGATCAAGAACAAGTATCTACTACCGAGAATCGATGACTTGTTTGACCAGCTACAAGGAGCGTCGATATTCTCTAAGATAGACTTAAGGACAGGATATCATCAGCTGAGAATAAAAAAAAAAAAAAGAGGACATACCAAAGTCAGCATTTCGTACTTGAAATGGCCATTATGAGTTCACTGTAATGCCGTTTGGTTTGATGAACGCCCCAGCTGCTTTCATGGATATGATGAACCAGGTATTCAAGGAGTATCTAGATCAGTTTGTGATCGTGTTCATTGACGATATCCCGGTGTACTTGAGAAGTGTAGAGGAGCATGAAGAACATTTGAGGAAAGTACTCCAGACCTTGAGGATTCGCGAGCTATATGCTAAGTTCAGTAAATGCGAGTTTTGGTTAACTCGTGTGACGTTCCTAGGTCACGTGATTTCAAAAGAAGGAATCTCCGTAGACCCGACCAAGATTGAGGCCGTGATCAAATGGCCAAGACTGACGACGATGACAAAGATCATAAGTTTCTTGGGATTGGCAGGTTATTATAGAAAATTCGTAGAAGGATTCTCAACAATAGCCTTGCCTTTGACTCAACTGCTGAAGAAAGAAAAGAAATTTATATGGACAGATAAGTGCGAGCATAGTTTCCAAGAACTTAAGGAAAAGCTAACTACCGCACCCATACTGACCATACCATATGGTCCTGGAGGATACGAGATCTATAGTGATGCGTCGTTTAAAGGACTAGGTTGCGTGTTAATGCAGCAAGGTAGAGTTGTTACATATGCGTCTCGTCAGTTGAGACCTCATGAGTTGAATTACCCGACGCATGACTTAAAACTCGTAGCGATTATTTTCGCTCTGAAGATTTGGAGACATTACTTATGTGGAGAAAGGTTCCAAATATTTACAGATCATCAGAGTCTCAAGTATTTATTCTCTCAGATTGAGTTAAATATGAGACAGCGTCGTTGGATGGAACTTCTCAAGGACTATGATTGTGACATCCTGTACATCCTAGAAAGGCTAATAAAGTTGCAGATGCACTAAGTCAAAAGTCTTCAATTTCGCATATGATGGTCAAGGAGTGGAATTTACTCGAGAAAGCTTGAGATTCGGTTTTCAAGTTTGAGGTAGGCCACCTTTCAAATCTTATGGCTACCCTCAGAATTGAGCCCGAAGTACAGATTAGAATCAAGATGCTTCAATCGACAGACTCGAATGTTCGGAAAATCCTGCAAAAGGATATTGAAAAAAGGAAAGTTGATTTCCAGATTTCTGAGGACGAAACACTGAGGTTCCGAAGACAATTGTGTGTACTTGAAAATGCAACGCTTAAGGAAGAGATTTTGTTAGAAGCTCATTGTAGCAGTTACAGCATTCATCCTGGTAGCAAGAAAATATATCAGAATCTGCATCAACATTATTGGTGGTCCGGTATAAAGGCAGATATTGCCAAGCATGTCGCCAAGTATCTGATGTGTCAGCAAATAAAGGCACAACACTGTAAGCCGGGAGGACTTCTACAACCTCTCGAGATTCCCGAGTGAAAATGGGAATATATCACAATGGATTTTGTGACAGGCTTACCAAGGAGTCAGAGAGGTAATGATTCCATTTGGGTAGTGGTCAACAGACTGACGAAGTCGGCTCACTTCATCGCAATACGAAAAGACTTTGATTTAGATAGGCATGCAGAGTTGTACGTGCATCAGATTGTTTGTCTGCATGGAGTGCCAATGACAATTATATCAGACCGAGACTCGAGATTCACAGCTGCTTTTTGGAAAAGCTTGCAGAGTGCTTTAGAAACGAAGCTACAGTACAGTACGGCTTATTATCCTCAAATGGATGGCTAGTCTGAGAGGATGATTTAAACCCTCAAAGACTTGTTGCGAGCTTGCGTGTTGGATTTCAAAGGGAGTTGGGAGGAACAGCTTCACCTTATCGAGTTTGCCTACACAACAGTTACCAACAAAGTATTTAGATGGCTCCTTTTGAAACGTTGTATGGTAGAGCGTGCAGAACTCCGGTATGTTGGGATGAGGTCCGAGAAAGAAAAATCACAAGCCTAGAGTTAGTACAACAGTCAATGGATGCAGTTGCCGTCATTAGAGACAGACTAAAGACCGCTCAAAGCCGCCAGAAAAGCTACATCGATAAGCGTTGAAGGCTATTGGAATTCCAAGTTTGTGAGCACGTCTTTCTGAAGGTGTCACCAATGAGGGGTATTTCGCGCTTTGGCAAAAAGGGAAAACTGAGTCCAAGATACGTAGGTCCCTTTGAGATTTTGGAAAGGATAGGGACTCTAGCATATCGTCTTGCATTACTGCCGAGACTGACACAAGTACATGACGTCTTTCACGTGTCGATATTAAGGAAGTATGAGCCCGACCCGACTCACGTGCTGAATTTTGAAGAATTAGACATAGACGACAGGGTGTCGTACATGGAAACGCCGGTTCAGATTGTAGAGCGAAAGGAGCAGATTCTGCGCACCAAGACGATCCCATTAGTTAAAGTGGTATGGCAACACCACAAGACAGAAGGAGCAACCTGGGAAACTGAAGACTCGATGAGACGACAATACCCCCACCTTTTTGAAAAAGAATCGTAATAGGTTTAAATTTCGAGGACGAAATTCTCTAAGAATGGGAGAATTGTGAGATCCGGATTTTGCCGGACCTCGAATATGTAACTATCTGAGATGGGTCGACGAATTTGTCATCGGACTATATCATTGGCACCACTTGTGGATGCTGTTTTGCCACCACACTCATTGTATCGAAACGTTGTGTTCTCACGATAGTACCTCATTTAGGAATTTCTTTGCGCAATGTCGCTCGCAAGACTAACATCTTCGGCATTGATACCTTACCAAGTGAGCTTTTTATACACGCGGAGACATAGACTTCCAAAACTTCAGTCACATTAGACCATGCAAAACCATGCAGCCACGCCCATTACTCTCCCTTATGAAGACATTGAATTCTTCAGCCATATGCACGTACATGTAATGGTCAACCAAAGGAGGAGTATTGACCCATGCTATGCAATGCACGCGGTTGCATTTTCAACTCGTGCACATGTCCCTCGTGGGAGTCGACTAAAAGGGACGCTCAACCAAGAAGTGCGGCCACGTTTTCTTCACCCTCCTCAGCAAGCCGAAGTCCCAAAATTTTGCCAGATTGACCGAGACGTGTCAATCTTAAAACGCAAGGGAAGACTTGAGGCATGCAGCGGTTCAACAATGGGTTGATTCGGTGGCTCTTCGGGCGAGCAACAGCTGGTGAAGACGTGGCCCTTCCACCGAATATTAATCTCCACGTATCTCTTCCATGCAATGAGTTGGCCGCTGCATGCCTCAAGTCTTCCCTTGCGTTTTAAGATTGACACGTCTCGGTAAATCTGGCAAAATTTTGGGACTTCGGCTTGCTGAGGAGGTTGAAGAAAACGTGGCCGCACTTCTTGGTTGAGCGTCCCTTTAGTCGACTCCCACGAGGCACATGTGCACGAGCTGAAAATGCAACCGTGTGCATGGCTATGCATGGGTCAATACTCCTCCTTTAGTTGACCATTACATGTACGTGCATATGGCTGAAGAATTCAATGTCTTCATGTCTTCAAAAGGGAGAGTAATGGGCGTGGCTGCATGGTTTTGCATGGTCTAATGTGACTGAAGTTTTGGAAGTCTATGTCTCCGCGTGTATAAAAAGCTCACTTGGTAAGGTATCAATGCCGAAGATGTTAGTCTTGTGAGCGACATCACGCAAAGAAATTCCTAAATGAGGTACTATCGTGAGAACATGACGTTTCGATACGGTGAGTGTGGTGACGAAACAGCATTGACAAGTGGTGCCAATGATATAGTCCGACGACAAATTCATCAACCCGTCTCGAATAGTTATATATTCGAGGTTCGGCGAAATCCGGATGTCACACTTTGTTCCTGATTACTTTGCCTTTTTCATCCATCTTGTTTCTAAATACCCACTTTATTCCAATCACAGATTTCCCTTCTGGTTTTGGAACTAGCTCCTAGACATCATAGATACTGAATTGTCTGAATTCTTCTTGCATTGCTTCTATCTAGCTTTCCTCAGTTAATGCTTCTTCTACTCATTTTGGTTCTATTTCTAAAATAAGTGTTAGTGCACTTCAGTCTCCTTTGCTTTGGATCTGGTACAGATTCCTTCTTCTATATTACCAATGATGAGTTCCTTAGGATAACTTGATTTGCTTCCAGTTGCCAATAGGTTTGTCGTTTCTTCTAAATTTTGTTTTGCTTGACTTTGATCACCAAAAGATTGAAATTCCTCGAGGGAATCAGTCTTTATTTGTCATGCCCCGACCCTCGAGCGCATGCTCATCCCTCTATGGTCGATAAAATATGCAACGTCCTAGGACGCATCGCCGACCCATTCATTTTATTGCACATTCGGAAGCGAATAACAAATCCCCTGATAGTAACAGCATGGGATAGAAAAGCAGGAAACAGATTCACAAACAAAACATGCATTTATATACACACTAAGTCCTATACAAAAATCAACAACCAAAAGCCTACAAAAGGCCGGCTCTAAAAAAGAAGCTGTCCTAACTGACCTACACCTCAGATCCCCTTAGCTCGGCTCTAGATTCTCCATTCTACGATCCTGAAAAGAAATGAGCCCACGACGGGGTAAGATATAAATCTCAGCGAGTTCACGTTCTAAACCCCGATTAAGAGGGTAATGCGCCAAAGGCGTCCTAACCACACAACCACACACAACCACAGAGACTTATCTTGTCTCAGATCCACCGTGCAGGTCAGCACAATTCATATCACAAACAGCCACAAAAACATGAGCAACAAATAATCTCATCAATTGGAACGCCACACTCAAACTCAATCAAGCATAGAGGTCCTAATTATATGGCTAAATCATTATGACACGTCCCATACCGTGCCACACAATTTTGTCCCATAATCTGATGCGTTCAACTCAATTCATCATGCATTCCTAGTTTTGATCTTGGCTTATAGCATGGCCTACTCACTGTTCGGCAGTCTTCTAGCATAATCAGGCGTCATCTCATCCCATTGAGCACGGCTACGTCTTTCTTAGACGGCTTTCCCGAAGGAGTAAATGTCCAGAATCTATTGCGACCAACTTTCGTTGTCCAGGGGCATCCCGTAGAGGGGTAACGTCCAACTTAATAGCTCGGGATGGGTTCTCTTAACCAACACACGACCATTCAATCTTGGCCCAGGATATCGTGCATTGCACTCAAATGCCTCAATTAAAATAGTGAACCAAGCCTATTTTCTTCGTATTAGAAATACATGGTAAAATAATCGTATGTGAGTACACAGTCAACTCGACACGAGAAAAAATGATATCTTCCAATTTAAAATTTCACTAATATATATATATATATATATATATATATATATATATATATATATATATAACCATTTTCGGTATTAAAATCGACACCCGGGATTTTCTGAATAAATATTGAAATTCACAAATTTTGGAATAAATGACCAAAATTCCAATCGGCACTCAATTTGCATGAATGAACACCAAATTGCATAAATTGAACATGCCATTGCAATCAACATGAAATTCCGTCAACGACTATCTCGGTATAATTTCAAGAAAATATTAAATAATTAAATAATTACCCAAATTAATTAAAAAATCAATTTAAATAACAAAAATGCTAACTTAGGCCGGAAATATTTATTTAACCACCTAAACAGGCTAGGAAAAATTCCTGAACTTATCTAGATAAATAGTACATCCTCTCTAGTCCTTAATTAATCTAATGTAACCACCTAACATGTACAATTGAATAATTAAATCACTAATCTAATCTAACTAACCACCTAATCCCTAAATAACTTAAACTAAACACTTCTTAAGCATAATTAACTCCCTAAGCAGAGTTTAGCAAGTAAATCCACCGGTTTCGCAATCTGGTAAGTCCACAACGACGGCAACACAGAGATGGGTGACAAACTCCGAAGCGGCGACACCTGACAAGGCCCGAAAGTGTGCTAAAATGGGCCTTGAAGCTCACGGATCCTTGCTGGGCTTCGGCTCTAGTTGCTGGGTCGAGGGATTGCTTGAGCAGCCAAGAGTGGCAAGGAGGGACGGTGATGATGCAGCGGGGCTAAGTGGGCAACGGTGGGGCTTCACGGCAGCCTAAGGAGCTTGACGACAACTAGGGATGGCTCAGGGATGGGCTACGCTCGTGGGCAGCGAGCTGGAGGCGGACAGGCAGATGGCACGTGACTGGGGTGTGATGGCGATGTCATGGGGGCAAGGGGTCTAGCAGGCATGTGACAGCCAAGAGGGGTGGCTGCTTGGTTTTCTCTGGTTTCAAGAGCTCCAAAATGTCCAACAATGGAGAAAGGTGGTTTGTTGAAGGGGGAGAAGCCAATTGCAAGGGAAGGGTGGCCACCAACCTTCTAGATGGCTTTACTTGTCCCCTTGAGGTCAACCAACATGCCCCACCACTTCAGCCATCGACCAGCAGCCCTTATCCACTCCAAACTTCCCCAACACACTTGCCACAAGGTCCAAAAGGTTATGCACCAAGGGGCCTACGAATTTGGGCATAACCCCCCCCCCCCAAATTGAGTTCAATTCTCTTCAATTGGATTCAATTCGGTCCCCATAAATTCCACCAAGGTGTCCTTGACCAAATTGACATTTTTCCTTACCAATAAAACCATCTTGCATCCCAAAAACGCGATAAAAAATGGTCTCCTGAATTTTCCAATCGAACACGGCCCTATATTGAATTTTCGCCAAAAATCTCAGTTTAAAGAAAAATCTTGAGAGAATGAGTTAACGTTCATAAAATGAATTGTGACATAATAGAATTTTCAATTTCTGAAATTGGATTTAAATTCGCAATTAATTTCAATCTAGCGCGATTTTAGGTGACTTTTAGGAATTTTTAGTGCAATTGACCCACAATCGATTTATTTTGAGCCACAATGTACATCTTCGACACATTGGCGACTCTTGGTTGTCGTGAAAATCTCGAGGTTTCAAATACGGGCACAAAGTACACAAATGATAGAAAAATTAGTCTAGTGTCGATCGACAATAATTTTGCAATCAGGTGGAATCACCCACACTTTGATCACATATCTCAATCGAATCGACCTATCTCTAATCTCAGATCGATTTTGATGGTGCTATAATAACCCTTGCAGATTAGCACGGTCGAACAGTCGATTCCTAGTTGAATTCTCAAGTTTATTGTGTTTAGATTCATTAATGGCTTCACCTGATAGACTAGTTATCTCATGAGTGGCCAACTCAGAGAAAAGAACTATAAGTGTGTCGATGAAAAGCCCAACTAATTCGATTGAAAACAAACCTTAAAATCCAGGATGTCACATTATTACATTTGAAACTAATTCAAAACTCTTTAAGTTGAGTCTAATCTTGTTTGTTTCGAATGCTTTCTTGAAATCTAACATTCATGGATGCTTCGACAATTTGTGTATTCTTGTTGTAAACCCTGTAAGTTTGCTTGTAGTAGAGTAACCAAGAAATATTCTTTCATTCGATCTTTCTTCAAATTTTCCAAGCTGATCATTTCCATTCTTCAAAATAAAGCACTTGCAACCAAACACATGAAAATAAGAGATATTTGCCTTTTTCCCTTTATACATACGTCTAGAACAACCACTATTCAAGTACAATTTTCCTTTTAATAATAACTTGTAGTCAAAAAGAAATTTCAAACTTTTTTGGGTACCCAAATTTTCTTAAGTCCTGGCAAGTTAGTTTTAAAGACAGCATTTGCCCAATCATTCTTAACATGTCTCTAAAATTTAGGACATTCATTCTCAAAATGTTTAGCGTTGTTACACTTTGAACATTTAAGAGCATTCCGGCTATAAGGTTTCACAAAAACTTTTTGAAAATGATTTTTATAAAAAGATTTTGGAAATCTTTGTTTAAGTCTCTCCTTAACTTTAGGAAAATCGATAGAATGAGTACTTTCATTATTCAGACCCAAACCAGATGTGTTAAAATAGAGTATTTGAGCTGAAAGGATTTTCTCTAAAGTTTTTGACCTTTTGGAAAACTTTGTAGAAATATCTAAAAACTTCTTTTTCAAACATTCATTTTCTTTTGAAAGAGAATCAGCATTTTCTTTCAAACCATCAAAATCATTTTTCAAACTCTCAAACTTTTCTCTCCAATAATTATCCCGTTGCCCGAGCTTTGAATTTTCCTTTTTTAGTGTGGAAATCCTTTTAAGAGAGGATTTAAGGTTACGACAAAGTTCATCTATATACTTAGAAACTTTAATAGTGATTTCCGAATAACTTACCTTGATTTCCTTGTCAAATTATAAATCTATGTCTGAGTTTGAGTTTGACTTTGAGTCGATTCTAAATGAGCCATTAGACAGATATTTGCAAATTTCTCTTCACTTTCCTTACATTCGTGTCACTCCGGGTTTACGCTTTAAGAGCTTTCTTGTATTCCTCATACTTTTTTTCTTCTTTTTCAGTAAAGGATAGTTAGGCTTCGTATGTCCCTTCTTCTTGCACTCAAAGCATATTAGATACTTGCTTGTTTCGACATCTTCCATCGATCTTTTTTGGGAATTTTGTTTGCTTTGCTTTTTTCAGTTCAATCTCCTTCCTTTCCTATTTAGCTTTCTCAATTTATTTATCATAAGGGCCAGCTCCTCGTCGTCCATGTCATCGTCTGTTTCTGTATATGAGAATCAGCATTAGACTTAAGTGCAATTGACTTCTTACTTTTTGGGTCTTCTTCAACATTGATCTGTTCCACTTCATATAATTGAAGAGTGCCTATTAGCTCGTCAACAGAGAGAGGCATTATTCTTTGTGTCTTATGAATTAATGTCTTCACATGGTTATAGTCATTTCAAAGTCCTCGTAGTAGTTTGTTGACCTTCATTGGAGTAGAAATTGGTTGATCTTGATATGCCAATCCATTTACAATTTCTGTAAAGCGGCTGAACATACCTCTAATAGATTCTCCAAGCTTCATTCCGAAGGATTCATATTAGCCAAGTAAGATGTTTATTTTTGTCTCCTTTACACAATATGTTCCTTCATAAGTGATATGAAGCCTATCCCAGGCTTCTTTAGCTGTTTCACATGAAAAAATTATGTTATATTCAGTAGGAGACAAGACATAATATAAAAAATAAATAGCTTTTGCGTCAAGAGGCTGTCTCTTGATAATTTCTGCATAGTTGGAACCCTCAGCATCTTTATCCATGATTTCTTTTCCCTTGTCTGAAGCTGATGCTGCCTTTTGGTTAATTCCTCTTTCCATGACATCCCATTCCAGAGAATCTCTAGATCTTAAGAACGCCTTTATTTTATTCTTCCATACATTGTATTTTTATTTCCATCAAAATAGGGTGGTATGATATTGCTCTATTCTTCAATCAGCTTTAGTGCCAAGATACTAGTCATAGAAGATCTTTAGTTTAGAAGTAAAAACACTTCAATAAAATGAGCACCAATGCTTTGATATCAATTGAAAATACTAGTACTAGCACCTATAAGGGGTGAACATGTGTTAAAAAAATTAAGCAAATAAATGTGAAATAAATAATATTGCATGTAAAGATGAAGAATCAAAGTCTGAGTAAAAGCGTCACTAGACTTCCAAAGTAAATTTAGACTCAAATAAAGATGGTTTAGAGATTGAGAGGTTCAGAAAGAGATTGCAATGAATAAAGATGAAAAAGAGTTAAGGAAAGAGAAAATTGTGCACGAAATTTATAATGGTTTAGCTTAGATCAAGCTTATGTCCACTCTTTTACACTGACAGCCTTCTGGCTAAAATCCACTAAAGTATCAACAAAGAAGTACATTGGTTCGAGTGCAAACACTCAATGGAAGATTTCTTTTTCTCTCTCTAAGTCACTCTTATTTTGTTTTTCTCTCTTGAATACAATTTATAAGCGCTGTCAATAAAGAACAAGTGGTTGGAAATATCTCAAACTTTGGAATTTCAATTTTCACACACTATCTCAAATAGACTAAACGACCTCCTTAAATACTCCTCTACGTCTTTCTAGATGTTGGAATTCTCCAAAACAACTTCTTCCAATCAATCCGTTAGACAGAATCAATCAAGGAATCTTGTAGCCATTGAAGATTGAGATAAAAATCCAATGATTCTAGTTGTTTATACAATCATAAATTTAGGATCCATAAGTAGACGCTTCCCAAAAAAGAACTTGTCTTCAAGATTGATTTCATCAATTCATGATTGATTCCATCAATATATTTATAAAATATAAGTGAGATTCTTCGCTAGAAAGCCATATATTAAGGATAAATTTCTATATCATTCATATTGAATCCTTGTCATAAGATCAATAATCCTGATTCTGATTATATCTTTATTTTGGACTTGGTTTCAGTCTGGATCTCTAGAGTAAATAGACTTTGACAAATTTCCACGATATAGCACAGAAGTCTAGTATTATTTAGAATAAGAACAAGAACAAGAAATTTTTATCAACTTCAAAACCTATTAGGAGTTTTCTCAACAAACTCCACCTTATCCTTGTTCTCATTGCTTTTAGCAACCAAGATCCTCAAAGCCCTAGCAGCAGCCTTTTGAACAGTATTGGCATCAACATCAAGCAACTCAACTAGTGGTGAAAAACCACCGTCCAGCCTGCATATCCGCCTAAACAATCAAGGAAAGATCTAGCATTAACTAATCACAATTGTTTCTACAAGTGCAAATATGGATAAGAAAGCTGATGTGGGTTTGGATTGAAATTACTATTATAAACACCTAGAGGAGGGGTGAATAGGTGGAAGAAAATTTTCGCGAAACGTAGTAAAATATTTTGCTTTTGAAACTGAGTCTGAAGAGTAATAGACTTTGACCGAGTTCAGATTTTAGCAGTTAAATAGAACTACGAACAAAATAAAGGAGTTCATGGAAGATAATAAGAACACAAAATTTGTAGTGGTTTGGATTAGATCAAGCCTACGTCCACTCTCCCACGTTAACAGCCTTCTAGCTAAATTCCATTATGCAATTAACAAGAGATTACAACTTTGAGTGCAAACACTTAGTGGTAGATCACATTATCTCACTAAGTCACTTTTTTGATATTTCTCTCACGATCACAAACGTTTAAGCTCACCAAGGAAAAGTGTATGATTAAAGTTGGTTCAGACTTTTGAATTATAAATTCTATGCTCCGTCTCTTACTTGCTCATCAGTCCTTGATCTCTTTAAATACTCATCCACTTCCAAACTAACCATTGGACAGTATTTAGAAGATCGTTTTCCAATCTACCCATTGGACAGATTTGTATATAGAAGATTTGATAGCCGTTGAATAACAAAAGTAGAATCGTAAATTGATTCTGATCGCCCATACAAATAGAATCTTGGTTTCCATAAGTAGAGCTTCTTCGTATAGAAAGTTCTTGTCTTCAAGATCCAATTGTCAATCTATTAGATTGAGTCAATCAAATCTATTTTGTTGTAGAGTCCAAACTAGATTACTAGCCATTATATATTTGGGCTTGTATTACGTTATGTCAAGTTGCTTTGTTCTAAACATGTTTCATTCCAAATATGCTACGTTCTGAACTTTCTGTTGTTCTCCAGAAGTCTGAACCTCTTCGGGAGAAATAGATTTTTTAAAGTCTGGAACGGGTTCAGACTCTTCAAGTTGAGTCTGTTCTGGACCTTGTCATATTCTCGAATTATGTCTTATTCTGGATGTAAAGTCTGAGAATATTTCGTTTGAAATAGAGTCTGAGTGTCTTTCGTCTGAAGTAGAGTTTGAGGGCAATAGACTTTACAATTTGGATGTAAGTCTAAACATATTCTGCTTCTGAACAAATTTAACTTTAAGGTTTGGATACAGTCTGAATAAGTTCAGCTTCAGAATAGAGTCTGTCTTCTAGTTCTTCCAAGTATCGACTTCAATAATATCTTTTACATGTTCTATCATCTGCATAGTCTGTTATTCAACCATTAAAAATGTTAGTAGCCTTTGATTTATTTTGTCATCTTCAAAATATCATAAGGGATTTTCCTAACAATCTTCCCCTTTTTCAATGATGACAAAACAATTTATGAATATGCAGATATGTAATCACGCTTTTAATAGATCAGGGCAATCTTAAAGAATAATGTAATTCAAGATAGCAAATAGATTGAGCATATAATTATATATGTAAAGATAATCGCAGCTCAATAATTTCAACACATATGCATATTTATATTCTCTCCCCCATTTTGTAATAATCAAAAAGCAATAACAATAGAAATAGTATCACGTGGAGAGTATAAAGAGATAACAAATATATCTTGCATGAAACACAATTTCCAAAAAAATCAGCTTTTACAAAGTAAGTCGAATATTAAAAATATGCAATATAGCTCACTTACCCTTTATTATCTTATATATCAGCAAATATCTAATAAAAATTAAGGATGCATTATAAAATTCACTTACCCTTTTTGTCATAATAAAATGATAATGTAAATAAGAGATTTGTTAATGACAAAAGGTAATAAAAGATACACTAACCGGATTTTGTAGAACTTAACAAGTTCTGTCACTTTTACCTTTTCCTTCCTTCCATAATAATCAAGATCACGATCAATTCAAAAAGATTTTTCCATAATTGATCAATGCTCCCCCTCAATTTGTTGCCTTTTTTAGGTGATCGCGATTCTTTCCCTTTCTTTTGGATTCGCTTTCACCCCCTGTCATCATGACAATATTTGCAAATAGTGTTGACACCTCAATTTTAATTAGTTTTATTAATTAAGTTTTTAATTTTGTCTTTCCGGATAAATAGATGATAAAAAGATAAAACAACAAAAAACAAAAAGAAAACAAGAAAAAAACAAATAAAAACAAGAAAAGCAAAAGGCAAAAAAAAGTAGCCAGCCCCTTTTTTCTTTTTCCCTTCGCATGACCAGGCCCCCCTTCTTCTTCTTCCTTTTGTCTTCTTCTTTTTCATTCGCCTCTGCAACTCATGTGTGCAAAGGGTGCCGACGCGCGAAGGACAAGCTAGGGCAGAGAGAGGAGCATAGGTCGGTGGCTGAGAGGACGCTGCATTGATGGCGAGCGAGCCTTCGTGGAGGGGGAGGAACTGAGGCCGGTTCAGCCGGCGAAGGGAGGCCGGTTGGCGCACCAAGGACCGCCGGCCTAGCCTCCGTCGACCGGCACCCCGCGCCTATAAATAGGGTGTCGGGGGGAAGGCCAAAGCAGCAGCGAGCTCTGAGAGCTTCCCACTGAGAGACTTCGGGGGAAGAGTCGAAGAGCGAGCAAGAGAGAACTCGGGTCGCGAGCTCGGCTGACCTCCCACTGAGAGACTTTGGGGGAGGCCGCTGGCGAGCGAGTCCAAGGAGGTCAGATCCGGCCCGTGGAGGCTCGGATCTGGCCTGAGTGAGAGGGAAACCAGAGAAAAAGGGGCAGATCTGAGTGTGAGGGGGTTGAATGAGGTCAGATCCGAAGGAGAGAGGGTCGAGATCTGGGCGCAGATCTGGAAATCTGCTGTGCCGAGCCACCCCGAGCCAGGCCGCCACCGCTGCTGTTTTTCCCGACGCCGGCTGCTACCTCCCCCACTCAGACCTGCAACTGTTCGAAGACTCGGCCGAATCAAAGCCCTTCATCGCGGAATCATTTGCTGTAGCTCACTGAGACAGGTACGAGTTCAGTTGCCGTCTTCCGCCGTGCCCCTCTGCATCTCCACCCGTCATCGCCAACGCGCCGTCACGCCGCATCAACCTACAGCTGCTGTACTCCATATCGATGCCGCCGTCGACGACGATCTGCTGTCCCAGATCCTCCGTTAGCGTCGCGTCCAAGCGAAGGAGGAAGGAGGCATCGCGTCGGGTCAGAAGAGGGTCGCGGCCGGGTAGGGTTCCATGATCCGGGTCGCGGCTGTGAACCGGGTCGAATCCGGGTAAGGTTTCTAGAATCGGGTCGCGGCTTGTAATCCGGGTCGGCGGTTGAAGGACGGGTCGGGCATGGGTTTGAACTGGGTAGGGTTCTGCCTGGGCCGGGTTATGCGTGTGGGCCGGGTAGTCTTTGGGCTAAGTCTCTTTTAATGAAAAATCGTTAAAGTGGGTTTGGGCTTTTAGGTTTTTTTTTAAAAAAAAAAAAAAAGAAAAAAGGCAAAAAATCCGAGTCGGGTCCTCATTCGGATCGCTGGCCCGGGTCGGACCCAACTTAAGGATCCAACCGGGTCGGTTTTTATAATATTTTTAAATAAAAATAAATAAATATTTATTTATTTATTTAAAAAAAACCAAAAATAACTTATTTTCGAAAAAATATTAAAAAAAGTTTTAATTTCCAGAAAATCGAAAAATATTTAAGAAATGTCAAAAACATTTTATTTTCCGAAAAAAAAATATATTTCATATTTTCCAAAAATACCAAAAATCCAAAAAAAGCCAAAATTTCATGAAAAAGCCAAAAAATTTCAGAAAAAGCCAAAGAGACTTGTATTTTTCCAAAAAATACCAAAAAACCCCTTTTGTGTCCAAAAATTAGAAAATGACTAAAAAAAAAATGTTTTCCTCCCAAAAATGCATGGAAAATCCCTCGAACATCCAAAAAACCTCGGGGTTTAAACAAGATTAGGTACCGAAAGGGCATTAGTGATTAACTAGTGTAATCAAGTCCCTGATCCTAATTTCTCTGGTTGCGCAGGAGTGAGTATTTCTCCTAATACTTCACTTAAGTTTCTAATCAACCCACCCCAAATCGATTAGTGGCGACTCCATTTTAAAAATTGATTTACAAGATTAAAACTCAGACTATTAAAGTCGCGAATTGGTGGACTTGGGAGAGTCCGAGCTTTAATAATTCAGCCGAGCCATTAGCCTCCTTAGGTGCTCGTACCCGACAGCGGGCGCCGGAAAAAAAGAGGTCGCGACAGCTTGGCGACTCCGCTGTGGACAATTTGAGGACTTAGGCCATTTTTTTCTTGTTTAAATTCTTTACTGACTTGTTTTTATTTTTTTCTTTATGCAGGTTAGTAGTTTAGAAATTTATTTTAATTTTGTTTAAAATAGATTATCTTGTGATTATAAAATGTTGTGCATGCTTTACTGTTTTAACACTACACATGGCACACGCAACCCGGCTGCCGAACCTGGGCAGCCATAGGATTTCTAGGATGGTGTTAAGAAAGATACGACCTCGAACGCGAGACTGCGATGTAGAGGTTGCCTTTCTTTTCCCCGAATTTCTTAAGCCGAGATTAGGAGGGTATACTGCTAACGCGAGACTGCGACGGGTGGGTATCCTTTTAATTTCAAGCCTTCTGAGTTAGAAATCGAGCCACACATCTCATGTGCTTGTCTTTGTGCTTGTCATTTTATTTAAAAGCAAAGTGATTTCTTTACTTTTACTCAGTCTTTTTATTTGGCCCATGGCAATTTATGATAAGCTTTTCAAATTCCAGTTTATGTGCGATGGGGAAAGACGATATCCAGTTCATTCCTGCTCCTAAGGCGGAACTCTTCAGATGGTGGGGTCAATTAGATCAGTTTGCCCAGGAGCGCGTGAAGGCCAAAATTGGTCATCTCCTATCGTTGATCCAAATCACTGTTCGTCCTGAAATCATACAAGCCATGGCACATTTTTGGTGCCCGAAGACAATTACTTTTATATTCGGTAGGTTTGAGCTAACCCCAACCTTGGAAGAATACAGCATCATCACTGGAATGCCTCTTGAGAAAAAGCTTGTCAAGCCATCGATAGGCGCCCTCCCATGGCGCAGGTTAGCACGACTTTTAGGAACCGAAATCCATGTCGGGAGACAAATTCTTGAAGACAACCATAATACCGCCCACTAGAATTTATGAATGCTGTTTCCAAAATCAGCCTATGACCCGAGAAAAGTGAGATTTTCCTCCTAGCCTTTTTCGGGCTCATCATCTTCCCCCATCAAAGAAATGCCATAACTCCCAAGATGGCGTGGATAGTTGATCGAGATCTTAAAAGGGGGAATTATGTCAACATGATTTTAACTGAAACATTCTTGTCTTTTAATCGTTTTAAAGACAATTCGGAGAAAATCATGCGAGCCTCTCCTGAAATTTTACAAGTATGGTTCTTTTCTCACCTAAGCGAATTTCGAGACTTCATGCGATTGCCTGAAACAAATGCTTTTGAAAATCCATTACAAAAATTTATGGTTTTAGGACCGTACATTCCCAATCAAAGCTATTTAAATTGGGTAAGCTTCTTAAGAAACCCAGCTCCCGAGGCATTCCAATGGTGTGCTGGTTGGTTCCATGAAAAGAGGGCCCGCTTTGCTTACATGCGCACCCGCCCAATTCCGTTGCTCGGTCTCACCGGCACCATTCCCTACTACCTATATCGGGTAGCATGACAATATGGAGCCCTTCAGGAGATCCCACCGCCTTTCAAGATGATGGTCCCTCCAGTTCTTTTCAACACAAGCCGTGACTATGAATTCGAAATTTCTACCACTGAGGAAACCTGGGACAAGTGCCATCGCAAAAGGATTGTGATACCTGAAGGGCTTGAGGGAGAAGAAAAAGTCCACCACGCCTCCATGTCCTACATCCACAACCATCGTATCCCGACAAGATGGAAGCCATTAGTCCCTCACTCAATCAGCGAGAGCAGTCAACATGAGCAAGCAGAGCTCATGGAGGCAGATTTGCGAATGGACTGGGTGCACACCTCAGAACTAGTTCAAGGAAGTAGGCGTCCTCGCAAGAACAAGGCTCCCCGTCGCATATAAATTAGCAATCATGTGTCCCTTAGTGTAAATAATGTGAAAGTTTTGTCCCATTGTTTAGGGACTCTTGTTTAATATTTAGTATTTCATCCTGTCTTTTCAATTTCAAGTTCTAGATGTTAGGAGTTGGCAGTCTATAAATCCTCTTTTGATAAATAAAAAAAGCAGTTAGACCATTGCCATGGGTCAATCTTTGTTTACTTTCGTGCTCATTCATTGTTTTCACAACGAACAGGTAATTATGAATCGCCGGCCACCAATCGCCCATGATTGGCCTCATGCAATAGGACCCGATCAGAATGAAGTACAAAATCGTCTCATTAACATTGAAGACGGTGTAGGACAGATGTCCATTGTCCTTCAACAACTCTCGAGACAAATGAAATCCACTCAAGCTGAGCCCAACTCTATAGTTGCCTCAAACACCGTCATGACACCCGCAAATTTGCCAGAAAATAGCCAGTACTATGGACAGTTCGAAAGAATCATGAAAAAGTTAAACCAGCTGCAGGGGCGGAATCCCATGGACCTTTCTAATTATGCCGGCATTGAAATCCCTAAAAAGCTCAAAGCACCTGAATGCGAAAGGTATGTTGATACCTCCCGCCCAGAGACCTACTTGCAGGCCTACCTGGTCCGAAGGATGATTCAATCGTACCAATCGAACTTGACTGGCCTTGCCTTGCGATGGTACATTGTCAGGAAAATTAGTCCCCTTAAAACCTTGAGGGAACTAATTCATATTTTTCACCAAGAGTACAATATTGACATCACCCCTGACATCACCTTACCCTACGAAGAGCCGAGTATCGCGGAGCATGAGGAGTTATTAGTCGCTGAGATAGGAAAATAGCATGTAAATGAAACCTTGCATGATAAATGGGCAGCTGAACAGCATCTTGTTACTGGAAAATTTCTCACTAGGAAAGGCAAGGAGCCTTTGTATGAGATCAAGGACACAGAGCCTATTCAAGACCGGGGCACGACTGGACGATTACCCAAGCTTACTCCAAGAGCTAGGGTCCAAAGAATACCCACCCCTATCAACCTAGAAAGTGAATCAGAGAGCGACACTCTAATATCTCTCACTTCCCTAGATAGGATCGAGCTGGCAAAACGAAGGGCCTTACTCAAAAGGTCTGGACCGGGAGGCAAGAAAAGAAAGCCTAAGTAGATCAATGCAGCATCTGCCAACGAGCCACCGCACCAAAGCTTTGAACATTCCCAAGAATACAACTTTGAAGGCCACCATCCTCTAGAGTACAATCCTGAAGACTTCCCGGCCCTAGAATACAATCCCAAGGACTTCCAGCATTATTTCAACAATGAAACTGACGATTCATCGTATAACTGTTTCCTACTCTCATCTGGAGATGAAGGCCCGTCAGAAGAAGAAGCATATGTCTTTATCCGCTATGATCCTAACGAAGTACTAAGCTTGTCCTCTGACCATGAGGATAGCTTAAATACTTTATCCTCATTCGGAAATTTTAACCAAGAAGAAAGCAATGGGATAATCTCGGTAGAATCCAACTTCCCTGAAACAGAAAAATTCACCACTACAACAGATATGCAGTGGGAAAATCAGTGGCCTAACCAAGATACATTAAGCCCGTCTTACGCTCATAGGATCACGACCCCTGGAGAGATGTGGATACCTGATTTCCGTAAGTATAATGGCACAACTTGTCCCGTGGCTCATTTGCAATATCTCCATATGGAAATGAGTCGTAACTATGGCCCGATGTCGTTCACAACTCAGGCATTCCAAGAAACTCTTACGGGGTCTGCATTGCAATGGTTCATCACAGCAGATATTTATCTCCTAAAGGATTGGAATGAGCTGACTTCCACATTCTTGCATCAGTACCAAAACCGGATCGGAACTGAATTGCCTTGTGAGAGTTTGGCTCACTTCACAAGAAGACCAATGGAGGATTTCCAAGCATACGCAGGGAGGTGGAGAGCTTTCATGATGCAAACCCGCCCTCAACTGGCTGAAGAGGAATTAATGAAGTAGTTCATAGAAGTTTTGTCCTACAAGCATCGCTGTTGGCTGCATGGGTTACACTTCCTTTACTTCAACGAGGTAGTCATCGCATGCGAATACTTCGAGTCTACTGGAGGCTAGGAACTCAAAGGCGCTTGATTTCAGAACCAACACTATCAAAGCACTCCTTTACATAGGAGTTTTCATGGGATTTACTTGTTTTTATAATTTCATGTTTCTTATCTTGTCTAGTGTGCTACTGTTGTATTTTTCATTCCAAGTACTCTATTGTACAGTTATAATATTTTCTTTTAAGAGCATGAGGCGGTACTCCAAACCAGCCCGGTGATGCTATCCAACCATGAAAAAAATATCATCCAAGGAGAATACTGAGGGCTAGGCTTCCTCATGTTTTTTCTCCCCCAAAGACAAATTTTGAAAACAGAAAATATTTCATTACAAAAAAAAACTTTCGTCAAAACAAGATGTTAAATTTAATCATGTTTGTCTTTCTGACTCACTCACTTCGTGTCTCAGAATATCATTCCCTTTGACTTAGTGTGACAGGGGGCATTTGAAGCAAGCGCATCAAGCGAACTCGCCAAATTCAAAGACAGCCTGCGAAGAAAACAGGGGCAAATAGAAAGAATCATCCTACACCAAAAGATGGTAAGTCTTATTCTCTGAATATAATTTGGAAATGATGTCCTCTCTCTTCTATTTACAGGATACAAAAGATGAAACGTAATAGGTACAGGCATAGAGTTGAGATCGAAGCATCCATGACATGCCTCACTCCTGCCCAGCTCCATCCTAAGCCAAAGGACTATCTTGTCGCATGACACGCCCAAACAACTAGATGTTACAGTTTCAACTTCGACGAGCCCAGAAGCATAAGAAAGAAGTTCCTTCTCTTCCTTTAAAGTGAATACTGTCAACAGGGAGAAAATCTAGATAGTCAAGGCGATCTATAGCCCCACACCCTGGACAACAACTTTGGAATCTAGAAGCTTCACTCCAGACGCATATTCTTCCAAGGAAAAGAGAAATTCCACAGAAGGAAGGCGTTAAAGATGAATCAAACGACTAGCAATCATCCATACATGGTCACAAATGAAGAGGGCCAATCAAAAGAGACATTGAACTGTGTCAAAAATAAAAGGCCGTCATTGACATACAGAGATCCCTAGGAGTCAGCAAATACAAACTTTGGAGAAGAGTAATTTTGTATCGTTTCCAATACTCCCAGTGTCTGAACTCACTTTTGACATATTTTGTCCTATTGACAGGAAGTATAGGATTCAAGAAACAAGCTCAATGGTTAATTTGGGCAAATCAAATGATCTATATCAATTTACCTAACTTGGTATGAAGGGACGTGTCGTCCAGGAGCCGGTTCGGTTAAATAAAAAAAGAAGCGCCCAATGGACACCATTGGCGCCTCTAGCCGAGTGGTATCCGGGAAGAAGCAAAAAGGTCCGAAGTCGGGGGTTCGAATCCCCGACGCGGCAGTTAGCCGCTTGGTAAAAAAAATAATAATAAAAAAATTTTGCTTCCCTTGCACTTGCAAATTACGAGAGAACAGGTGACATAACGAGGCAAAAGACATAGGACTTCGTGTCCCACTTGCACTTCAAGTTCATCCAATCATCTGCAAACCAGTAAAGGGAAACATTGGGAATCAAAAACCAAACTTGATGGTCAATATTGGCCAAGTGAGGTTCGTGGAAATGACCCGCATCAAATTCACCTGGCTTCGTGTAAAAAGACGTGTCATCCAGGAGCCAATTCAAAGAATAATTGACCTAATGAAGCAAGGGACATAGGACTTCGTGTCCCCCTCTCACTTTAGGTTCACCTAATCATCTGCAAACCAATGAAGGGTAAAGTTGTATCGCTTCTAGTTATTCGACTCTTGAAAGAGTTCATGACTAACACATTCCCTCTTGTTTGTTGTAGGATCACCTGGCTGTCAAAAGCAAGGATAACGAATCAATGAGAAGCATGTCTTGTTTGTTACGGGATTACTGTTGTCAAAAACAAAGATAACAAATCAATGAGAGGCATGACAAACTCTCCCAAGCAAAATGGCGTCCCAAGTATTGCCAAAGCAAATGACGAGAGATCCTTCGAGGCCTCAATTCACCTTTAATTTTGGCCCTGTTGATTGATCCATTTTCATCTTCTCTTCTGCAAGGGCAAAAATAGAGATGCCCGATCAGATCCCCAACCCCGGCTGATCCTTCATGTGTCATATCCCTAATCAATAGGGATAACTATCGACACCCATTTGCAAATAACCCTTTTGATGTTCAAAATTTAACATATGTGGAAACACCATTATGTTAACTCCTAAAGTTGTCAATAGGGCCTTTTTTGAGTCAAAACCATTCACTCGTTTTGAAGAGTTCAAACTCCATCATATTCAAAATGTTGCATCCAGATGAATTCTGCATGATGATTTTGTCTGTCTAAATCACTGATTCCATTGAGAATTATTAGAATAGATAGCTAAGTGAAGAATACAAGATTAACCGAGCATGCTGGATGAGGCACGTCAGAATGATGAAAGGCAAGCCATATCCTAAACACAGTCCCCCATCTATACACTTGTGAGATGAGTGCAGAAGATTCCATGACTGCAGGGTAAAGAGTTCTCTCGCGAATGGTACAATAACCAAAACAGTGAGAGGCATTTCATTGCTCACCCCATTGAGCCCCATACATTGGTGAAATTTCTATCCTACCCCCGTCAAGAACTACCCTACACTAGGGAAGATCGGAGGCGAAGTAGTATCACAAGGTGAGAAGAGAGATAGAAATTTTCTTGCTCGCACTTGCATCAATCTTCGGGTGTCTTTATTGCATATGAACACTCACGTTAATTTAAGTGCCTTAGAATGATGAAGAGCAATTCTTTCTCTATGCACTTGTATTCATTGTACAACTCAAGTGAGTTTGTAATCTTAACCTCACATTGAGACAAAACAGAAGTTACTACCATTTGAACAGCATACCTCGGAGCGCTAGCTGAAGACGAAGACTCAAGAGTCTAACAACAGTGTCGTGATTGAACTTGCCTAGGCTAGTTCCTTTAACGACAAGAATGAAAAAACATGGGCATAAAAAAGCTGTGTACCTAGTAAGAGCAAGGTCAATGCCCATAAAAGAAGAACTGGAATAAAAATAGGGGCATGAAAAAGCGGTGTGCCTGGTAAAAGCAAGGCCAATGCCCCCCAGTCAAAAATACAACCAAGAAAAGTTGTTGTTGTGGTCCAGAGAACCTCCATCTGACAAGAAAGATTAGTGACAAATGCCAAGACAGTCACCAATTCTCACCCTCTTACATGTGAGCCAAGTCTACGTTACATCCCATTGTAAAAGTCTCTTCAGACTAGGGCACTTCAATTAACGTAGCATTCCATATGTCTATAAACATCGCTCGAAGAAGTACGAGCAAGATTACTCTATCTCTTTTCGCAGGATTCTTGACTTGCAAATCCGGAGACGATCATGCAGCACTCCATTCATAAGCCTTGACCTTGATGGTCCCCTTCGATGAGCCGCTGACCAAGACTTCATCACAGTTTCAACAAAGACCTCTCACATTGGTAAAGTCGTACTGTTTGCGAGAATACTCAGACCCCTGCTGACATGATGACAGTGAGATAGTGTGGTCCTTATGAATCCTGCATCAATGGTCAGGTAGCCTTTTCCATGAGAGTGAGCAAAAAGTCCTTTTAGACTGAAAGTCCCTCATTTGGCATGCTCAAGACATCTATATTCCAAATAAAGGTTGTCTTTCAAAATCTTCCCCAGTGGAACTCAGATGATGCAAAAATGACAAAATTGTCATGCATAAATCACATTTAAACTCATGAATTTACACCATATACAATCATGTGTGCATATTGTGCAAATAGCAGACATACTCTCAAAGATCAGAGATATTGCCAGGTAAGCATATCCCTATCCCCATTTATCTTAAGGTACTTACCACTGTCCAGGTACTCTCTTCTTCACACTCGACTTGTTCGAGTCGTCCCTTGAGTTTGGGTGCTTGCAACTGTCTAAGTATCCCCTTGTCTTTGACTACCCACCACTTGCCGAGTACCCCCCTGTTTTTGAGTGCCTATCGTTACTCAGGTGCTCCCCTTGTTGACACTCGACCTGTTTGAGTTGTCTTTAGAGTATTAATACTTGTGACTGATCAAGTATCCATTTATTGTTGAATACCTACTGCTGTCTAGGTATCCCTATTGTCTTTGAGTACCGGCCACCGTTCGGATACTCCATTTTCCTGACACTTGACCTATTCGAATTATCCCAAGAGTATTAATACTTGTGACTGACCAAGTATCCCTTTATCGTTGAATACCTACTGCTGTCTAGGTATCCTTATTGTCTTTGAGTACCGGCCACCGTTCGGATACTCCCTTTTCCTGACACTCGACCTGTTCGAGTTGTCCCCAGAGTATTGATACTTGTGACTGATCAAGTATCCATTTATTGTTGAATACCTACTGCTGTCTAGGTATCCCTATTGTCTTTGAGTACCGGCCACCGTTCGGATACTCCATTTTCCTGACACTTGACCTATTCGAATTATCCCAAGAGTATTAATACTTGTGACTGACCAAGTATCCCTTTATCGTTGAATACCTACTGCTGTCTAGGTATCCCTATTGTCTTTGAGTACCGGCCACCGTTCGGATACTCCCTTTTCCTGGCACTCGACCTGTTCGAGTTGTCCCCAAAGTATTGATACTTGTGACTGACCAAGTATCTCTTGGAATACCTACTGTTGTCTAGATATCCCCATATCGTCAAGTACCCACCGTTGTCCAGGTATGCTTTCTTACACTTGGACCTACATGAGTGGTCTCATATCATATCATTAAATACTTGTGTTCATTCAAGTATTCCAGTACTTTGTACACCTGCGGCTACCCAGGTATTCTAGCCCTTTTGAGTGCCTGCGGCCATCCGTGTAAGCCTTGTGCTACATTCAAATTCCAAATTACTAGGAGGTGAGAGACCTTCATGAATATCCAAGGTACATCCTCGATATTCCCCATTACCAGGAGGTGAGAGACCTTCACAAATATGCGGGGCACGCCCTCAATATTCCCATTACCAGGAGGTGAGAGACCTTCATGAATATCCCAGGTACGCCATCGATATTCCCAATAACCAGGAGGTGAGAGACCTTCACGAATATCTTAGGTACGTCCTCGATATTCCCATTTACCAGGAGGTGAGAGACCTTCACGAATATGCGAGGTACGTCCTCGATATTCCCACTACCAGAAGGTGAGAGACCTTCATGAATATCTCAGGTACGTCCTCGATATTCCCATTTACCAGGAGGTGAGAGACCTTCACGAATATGCGAGGTACGTCCTCGATATTCCCACTACTAGAAGGTGAGAGACCTTCATGAATATCCCAGGTACGTCCTCGATATTCCCAACTACCAGGAGGTGAAAGACCTTCATGAATATCTCAGGTATGCCCTCGATATTCCCACTACCAGAAGGTGAGAGACCTTCATGAATATCCCAGGTACGTCATTGATATTCCCAACTACCAAGAGGTGAGAGACCTTGACGAATATTCGGGGCACGTCCTCGATATTCCCAATTACCAGAAGGTGAGAGACCTTCACGAATATCTTAGGTACGTCCTCGATATTCCCAATTACCAGAAGGTGAGAGACCTTCACGAATATCTTAGGTACGTCCTCGATATTCCTATTACCAGGAGGTGAGAGACCTTCACGTATATCTTAGGTACGCCCTTGATATTCCCCAATTGCCAAGAGGTGGGAGACTTTCACGAATATGCGAGGTACGTCATCGATATTCGCAATTATCAAAAGGTGAGGGACCTTCATGAATATCCTAGGTACTCCTTTGATACCTGCGAACGCCAGGTATACTCTAAGAGTTTGTACTTGCGATCATCCAAGTACCCCTTCGATGCCTGCAAAGGCCCAAATATCCTTCAGGTTAGTACTTGTGAATATCCAGGTACTCTTTCAATGCTTGTGAATGTCCAGGCACCCCCAACAAATCGATGCCCTGAGAAAGGTCGGTGCATCCTCCCAAGAAAGGTCGGGTTCCAACTGGTGTCTTTGATAGAAAACAGACACCCCGCAAATCGATGCCCTGAGAAAGGTCGGCGCATCCTCCCGAGAAAGGTCGGGTTCCTACCAGTGTCTTTGACAGAAGTCAGACACCCCAACAAATATGATGCCCTGAGAAAGGTCGGCGCATCTCCCGAGAAAGGTCGGGTACCAACTGGTGTCCTCGATACAGATCAGGCACCCACAAATAGATGCCCTGAGAAAGGTCGGCGCATCTCCCGTCAAGGCGTCGCGTCCAAGCAAAGGAGGAAGGAGGCATCGCGTCGGGTCAGAAGCGGGTCGCGGCCGGGTAGGGTTCCATGATCCGGGTCGCGGCTGTGAACCCGGTCGAAGCGGGTCGAATCCGGGTAGGGTTTCTAGAATCGGGTCGCGGCTTGTAATCCGGGTCGGCGGCTGAAGGACGGGTCGGGCATGGGTTTGAACCGGGTAGGGTTCCGCCTGGGTCGGGTTATGCGCGTGGGCCGGGTAGTCTTTGGGCTAAGTCTCTTTTAATGAAAAATCGTTAAAGTGGGTTTGGGCTTTTAGGTTTTTTTTTTTTTTTTTTTTTTTTAAAAGAAAAAAAGGCAAAAAATCCGAGTCGGGTCCTCATTCGGATCGGCGGCACGGGTCGGACCCAACTCGAGGATGCAACCCGGTCAGTTTTTATAATATTTTTAAATAAAAATAAATAAATAATTTATTTAAAAAAAAACCAAAAATAACTTATTTTCGAAAAAATATTAAAAAATGTTTTAATTTCCAGAAAATCGAAAAGTATTTAAAAAATGTCAAAAAAATTTTATTTTCCGAAAAAAAAATATATATTTCATATTTTCCAAAAATACCAAAAATCCTAAAAAAGCCAAAATTTCATGAAAAGGCCAAAAAATTTCAGAAAAAGCCAAAGAGACTTGTATTTTTCCAAAAAATACCAAAAAACCCCTTTTGTGTCCAAAAATTAGAAAATGACTAAAAAAAAAAAGTTTTTCCTCCCAAAAATGCATGGAAAATCCCTCGAACATCCAAAAAACCTCAGGGTTTAAACAAGATTAGGTACCGAAAGGGCATTAGTGATTAACTAGTGTAATCAAGTCCCCGATCCTAATTTCTCTGGTTGCGGAGGAGTGAGTATTTCTCCTGATACTTCACTTGGGTTTCTAATCAACCCACCCCAAATCGATTAGTGGCGACTCCATTTTAAAAATTGATTTACAAGATTAAAACTCAGACTATTAAAGTCGCGAATTGGTGGACTTGGGAGAGTCCGGGTTTTAATAATTCAGCCGAGCCATTAGCCTCCTTAGGCGCTCGTACCCGACAGCGGGCGTTGGAAAAAAAGAGGTCGCGACAAATAGCACTAATTGAGGCTTGTGCACGTTGAGCAGAATATTTTTTCAGTTATTTCCTTTGTCACAACAATATCCACAACGGTCATTTGCATTTTGAAATTCGAGGCAAAATTTTATTTTCTTCAATCAAGCTATTCTCGAATTCAACCTCCATAAACTTAACAAACTTTTTGCAAAAATAAGCTATAATAATATCAACATAATATATAATGCCATTTCTTCAAATATATAAATTGAATAGCGCATATAAAATTATCAATTATTAAAATTCAGAATTACTCAACCTTTCGTACAACACATTAGGGATTTCCTCAACAATTTGCAAAAACTTTGCACAAGGAATGGAATTTTTTAGCCTAAAATAAAAATAGTATAGAATCTCCACAGTTTTCAGATCGAGCTTTCCAAAATCCATATGAAGGATTCCTTTTGCCACCTGAAAATTCTTGTATAATAGATAATAATTATTGCAAAAATATCACATAATACCTTCCTCTGATTTGCAGATCAAACTTGCTAGATATAAAACATCTTTTAAGAATATAGCAAGAGTATCCATGAATATGCAATAATATCTTTCAATATCAAATGGATTTCTTTGAGCATAAATCTCAAAAATATATTATAGATGCACTTCACAAAAAGAAAGTATATATTTCTATCACGTGCCAAATCAAGTAAAAGAAAAATGCAATGCCTTATGTTTATGACAAAAGGTATCATATATAATTCATAGGCAATAATCTAAAATCTTCATAAAATCGAGCATAAATTTATAAGGCGGGATAAAAATATATTCTCTTACCCAAGGTATATGTTTGCAATATACCATTTATTAAAAAAGATCATTACCAATCTTCGCATGATATACTTTTCTTGATTGTACCATGGTTTGCATAGATTCGCAATTATTCTTCCCTTATATAGTTTCCTACAATCAATTCATTTCCTTTTTGGTATCCATCAATCTGGATCCTTCCATTTCGTTAGAGCAAAATATAAAATCTCCATAGATAATCAAATATACTTTCATAACTTATCATCTTATTTAAGGAAAGAACATTATAAACAATAATATCTTGAAAAAGAAATTCTCATTTAATCAAAGCACGATAAAATCAGAGAGAATAAAATCCTTGAGTATCTAATAAAAAATATCTTGCAAAATAAATTAAGATCACATAAAATAGATTTTCACTTTGCAAAATATGATAAAATCTGATAGTATAAAATTAATCCAAATAAATTCACTTGTCTCTAAGAAAAATATTAAAAAAATAATAATCACATGTATAATATCAAATCTCAACTCATGAATCACAAAAATAAATCACACGATTCTTTATTCAATAAAACAAATCAAAGAATATGATCATTATAAAATTATGTACTCAAACAAATTGAAAAAAAAAAATGTACTTTCCTTGCCAAATTCTTTTTTTTTTTCTTTATTTGCTGCAAAAACATCTCACATTTTTTTTGGTACCCATATTTTCTTGGATCCTTGAAAGTTAGTAGAGTATGTTGCTTTTACCCAATCTTTCTTAATAGGTCCCCAAACTTTAGGACATTCTTTTTCAAAATGTTTCAAGTCTACAATTTGAACACTTGAGAGCATTTCGACCAATAGGTTTTGTAAAAATCCTTTCAAAATGCTTATTGTATGCAAGTCTAGGGGGGTCCTTGTCTAAATCTCTCATTGACTTTAGGAAAATTTATTAGAGAATCACTTTTCTTATTGAAAGCAAGTCCCAACTTATTATAATAAGGTACTTGTATGGAAAGAATATGCACTAATATTTTTTAACCTTTTGAAAATTTTGTCGAAATATTGGAAAATTCTTTTTTAAAGAATCATTTTCTTTGACAAGTAAATATTGACTTTCTTTTCTTTTTTTTTTTGTAGAAAATCTTTTTGCAAAATTTCAAACTTTTCTTTTCGATAAAGATCATGTTGCCTAAGCCATGAATTCTCAATTTTTAGTTTGGAGATCCTTTTAAGACAAGATTTTTTTTTTTTTTTTGGTAAAGCTTTTAAGAGAAGATTTGAGATTTCAGCAAAACTCATTTATATACATTGAAACTTTGATAGGAATTTTTGAATGGCTTACTTCGATTTCCCCATTGGATTCTGAGTCTGTGTCTGAACTAGAATGTGCCATCAAGCATATATTTCCTTGTTTGTCATCTTCTTTCATGGTTCTTTTTTGGCCATCCTACTTGTATTGTCTTTTTCCACTAAATGTCCTCTCTTTTCTACTCAGTTTTTTGAATTTCTTGATCATAAAAGCAAGTTCTTTGTCGTCCATGTCATTTTCCGAGTCTATATCATCAGAATCAGCATTAGATTTTAAAGTAATGGACTTATTGTGGCATCCCAAAAATTCAAGGCAACATCTAGATGTATTAAAGTCTATGATTAGGTAATGAAATTTGCCTTTGGGTTATGCCTTAGCTATTGACTTACTTTTAAGACCGAGTGTTATGTATCTTGTGTTCATGAGTTATTAAAATTAGTATTATAGGATAAGTTGATAAGAAGAATTTGTTCTTGACTATGCACCTCATAGATTTGATCCCTATAGTTTAAATGTTACAAGTTTTATGGCCATATGAAATTGAGAATTTGAAATTTATAAAAGAGGGAATTAAGATGAATTATTAAAAAGTAAAATTGGAATTTATTAAGATTGAACTTTAGGCTCAAGGGTATTGGACCTAAAGTAGGCCAAATTCGCTTGGCCCATGAAGCCCATGAAGGGGGCTGCCGTCAACCATAAGGGGGAAGGAGCCGGCAAAAAGAGAGCTTCACCCATTGGCCACTTTGGGTGGCTCCTAATGATTGCAAATGATGGAATAAAAGGAAATAGAGAGAGAGAGAGAGAGAGAGAGAGAGAGAGAGAGAGAGAGAGAGAGAGTGACCAGTTTTGAGAGAGGGAGAGAGAGAGCTGTCGAGAGAGTGATGGAACCGAGAGTGAGGAGGAAGAGGCCGCACAAAGGAGGAAGCCGCTCGTCCGTCACCCGCAGCTGCCCGTGCATCCGTCGTTTGCCACCATCGTGCTCGCCGTAGCTCGTTTTGGAGGCAAGTTAGATCCATTGATCTGCTCTTGCATGTTGTGTCTAGGATGTGCTAGTGAAAGGTGATGAATTTCGGATGCCTAGGATGTGAAAAACCGAAGTTGTAAGGGTGTTGTTTTGAAATAGCAATCTGTTTTCGAGTAAACAGCCTAACCCAGAATATTGTAGAGGCTTGCATGTGAGCTTTGAGTCGGATTTTGGTTTTGACTTCTTCACAAAAGTTGTAGAATACATATTAAAGTATAACATACTAAAATTTGAGATAAAATGGCTGAGTTTTGAGGGGTGATACCCTCCCTCTACGAAAATGCTAGATCCGAAACTGTTTTGTTGACCTCTTGGTAATTTTGTGTGTTGCATGTAACATTTTATTGAGAATTTCACTTTGACACCTTCACGAAAGTTGTAGAGAACATCTTGAATACTAACATACTCAAATTTGAGGTAAAACTAACAAGTGTAGCCTAGTGAAACGATTTTTCCTTTGAAGACGGTAGATCTGGAAATGTTGTACTGAACTCCAGTGACTTCGTGGACTATAAAGTGACTTTCCTTTGAGAATCTCACCTGGATACCTGAATAAAAGTTGTAGTGGACCTCTTGAGACAAAACATATCAAACATTCAGAGGAAATGAAGGAAGATAAGTAGGTGAAATCTTGATTTTTCGGAGACGGCTGGACCTGGAATGTTTGGTACTAGGAACAGAGGCTTCGACCGTCCATAGTTAATTATCTAAGACGAATCTGGCCTTGATTTCTTCATAAAAAATCTACCTCAGGGTCTTGACTATCATCTGGTAAAATTTCATAATTTTTGGAGGTCATTTGTGTATTTAAGTTAAAATTTTTCAAGAACCGCGCAGTCTGATGTGTCCGAATTTTGCAAGCTGAATGTGTGAGCTATATCTTTTTGTGTGAAGTTCTTTTGGGCACGTGTTCTTCATGGAGTTGCTGCCTTTATGTCTTGACTAACACATGTTCAGATTTCATAATTTTTGAAGATCATGTGGGTATTTAATTAATATTTTTTCTGAAATTGTGCAAGTTGGATTTTGGTAGATTTCAAAAAGTCATGATGTATGGATTATTCTAAGTTGTATGGACCCCATGGATTATGTTGTCATAAGTGATTGGATCTTGCTACATATGTGATGATATTTGGAACTACATATAAGAATCAAAATGCTGAAAATGATCTTGTTGCCATCATATCATATGCCATGTTGAAATTGAGCCATGAACGGAATGTGAACTATGATAAATGAGAATGCCGTCGGAGGTGTGAGCCGACGACGCCCCGAGACTGTTGAGATGCCCGGCTAGGGAGTGTAAATGCCGGATGCCCGGAGGGTGTGTGCCGGATGTCCTCGGGAGTTTCGAGATGCCCGGGATGTGGGGGTGCCGGAAGCCCGGAGGTGTGAGCCGGGGGATACCTCATAATGCCAGTTGGGGTATGAGATGCCTGGAGTGTGTGTGCTGGAGGTTCCTCATGATACTAGGTTGGGTGCAAGCGATAAATGTGGGATGCAAATACTGGTCCCAGGAAAGAGAAATGTGGCTGCTTAAATTGAAAGAATAAAAATTAGGAAATTGAAATTGAATTATGCATGGTATTGTAACATGTGTGCATGAATGCTTGATGATGAGTGCATGGATGTATATGCACATATGTCATGATGGTATATGCATGAATGTTTGATGATGAGTGCATGGATGTATATGCACCTATAGCATGATGGTATATGCATGAATGCTTGATGATGAGTACATGGATGTATATGCATATATGGTATGATGACATATGCAGGGCTGCAAGGTAAGAAATGCTTGGATGTATGAATGATATGAACTATACTATGATCTCTTGATTGTTTTGTGTGATGCATTGAGTAGTTTATTGGATCTTTTACCTGCTAAGTGGTTGTACTCACCCATTTTGGGGACTAACATTTCATATTAGAAAGATGCCGCTCCCTACTATCATGCGGGCGTCTTTTACGGCTTTCCATCGGATGTGGAGGTCGAGTGTATAAAGATCGACTGTCCCACCATCCCGGGTGTGACGTTCATCCGAGTTCGTGCACTAGTGATGTATGACGTGGGCCAAGCTGGGGGCCCGGTCATTCAGGAGTTCATATCTATTCACGTTCATCGTGACAGAGTGATGCGGGGGATGTTGCCACTGCCACCGCCTGATGCACCAAGATGGGTGTGACGGCCTACGTGTGAAGAGTAGGAGCTACTGCTTTTTGGACATAACCGACACTCGTAGATGGAGGATTTTGCATGATCGACATAAAGGGTCGAGTTGTCTCTTTTTGAGTTGTGGCCAAGTCGAGCCAAGAGTCTTGGTTTTCCTTTTGATTGTACCGACCCGTGAAACCATCTTGAAAGTATGTAAATAAAGAGTGGCTCGGCTTTATTTTCTTATGGTGCTTAGTGGTGTGCATTGTATCATGATTGTTGGAGGGAGAATTAGTAAGACTTGATTATGCTTCCGCAAGTAAGATGCACTAGGATCATTAAAAAAAATAAAAAAATAAAAGAGAGGGCAAATATATATATGCCTAGGAACTAAGGTTCTTCTTTGGTATCTGTGGCGACCTTAGGTGTTTCGGGGTGCCACAGCCGGTATTGGTATCAGAGCAATGGTTATAGATTGGAGTGATAAGGAGCCTCACTTGGAAACTGAGGAACATGATGACAATGCACACCATAGGATATAAAACTCAATAATTGATTAACTTTGAATAACGGGTGATGAGTATTCACTTGTAGATCCCTAGTAATCTATTTTGAGTTGTCTTTAGGTACCAGTAACATGTCTATGTTACTTAGGTAGTAGTAGTAGTTGTTTTGAATGGAGATAGTGAGTCTCAGATTATTCCTGAGGCAATACTTGGAAATTGCAGGAAAGTCATGGTGCGAGCTGGAAGTACTCATCCATCGAGGGCTGAAGCCTCTACTACAAGGGCTGAACCCTGAATGGAAGACATCCTACTGGCATTGGCCAATATTGAAAATCTGATGGAAAGACAGGCGCAACAACAACCTAGAGCAGAACGCCGTACTCAAGGACTGGTGGAACAGTTTTTGAAGCTGAAGCCACCTAGGTTCAGTGGAATGGGAAGTCCTAAGGGGGCGGAACATTGGATTAATGGAATGGAACAAATTTTCAGGTTGTTGGACTGCAATGATGCTAAGAAAATAACTTTGGCAGAGTACCAGCTGGAGGGAAATGCGAAGTTTTGGTGGAGAGCTTCGAGGGACACAATCTTCCCACCGGGTATTAATGTTAACTGGGAAGAGTTTGTGAGAGCTTTCAACAGAAAGCATTTTTTAGACTATGCTAAGGATAAGAAAATTACAGAATTTGTTCAACTAGAACAAAAGGAGCTGACAGTAGACCAGTATGAGGCAAGATTTTCTAAACTGTCTAGATATGCTCCTAGACTAATTGAAGATCAAGAAGAGAAATCTAAGAGGTTTCTGAAAGGGTTAAGGACTGATATCAGGAAACATCTGGTGCCTTTGAACATAAGAGATTATAATGAGATTTATGAAATGGCACAATTGGTGGAACAGGAGTTGGTAAGGGAACATTCGGAGAATAAGAGACCATTGTCTTTTAGTGATGTGAGACGGGGTAAGAGACCTTATACAGGTCAAGGTTAGACCTGGGAGTCTAAGAAGAAGGGTAATTTCGGGAACTTTGCAAAGGGCAGGGGTAGCCTGAATTTAGAAAGCACACCTTATCGAAATGAAGAGTGTCAAAGGTGTGATGGGCGACATGGCCCAATACCTTACGATGGGCAACTGAGATGTTATGGCTATGGACAAATAGGTCATCTTAAGAGAAACTGCCCACAAGAAAGGTCGCAAGTGAGTATTGGCTCAGTGCGACAGCCACAACAGAGTTCTGTTAGACCAAACTTACCAAGGAATCCTTAGAGGCCACCAGTACAAGGAAAGGTGTATGCGATCACCCAAGAGGAAGCGGAAGCTTCCAAAAATGTTATCTTAGGTACGATCCTTATCAATGGTAAAAAGGCATATGCATTGTTTGATACGGGTGCTACGCATTCATTTGTGTCTGAAAGATATAAGCATTTGAGTAAAATAGAAGTTACGCCTCTTGAGACACCTCTTTGTGTTTCTACGCCTTTAAAAGATATGTTATTGTCTACGCTGGTGTGTGGAAATTGTAAGATAACAATGGGAGGAAAGGATATGGAAATAGACTTGGTCATAATGGCCATGTATGATTTTGATGTTATCATAGGAATGGATTGGCTTCATAAGTATTGGCCCAAGATGGATTGTTATAGGAAAGTGATCCAATTTACTTTACCTAATCAATCTAGCTGTGAATTTTTGGGAGGTCAGACCCACCTACCTATAGCACTTATTTCAGCAATGGAAGCCCGTGCGTTACTTGACAAAGGATGTCAAGGGTACCTGGCCATGGTTAGAGATTATACTAAGGAAGAGCCTAAGCTTGATGAAATTTGGGTAGTTAATGAATTTCAAGATGTATTTCTTGAGTAATTGCCTGGATTACCGCTGGAACGAAAAATTGAGTTTGAAATTGAATTAATGCCTGGAACAGGACCTATATCAAAAGCCCCATATAGGATGGCCTTAGTCGAGTTGAAGGAATTGAAAGTGCAACTACAGGAGTTGCTTGACAAAGGATTCATTAGGCCAAGTGCTTCACCTTGGGGTGCACTAGTCTTGTTTGTGAAAAAGAAAAATGGATCGATGCGCTTGTGCATTGATTATAGGCAACTGAATCAAGTAACCATTAAAAATAAATATTTTTTTCATAGAATTGATGATCTTTTTGACCAACTCCAGGGAGGTTCGGTCTTCTCTAAGATTGACTTAAGGTCGAGATACCATCAGCTAAGAATTAAGAAAGAAGACATCCTTAAGACTGCGTTTAGGACTCATTATGGACACTACGAGTTCCTTGTCATGCCGTTTGGATTGACAAATGCACCGGCTACATTTATGGATCTAATGAATAAGGTATTTAAGCCTTATTTAGACCAGTTTGTGGTTATTTTTATTGATGACATCCTGATATATTCGAGAGGACCTAAAGAGTATGAACAACACTTGAGGATAGTTTTGCAAACTTTGAGAGCGCATAAGCTGTATGCCAAATTTAGTAAGTGTGAATTCTGGCTGGACCAGATAATATTAGGGCACGTGGTATCAAGAGGAGGAATTGCAGTGGACCCGGCGAAAGTTGAGATGGTAATAAATTGGCTGAGACTGACAACACCTACTGAAATACAGAGTTTCTTAGGACTGGTTGGTTATTATAGAAGGTTTATTGAAGGATTTTCATGACTGGCAGGTCCTTTAACTAAATTGACTCGAAAGAACATGAAATTTGAATGGAATGGGGAATGCGAGAGGAGTTTCCAAGAGCTTAAAAGGAAATTGACCTTGGCTCCAATCCTAACTATACCAACTAGACTTGATGGTTTTACAGTGTATAGTGATGCATCTCACAAAGGAATGGGATCTGTTTTAATGCAGCATGGCAAGGTCATAGCCTATGCATCTAGACAATTGAAACCCCATGAACTGAACTACCCAACGCATGATTTAGAATTAGCAGCTAAAGTGTTCGCCTTGAAGATTTGGAGGCACTATTTATATGGGGAAAAGTTTGAGATTTATACGGACCATAAGAGTTTGAAATATATGTTCTCACAAAAGGAGTTGAACATAAGACAAAGGAGATGGATGGAATTGTTAAAGGACTATGATTGTGAGATAAGATACCATCCAAGGAAGGCGAATAAGGTAGCGGATGCTCTTAATCGTAAGTCGGCTATAGAGATAGCTAGTTTAAGAATGGCATAATGGAGTTTGTTAAATTCCGTAACGGACTCAGAGTTTAAATTAAAAGTAGATTGTCTTACCGGTATGCTTAGTGCATTAAGGATTGAATTTGAAGTTATTCAGAAAGTTAAAATCTAACAAGAGTCTGACTCGCAGATTATCAAAGTGAAAGATGTAGTGTCTTTAGGGAAAAGACCGGAATTTCAAGTCTTTGTAGATGGAGTGGTAAGATGCCAGGGATGACTTTGTGTTCTCGACAACGAAGAATTAAAGAAGGAAATTATGTCGGAGACACATAAGAGTAATTATAGTATTCATTCAGGTAGTACAAAGATGTACAGGAACTTACGTTAGCAGTTTTGGTGGAATGGTATGAAAGCAAATATGGCTAAGCACGTTTCTCAATGTTTGACGTGCCAACAGGTAAAAGCAGAACATCGTAAACCTGCAGGACTCTTGAGACCATTAGACATACCAGAATGGAAATGGGAGCATATAACAATGGACTTTATACAAGGATTACCAAGGACGTCAAGTGGTCATGACTTTATTTGGGTTATAGTGGACCGTTTGACTAAGTCTGCTTATTTCCTAGCTGTTTACATGGACTACCCAATGGACAAATATGCGGATATATATGTAAGTCAAGTGGTATGCATACATGGTGTTCCATTAAATATTACCTCAAATCGGGATTCGAGATTCACTTCGAACTTTTGGCGAAGTCTTCAAATTGCCTTAGGAACTAAACTTCAGTTTAGTACTGCTTTTCACCCTCAGACAGATGGACAAACAGAAAGAGTAATCTAGACATTAGAGGATATGTTGAGGGCTTGTGTAATTGATTTCAAAGGAAATTGGGATGAAAGATTGCATTTGGTGGAATTTGCTTATAATAATAATTTTCAGAAAAGTATAGGCATGGCTCCCTATAAAGCATTATATGGGAGGAGATGTAGTACTCCTGTCTATTGGAATGAAGTAGGTGAAAGGAAATTGACAGGACCTGAACTGGTACAAGTTACCATTGAAGCTGTTGAAATTAATCAAAAAAATGCTTAAAATAGCTCAGAGTAGGCAGAAAGACTACGCAGATAAGCGTAGAAGGCCTTTGGAGTTTAGTACAGGATACCACGTATTCCTTAAGGTATCTCCAATGAAAGGAATATCTTGATTTGGAATGAAGGGTAATTTAAGCCCTAGATTTGTCGGACCTTTTGAGATACTTGAAAGAATAGGGGATGTAGCTTATTGTTTGGCGTTGCCTCCTAAGTTGGGAAATTTACATGATGTGTTTCATGTATCGATGCTGAGAAAGTACTAGCCGGATCCTTGTCACATACTCGATCATGAAGCCATTGAAGTGGATGAGAAAGTGAGGTACATTGAAAAGCCTGTACAAGTACTAGATCGGAAGGAACAAATTCTTAGGACCAAGACAATTCCACTGGTTAAGGTATTATGGCGACATCATGATATGGAGGAAGCCACATGGGAAAGTGAACATCAAAAGAAGGAAAAGTACCCCTACTTATTTCAAAAGAGCATGAGTGGTATCTAATTTCGAGGATGAAATTCTCTAAGGAGGGGAGAATTGTGGCATCCCAAAAATTCAAGACAACATCTAGATGTATTAAAGTCTATAATTAGGTAATGAAATTTGCCTTTGGGTTATGCCTTAGCTATTGACTTACTTTTTAAGACCGAGTGTTACGTATCTTGTGTTCATGAGTTATTAAAATTAGTATTATAGGATAAGTTGATAAGAAGAATTTGTTCTTGGCTAAGCACCTCATAGATTTGAACCCTATAGTTTAAATGTTACAAGTTTTATGGCCATATGAAACTGAAAATTTGAAATTTATAAAAGAGAGAATTAAGATGAATTATTAAAAAGTAAAATTGGAATTTATTAAGATTGAACTTTAGGCCCAAGGGTATTGGACCTAAAGTGGGCCAAATTGGCTTGGCCCATGAAGCCCATGAAGGGGGCTGCCATTGACCACAAGGGGGGAGGAGCCGGCCCATCTTCAAGCCCATCATGCATGGGATTTGCTAAGTGGCAAAAAGAGAGCTTCACCCATTGGCCACTTTGGGTGGCTCCTAAGGATTGCAAATGATGGAATAAAAGGAAATAGAGAGAGAGAGAGAGAGTGACCAGTTTTGAGAGAGGGAGAGAGAGAGCTGTCGAGAGAGTGAGGGAACCTAGAGTGAGGAGGAAGAGGCCGTGCGAAGGAGGAAGCCGCTCGTCCATCGCCCGCAGCCGCCCGTTTGTCCGTTGTTTGCCGCCGTCGTGCTCGCCGTAGCTCGGTTTGGAGGCAAGTTAGATCCATTGATCTGCTCTTGCATGTTGTGTCTACGATGTGCTAGTGAAAGGTGATGAATTTCGGATGCCTAGGATGTGAAAAACCGAAGTTGTAAGGGTGTTGTTTTGAAATAGCAATCTGTTTTTGAGTAAACAGCCTGACCCAGAATGTTGTAGAGGCTTGCATGCGGGGTTTGAGTCGGATTTTGGTTTTGACTTCTTCACAAAAGTTGTAGACAACATCTTAAAGTATAACATACTAAAATTTGAGAAAAAATAGCTGATTTTTGAGGGGTAAAACCCTCCCTCTACGAAAATGCTAGATCTGAAACTATTTTGTTGACCTCTTTGTGATTTTGTGTGTTGCATGTAACTTTTTACTGAGAATTTCACTTTGACCCCTTCACTAAAGTTGTGGAGAACATCTTGAAGACTAACATACTCAAATATGAGGTAAAACAAACAATTTTAGCCTAGTGAAACGATTTTTCCTTTGAAGACGGTAGATCCGGAAATGTTGTACTGAACTCCAGTGACTTCGTGGACTATAAAGTGACTTTCCTTTGAGAATCTCACCTAGATCCCTTAATGAAAGTTGTAGTGGACCTCTTGAGACAAAACATACAAAACTTCAGAGGAAATGAAGGAAGATAAGTAGGTGAAATCTTGATTTTTCGGAGACGGCTTGACTTGGAATGTTTGGTACTAGGAACAAGGGCTTTGACCGTCCATAGTTAATTATCTAGGACGAATCTGGCCTTGATGTCTTCATGAAAAATCTACCTTAGGGTCTTGACTATCATCTTGTAGATGGAGGATTTTGCATGATCGACATAGAGGGTCGAGTTGTCTCTTTTTGAGTTGTGGCCAAGTCTAGCTAAGGGTCTTGGTTTTCCTTTTGGTTGTACTGATTCGTGAAACCATCTTGATAGTATGTAAATAAAGAGTAGCTCGGCTTTATTTTCTTATGGTGCTTAGTTGTGTGCATTGAATCATGATTGTTGGAGGGAGAATTAGTAAGACTTGATTATGCTTCCGTAAGTAAGATGCACTGGGACCGTTAAAATAAAAAATAAAAAATAAAAGAGAGGGAAAATATACATATACATATATATATATATATATATATATATATATATATATATATATATATATATATATATATTATATGCCTAGGAACTAAGGTTCTTCTTTGGTATCTGTGGCGACCTTAGGTGTTTCGGGGTGCCACACTTATTACCTTCGGGATCTTCGTCAATGATTTGTTCCACATAATTCATCAACGGAGAGTGGCATAATCCTCTAAGTCTCTCGGATTGAGGTCTTAACATGGTTCCAATCTTTTGAGAGACCTCGCAAAAGCTTATTGACCTTCATTGAGAAAGAAATTGGATGACCTTGATACGCCAAACTATTTACAAGTTCTGTAAAACGACTGAACATATCTCCAATTGACTCTCCTGGCTTCATCTTGAAGGATTCATATGGGCCAAGTAGGAAGTTTACTTTTTCTCTTTTACACGATCAGTCCCTTCATAAGTAACATGAAGTTTATCCCAAGACTTCCTTAGCTGTTTCACATGAAGAAATTTTGTTATATTCAGCAGGAGACAAAGCGCAATATAAAGAATAAATGGCTTTTGCATCAAGAGTTTCTCATTTGAATTTCTCCGTCCAAGGCATAAGAGCGGGGGGGTTTGGTTTCTTTGTCTTTGCCATTCTTATTTGATATAGACACATTAGTGGGATTGATTCATTTTCCACAACATCTCATTGCAAGGGATCTCTAGATCTTAGGAATACTTTCATTTTGTTCTTCCAAACGTTGTATTCATTTTCTTCAAAATAGGGTGGCTTGGTGTTGCTTTGCCTTTTCATATGTCCTGGTGCCAAGATACTAGCCATAGAAGATCTTTAGCTTAAAAGTAAAAACACTTTAATAAAACGAGCACTTGGCTCTGATACCAATTGAAAGTGCTAGTATGAACACCTAGAGGGGGCGTGAATAGGTGGAAGAAAATTTTCGTGAAACGTAGTAAAATATTTTGCTTTTGAAACTGAGTCTAAAGAGTAACAAACTTTGACTAAGTTCAAACTTTAGCAGTTAAATAGAATTATGAACAAAATAAATGAGTTTCGAGAAGAGAATAAGAATACAGAATTTATAGTGGTTTGACTTAGATCAAGCTTACATTTGCTCTCTCACGTTAACGTCCTTCTAGCTAGATTCCACAATGCAATCAACAAGAGATTACAACTTTGAGTGCAAACACTTAGTGGTAGATCACATTATCTCACCAAGTTATTCTTTTGGTATTTCCCTCACGATCACAAACGTTTAAGCTCACCAAAGATAAGTGTATAGTCAAAGTTAGGTTAGACTTTGGAATTATAAATTCTACGCTCCGTCTCTTACTTTCTCATCGGTCCTTGATCTCCTTAAATACTCCTCCACTTCCAAACTAACCATTGAATAGTATCTAGAGGATCGTCTTCCAATCTACCCATTGGACAAATTTATATCTAGAAGATTTGGTAACCATTGAATGACAAAAGTAGAATCCCAAATTGATTATGATCACCCATACAACATAATTTTGATCTCCATAAGTAGAGCTTCTTCGTATAGATAGTTCTTGTCTTCAAGATTCAATTGTCAATCAATTAGATTGAGTTAATCAAATCTATATTGATATAGAATCCAAACCAGATTACTAGCCATTATACATTTGGGCTTGTATTACGTTCTGTCAAGTTGTTTTGTTCTGAACATGTTTCGTTTAGAATCTACTACGTTCTGAACTCGTTACTGTTCTTCAGAAGTTTGAACCTCTTCGAGGAAGTAGACTTTGTAAAGTCTGAAACGTGTTCAAACTCTTCAAGTTGAGTCTATTTTGGACCTTGTCACGTTCTGGACTTATGTCTCATTCTGGATGTAAAGTCTGAGAGTGTTACGTCTGAAGTAGAGTCTGAGTGTCTTCTGTAAGAAGTAGAGTCTGAGTGTCTTTTGTAAGAAGTAGAGTCTAAGTGCAATAGACTTTACAATCTGAACGTAAGTCCATATTTTGCTTCTAAACAGATTTAGCTTTAAGGTTTGGATATAGTCTGAATAAGTTTAGCTTCAGCATAGAGTCTGTCTTTTGGTTCTTCCAAGTATAGATTTTGATAATATATTTTACTTGTTCTATCATCTACATAGTCTGTTACTCAACCATTAAATACATTAGTAACCTTTGATTTATTTTTTCATCTTTAAAATTCATAAGGGGTTTCCTTAACATAGATGCTACTAGTCTCCCAAGCAAGCTAACGAATAGCCTTGGCTACAATTTCAGTAATATCATTCAATGATTTTGAGCTAGGGGAAGCTTTGTGCCTCCTCAGCAGATTAACAAGACGGGTTACAGCACCACTATCAACTATGAATTGTTGATACTCAGGCTATAGACACAAAAGGATGAAGAGAATTCATACATTTTGAGCAATATTAATAGCACCCGAGCAAAGACTTAGGGAATCAAACTCAAAAGTGTAAGACCCCAAGTTGGGTAAGCCAACAGTACTTGAGAAGTAAAAAGGAGAAAGTCTTATGTAAGTTGGACTCAAAAGGAAGTTTTATCCTAATATAGACTGCGAAAGAAATGAGACAAACAGTCTCCAGCAGCAAATGGAAGTACTTGTTTCTAGATAGAGTCAAATGGTCTTAATGGTTACTTAGCAACGACTAATTGGGTGATTCTCATGTAGCCTTTTTTTCATGCATGTGTTCTCTCAATGATAAAGTGCCAAAAGCAATCTTGGAATAGAAGACCAATTTTATTCCAGAGTAAAATAGAGCACATAATCATTGTAATGCTCCTTAGTCGCATTGTCACCTTGGTCATGTTCGGAAGGTTAATTACATAAATCCAATTGTCAGAACAATAATGAAGCTTTAGAACAATAATGAAGCTACACTGATTTCTACGGTCTAGTGTAGTAATTAGACAATAGGAGTGGATCCGAATCCTATTGCAGGTATGTCGATTCGCTTAGATGCTCTCAAAAGAACTTAGTCAAGCCGTCAAATAGAAGATTTCTTTGGAAATTTATCAGTTGATAAATAAGACCTACAATCGTAAACTAAGAGTGGTAGTGGTGACTCAAATTGCTCTACAAGCAATCTCTACCTCCCCGATTGGTCAATCATGTCAAAGCCAAATGCTACGTCCTACCATGAAGTAGGAACATAAGTTGCGAGATAGCGAGAAAATATTGGTTGGAGCTGTGATTCCAGCATGTCGAAGTACTTGTCCACTCACCGAGCAACATGTGTTGCTCGGGCCCTACCATATCAAAACCTCTAATATCCACACCACCCCACTCTGTTGCCTCTCTCTCTTCCATTTTTCTTCTTTTTTTCCTTTATTTCTTCTTCTTCTTCTTCCCTCTATTCTTCCCTTTCACTTTGTTGTGAAACATGTTGGAGGTTATGGGTTTGAGAAAGAAGAAGTGATTGCTTGAAGTATTACACCAAGAGATGTCAAGTTTGGAACGCTCAACAATGTTACCTCCAGTGTAGGGGAACCCTGGAGTTTTTATATGCAAGTTATTGGGCTTCGGCCCATGTGGACCCAAATAACCGTGCTTTCACCTATTGGGCTTGTATGTAAACATATTTATTTTTGGACTATATTAATAATATATCCAACAATCTCTTCCTATGTTCACCTTATAGCACAATCCAATAAAGTGGTCAGTGTAATGTTCAAACAAATATGAAACATCCACATTCAGTCCAAGACAATCAACTTGGATCAGTTAAAGAGTATTCTAGTAGTAAAGTATTAAACTCAATCATCCTTATCATGAATTTGTTCCGAGATCAACAAATCAAAATATGTATTAAGAGTTTTAGATTCAGTCTAAACTCATCCAAATCCGAACAACCAAAATAAATCTCTGACTCAGTTCAAAACTAACATTTGCATACTAGTCAAGTATAAGCAGGCCAGTCAAAATAGTCCAAGGCCTTACAAATATAAGAAATAATGTTCACAAAATAGAGATAACAAAATGCAAGTCTCAAGTAAATGGACTCCATCAAAATAGGCAATAGTAATAAACTGTCAAGTCCCTGCACGCTCTAAATGATATATATATTCATTCATCAAGTAGGTCATCCTGGTCAGGATCCCACTCATTAAACTCTCCTCCATCTCTACCACCCCCTGTAGAATGTCAAATATGAATTTCCTATTATCATGAATTCAATCATTTGAATAAAAATTTGGCACCATTCCATCAGGCAAAGAAGAACATATATTGGTGTCATAAAGTATCATAATATCATGTTCATAAGTATGAATCCAGCTTCATATATTACGAATAATACTTAAACAATGTGATTTACAAAGAGTCATCAATTTAAGTTTATTTGTAGGGGAATAATTATTGTCTGGTTTCAAAGGACACGATCAATAGTCAAGTCACTTACAATAACCTAGTCATGTAATATCAAGTTTCAATTAAGAACAAGACCAATAAGCTTTTTATGTAAACAATTGTTTCTATGTTTCAATTTGTAATGTCACAGTTACTGATTCCTTAAAGTCAAATAATATAGCATCAAGTTTGGAATGAGATCATTTAACCAAAAGGATAGTCCAACTTAGTTGAATTGTATCATCAAGTTTGGAATGACACAAGTTTCCTCGATAGAACATTTGAATTAGGTTAAAGTCATCTTCATCAAGTTTGGAATAAGACAACTCACCCTTTTCAAATCAATCAACAACTTGTGAACATTGATGAAACATATAAACTGTGCTTATTATTGTAGCCAATAAAAAAAGATTCGATAATTCAAAACACACAATTAGAAAGGTAAGTAAATGATAGTTAAGACTTGCTTATATAGTCTTTAACCCCATTTCCTCCACTGTTTTGAATAATCAATCTTTAGGCATACCTTTAGAGAGAATATCAGCTATCTTATCCTTCGATCTCACATTCATCAAGGAGATAATCCTTTATTCTCTCAGATAATTCAACAACGCATGTCTCAGTCTCACATGTCTTCACTTTGAATTAAAGAGAGCATTCTTAACGACTTGGACAGCTGCGCAATTATCACAGAATAAGCTTAAAGAATTCATCTTTAGCCGAGTCAAAGGAATATCCATAATCAAATTCTTTATCCACTCTACCTCTTCACCAGCTGAGGCTAAAGAAAAAAGTTCCAATTCCATATACGACAATGCAATACAAGTCTGTCGTTTGGATTTCCAAGTAATAGCAACTCCACCCAAAGTGAATATATATCCACTAGTGGACTTACTATTTCTAATATCTAAGCACCATGGGGCATCAGAATATCCATCCACAGTTGGAGGATAATCAGAATAATATAGAGCATAATCTTTAGTACATTTAAGGTATCTCATTAGCCTATTGAGGGCATCCCAATGCTCTTGACTATGATTACTAGTAAAACGATTCAGCATACCAACTATAAAGGCTATGCCGGGTCTAGTGCAACTCATAACATACATGAGACTACCAAGCAATTTCGAGTACTTTAACTGATGCACGTTGATCCCTTCATTAGGACTCTGCTTGTTATTATAATCACATGGTGTCTCACTCGGTTTACACTTATCATATCCCCAAGTAGAAAGTAACTGCTCAATATAATGAGTCTAGCTAAGGGAGATGACTTGCTATTTAAAGCTTACTTTCATACCAAGAATGGTATTATCAATACCAAGATCTTTCATGTCAAATTCTTTAGCTAAAGTAGCTTTCACATCACTCACTACAGAATGCTCGGAATCAAGAATTAAAATGTCATCAACATTCAAGCAAATTATGAATATCTTATTTGACATAGAATGATGGTAAAGGTATTTATCTGAATAACTAGATTGAAAGATATAACTCTTTACCACTTTGTCAAGTTTAAGATGCCACATCATAGGTGCTTGTTTAAGACCATATAAGGATTTGTTCAATTTACAAACTTTGTCCTCAAGACCTTTCATAACAAATCCTTCGAGTTGTTCCATGTAAATTTCCTCATTTAACTCCACATTTAAGAAAGCTATTTTTACATCCATTTGATGCACTATAAAGTGTTCAATAGATGCCAAAGCAAGAAAATTCTTATAGTTGATAGATGACACACAGGTTAATAGATATCAGTTCTGTTGTTTATAGCCTTTAGCTACTAAACATGCTTTGTATCTAGCTATCGATCCATCACTATTTAGTTTCTTCTTCAATACCCATTTAGAGTCTATAGCTTTAGCCCCTTTTGGTAACTTTACTAGCTGCCAAGTGTGGTTCTAGTAGAGAGCTCATTTCATCTTCTATGACTTCTGCCCACAGTAGAGATTCCCTAGATCTTATTTCTTCTTGATAAGAGAATAAATCATCCTCAATATGGTAAGCAATAAAGTCCTCACCAAAACTTTTGGAAATTCTCTCTCTTGTAGATACTATAACTGGAATTGGTTCAATGACCAACTGTGTGGAATTAGTGTCAGAGAGGCTTGTTTTAGATTCTATAAGAGATTATAAAATCATATCTATAGATCCGAAAATATTCAAGCCTTGATCTCTGAGAAACTTGTTTTGGAAGAACATTGCATCTCTAGATTTTATCACTGTGTTAGTAGATAGATCTGAAAACCTATTTGCAGCACTATCTTATGCACTACCTAAATATACACAAGTAATGATTTTAGATCCCAACTTAGGTTTCTTAGGATATGGTATACTTACATAAGCAATACAACACTAAATCTTAAGAGTATTATATCTACAATGGCGCTTATGTCATATCTTATAAGGTGTCATGGACAACTTAAAGTGCGGCAACATGTTCAAGATGTGATTAGCAGTTAGAACCGCTTCTCCCTAGTTGAGGAAGGCATGCCAAATGTAAGTAACAAAGAGTTTAACATTTTAGTTAACGTTTTATTCTTACGCTTGGCAACACCAATTGATTAGGCTGAATAAGGAGCAGCGGTTTCAAGTATTATACATTCTGAAGCACAAAATTCCTTGAACCTTGACATAGTATACTCTCCTCCTCTATCACACCTAAACCTCTTAATTTTCAAGTTGAGTTGATTTTCTACTCTAGACTTGAAAATCTTAAATTTTTCAAAAGCCTCATCTTTCGATTTCAACAAATATACATGACAATATCTAGAAAAATCGTCTATGAATGTTATTAGATACTTCTGAACACCTATAATAATGTAATTTCTAAAGTCACAAATGTCAGAATATATTAACTGAAGAAGTTGTGTGCTTTTAGAAACCAACTTAAAGGGTTTTCTAGTGATTTTAGCTTATGCACACTATGACATCCTAGATTTTCAACTCTGTTTTCTACTTAATAAATCAGGCATTTCATTGACGCGCCTATAGGGCTATTCTCAGAGCTAATCACTCTCAAGATAACTAGACTATCTCGGGAAACTATTAAGGAATTTTAATACAATAGACTTGAGAATTCGATTAGGAATCGACTTCTTGACCGTGGTCATCTTTAGAGGCGATTATGGCACAGTTAAAAATCGAATTGAGATCAAAATAGGCATGTTTGACTGAGATATGTGGTTAATCGTAGGTGATACCACCAAATTGGAAAATTCTCGTCGACCAGCCCTAGACTGATTCCTCTGTCATTTTGGTACTCTGTGTCGCGACCTCTTTTTTTCAGCGCCCGCAGTCGAGTATGTGCACCTAAGGAGGCTAATGGCTCGGCTGATTTTAATTATGCCCGGACTCTCCCAAGTCCACCAATTCACGACTTTAATAGTTTGAGTTTTTAACCCGTAAATCAATTTTTAAAATGGAGTCGCCACTAATCGATTTAGGGGCGGGTTGATTAGAAACCCAAGTGAAATATCGGAGAAATACTCACTCGCGCAGGAGAAATTAGGATCGGGGACTTGATTACACTAGTTAATCACTAATGCCCTTTCGGTACCTAATCTTGTTTAAACCCTGAGGCTTTTTGGATGTTCGGGGAATTTTCCATGCATTTTTGGGAGGAAAAACATTTTTTGAGTCATTTTCTAATTTTTTGGACACAAAAGGGATTTTTGGTATTTTTTTGGAAAAATACAAGTCTTTTTGGCTTTTTTTTTTCTGAATTTTTGGCTTTTTTGGATTTTTGGCATTTTTTTGGAAAATATGGAATATTTTCGATTTTTTTTTTTTGGAAAATAAAAATATTTTTATCATTTTTTATTATTTTTCGATTTTCTGGAAATTAAAACATTTTTTAATATTTTTGGAAAATAAAATATTTTTTGGAAATTAAAACATTTTTTTAACATTAAATAAAACATTTTTTGATTTTTCTTTTGATTTTGATTTTTTTCGAAAAATAAAATGTTTATTATTTATTTATTTATTTAAAATATTATTTTATATTAAAATAATATAAAAACTATCCCGGTCGGATCCGCGGGTTGGGTCCGACCCGAGCGCGATCCGCGTTGCGGGCCCGACTCGGATTTTTTTTGTCTTTTTCTTCTTTTTTTTGTTTCTTAATTTTATTAAAATGACGCCGTGGCCGGGCTTTTGGGGACGCCCGGCCCGGTCCGATGACCCGGCCCAATGACCCGCTCCGCGACCCGACTCCCTGCGAACCCTACCCGACCCGGATCCGAATTGCGACCCGACTTCTGCCGCCCCCCGAATCTCGCGAAACCCTACCCGGTTCCGAGACCCGGATCCGACTCGGCAACCCGGAAAATCGCAAACCCTAGGGTTTGCGAATCCGCGGCGTCGAGGGGGGGACCGAGGTGCTTGGTGGCGACGGCGACTACGGCGGCGACAACGGCGACGGCAACGGTAGCGGCGACGCTCTTTTTTTTACCTTCTCTCGAACGGGGACGGTGACGGCAACAATGCCAGATCGAAGGCAGCAACGACAGAGGTGCTTGGCGGCAAGGCGAGGTTTTGCACAGCAGCGGCGTCGGGGGGTGGGACTTTCTTCCGCCCCTCTTCGCGAATCTAGAACATCCGCACCTCTTCCGACCTCGCTTCTCTCACTCAGGCCAGATCCGAGCCTCCACCAGCCGGATCTGACCCTCTCGAAGTTGCTCGCCGCCGGCCTTCCCCGAAGTCTCTCGGTGGAGGGTGGCTGAGCTCACAACTCGAGTTCCCTCTCACTCGCTCGTTGATTCCTCCCCGAAGTCTCTCGGTGGGAAGATCTCCAGCTTGCGATTGCCCTTCGACGACGGAAGTGCTCGCTATTTATAGGCGAGGAGGTCCGGCCGACGGAGCTTCGACCGGCGGTACCCTTCGCGCGCCGAGCGGTTCTCCTTGGCCGGACCGGCGTCCCATCCGAGCTCATCCTCTCCGGCCGACGTCGGCCTACTCCCCTCGGCCGTAGGCCGTCCTTTGCGCGCGCGCGTTGTCGTCTTCTGCGCGTGAACTACAGAGGTGGAGAAAGAAGGAGCGAGGAAGAAGAAGAGGGAAGAAGAAGAAAGAAGAAGGAGAAAAGGGGGGTGGGGCCAAGTCGCACAAGCCCACGTGAAGAAAAGGGGGGCTGTTGTTTTTGTTTTTTTTTTGGTTTTTTGTTTATTTATTTATTATTTACTATCTGAAAAAGGAAAATAAATGTAAAAAAAAAAACCTAATTAATTTTAAAACAAACGAAATTTAGGTGTCACTGCCCCTCTTTGAAGGTGAGTTCACAGAGGTTGCATTCAAAGACAAACTGATGCCTAAATTTTATCCATGCATGCGTAGTAGATTATATTTTATTTGGGACTTATTATTCTATGTGGAAAAAGAGCAATATAACTTTACATATACTAAGACAGATAAGAAGATACCTGTAGTTACTTACCGAGAGTGAGTGAGATAGGGTGTGAACCCCGAGTTTTGGCAAGTATCAAGGCATCACCTTACCTGTTGTATGAGGAGATTGCTTCTCCAGGACCCGAACTTTCTTCGCCTGTTGGAGCAATATGTTGGTTTGTCTAGGACCCAAACCTTTCTTCGGTCGCCTTGACGGGGAATTGCTTTCCCAGGACCCGAACCTTTCTTCGGTCGCCTGTTAGAGCAATAAGTTGGTTTTTCTAGGACCCGAACCTTTCTTCGATCGCCTTGACGGGGAATTGCTTTTCCAGGACCCAAACCTTTCTTCGGTCGCCTGTTAGAGCAATAAGTTGGATTGTCTAGGACCCGAACCTTTCTTCGGTCGCCTTGACGGGGAATTGCCTTCCCAGGACCCGAACCTTTCTTCGGTCGCCTGTTAGAGCAATAAGTTGTTTGTCTAGGACCCGAACCTTTCTTCGGTCGCCTTGACGGGGAATTGCCTTCCCAGGACCCGAACCTTTCTTGATCGCCACCTTTGTTAGAGCAATAAGTTGTTTGTCTAGGACCCGAACCTTTCTTCGGTCGCCTTGACGGGAGATGCACCGACCTTTCTCAGGGCATCTGCTTGTTGGGAGATAGTACTTGGATGATCACAGGTACAAACTCTTAGGGGATACCTGGATGATCACAAGTATCGAAGGGGTACCTGGACGATCACAGGTACAAACTCTTGGGGGATACCTGGATGATCACAAGTATCGAAGGGGTACCTTGGATATTTGTGAAGGTGTCCCACCTCCTGGCAATTGGGAATATCGAGGACATACCTGGGATATTTGTGAAGGTCTCTCACCTCCTAGTAGTGGGGAATATCGAGGGCGTACCTAGGATATTCATGAAGGTCTCTCACCTCCTGGTAATTGGGAATATCGAGGACATACCTGGGATATTCGCGAAGGTCTCTCACCTCCTGGTAATTGGGAATATCGAGAACGTGCCTCGCATATTCATGAAGGTCTCTCACCTCCTGTTAATTGAGAATATTGAGGACTTGCCTCGCATATTCATGAAGGTCTCTCACCTCCTGGTAATTGGGAATATCGAGGACGTACCTGAGATATTCGTGAAGGTCTCTCACCTCCTGGTAATTGGGAATATCGAGGACGTACCTGAGATATTCGTGAAGGTCTCTCACCTCCTTGTAGTTGGGAATATTGAGGACGTACCTAGGATATTCGTGAAGGTCTCTCACCTCCTGGTAGTGGGAATATTGAGGATGGATCTCGCAAATTCGTGAAGGTCTCTCACCTCCTGGTAGTTGGAATATCGAGGATGTGCCTCATATATTCGTGAAGGTCTCTCACCTCCTGGTAGTTGGAATATCGAGGATGTGCCTCATATATTCGTGAAGGTCTCTCACCTCCTGGTAGTGGGAATATTGAGGGCGTGCCCCGCATATTCGTGAAGGTCTCCCACCTTCTGGTAATGAGAATATCGAGGACGTACCTTGGATATTCATGAAGGTCTCTCACCTCCTGGTAAAGGGGAATATCGAGGACGTACCTACGATATTTGTGAAGGTCTCTCACCTCCTGGTAGTTGGGAATATTGAGGATGGATCTCGCATATTCGTGAAGGTCTCTCACCTCCTGGTAATTGGGAATATCGAGGACGTGCCTCATATATTCGTGAAGGTCTCTCACCTCCTGGTAGTTGGAATACCGAGGACATGCCTCATATATTCGTGAAGGTCTCTCACCTCCTGGTAGTTGGAATATCGAGGATGTGCCTCATATATTCGTGAAGGTCTCTCACCTCCTGGTAATGGGAATATCGAGGGCGTGCCCCGCATATTCGTGAAGGTCTCCCACCTTCTGGTAATGAGAATATCGAGGACGTACCTTGGATATTCATGAAGGTCTCTCACCTCCCGGTAAAGCGGAATATCGAGGACGTACCTGGGATATTCGTGAAGGTCTCTCACCTCCTTGTAGTTGGGAATATTGAGGATGGATCTCGCATATTCGTGAAGGTCTCTCACCTCCTGGTAATTGGGAATATCGAGGACGTGCCTCATATATTCGTGAAGGTCTCTCACCTCCTGGTAGTTGGAATACCGAGGACATGCCTCATATATTCGTGAAGGTCTCTCACCTCCTGGTAGTGGGAATATCGAGGGCGTGCCCCGCATATTCGTGAAGGTCTCCCACCTTCTGGTAATGAGAATATCGAGGACGTACCTTGGATATTCATGAAGGTCTCTCACCTCCTGGTAAAGGGGAATATCGAGGACATACCTGGGATATTCGTGAAGGTCTCTCACCTCCTGGTAGTTGGGAATATTGAGGATGGATCTCGCATATTCGTGAAGGTCTCTCACCTCCTGGTAATTGGGAATATCGAGGACATGCCTCATATATTCGTGAAGGTCTCTCACCTCCTGGTAGTTGGAATACCGAGGACATGCCTCATATATTCGTGAAGGTCTCTCACCTCCTGGTAGTGGGAATATCGAGGATGGATCTCGCATATTCGTGAAGGTCTCTCACCTCCTGGCAACATAAACTTGAATGTAGCACAAGGCTTACCTGGATGTCCGCAGGCACTCAAAAGGGCTGGAACACCTGGGTAGCCGCAGGTGTACAAAGTACTGGAATACTTGGATGAACATAAGTATTTGATGATACGATCTGGGACCACTCTGGCTGGTCCAAGTGTAAGAAAACATACCGGATAACCACAAAGACAACTCGATGGAATACTTGAATGGCTACTAGTATTCAATGATATAATTTTGAGGACAACTTGGACATGTCGAGTGTCACGGAAATGGAGTACCTAGACAATGAAAGGCACTCAAAGGTAATGGGATACTTGGTCAATTGTAGGCATCCTAGCTATGAAGACAACTCAAACAAGTGAGTGTCAAGAAAAGGAGTATCCGAACGGTAGCCGTACTCAAAGACAATAGGGATACCTAGACAAAGTCAAAGTAGGTATTCAACAATAAAGGGATACTTGGTCAGTCACAAGTATCAATACTCTGGGGACAACTCGAATAGGTCGACTGTTGTTAAGAGGGAGTACCCGGCAAGTGGTGGGTACTCAAAGACAATGGGATGCTAAAACAGTTGCAAACATCCAAACTCAAGGGACGACTCGAATAGGTCGAGTGTCAACAGAGGGAGCACCCAGCAAGTGGTGGATACTCAAAAACAAGGGGATATTTAGACAGTTGCAAGCATCCAAACTCAAGGGACGACTCGAATAGGTCGAGTGTCAAGGAGAGAGTACCTGGACAGTGGTAGGTACTTTAAGACAAATGGGGACATGGATATGCTTACCTGGCAATATCTCTTATCTCTGAGAGTATGTCTGCTATTTGCACAATATGCACACATGATAGTATATACTGTAAATTCATAAATTCAAATGTGATTTATGCATGACAATCTTGTCAATTTTGCATCATCTGATTTCCACTGGGGAAGATTTTGAAAGACAACATTTATTCGGAATATAGATGCTTTGAGCATGCCAGATGAGGGACTTTCAGTCTGAAAGGACTTTTCACTCACTCTCTTGGAGAAGGCTATCCTGACCATTGATGCAGGATTTATAAGGACCACACTATCTTACTGTCATCATGTCAGCAGGGGTCCGAGTATTCTCGCAAGTGGTACGACTTTACCAATGTGAGAGGTCTTTGTTGAAATTGTGATGAAGACTTGGTCAATAGCTCATCAAATGGGACCGTCGAGGTCAAGGCTCATGAACAAAGTGCCGCATGATCATCTCCAGATTTGCAAGTCAAGAGTCCTGCGAAAAGAGATAGAATAGTCTTGCTCATACTTCTTCGAGTGATGCTTATGCACATATGAAATCCTACGTTAATTGAAGTGCCCCTAGTCTGAAGAGACTTTTACAATGGGATGCAATGTTGGCTTGACTCATGTGTAAAAGGGCGAGAGCTGGTGATTGCCTTGGCATTTGTCACCGGTCTTTCTTCTCACTGTCAGATGGAGGCTCTATCAATTGAACCACAACAACAACTTTTTCTTTGCTGTATTTTTGACTGGAGGGCATTGGCCTTGCTTTTACCAGGCACACTGCTTTTTCATGCTCCTGTTTTTTTATTCCAGTTCTTCATTTATGGGCATTGACCTTGCTTTTACCAGGTACACTGCTTTTTTATGCCCATGTTTTTTTCATTCTTGTTGCTTGAGAGCTGATCTTGACAAGTTCAAGAAAACGCCTTTGTTAGACTATTGAGTCTTCATCTTTTGCCGGCACTTCTGATTATGCTACTCAAATGGCAGTAGCTTATGCTTTGCCTCCATGTGAAGGTGAATTTACAGACTCAATTGAGTTATACAATAGATACAAGTGCGTAAAGAAAGAATTGCTCTTCATGACTCTAGGGCACTTAAATTAATGCGAGTGTTCATATGCAATAAAGACACCCAAAGATTGATCAAGTGCGAGCAAGAAAATTTCTATCTCTCTTCTCACTTTGTGATGCTGCTTCGCCTCCGATCTGCCCCAGTGTGGGGTGGTTCTTGACAGGGATAGGACAGAAATTTCATTAGTGTATGGGGCTCAATGGGGTGAGCGATGGAATGCCTCTCACTATTTTGGTTACCGTACCATTCGCGAGAGAACTCTTTACCCTGCAGCCATGGAATCTTCTGCACTCATCTCACAAGTGTATAGATGGGGGGACTGTGTGTAGGATATAGCTTGCCTGTCATCATTCTGATGCGCCTCATTCAGCATGCTCAATCAATCTTGTATTCTTCACTTAGCTGTCTATTCTAATAATCCTCAGTGGAATCAGTGACTTAGACAAACAAAATCATCATGCAAAATCCATGCAGCATTTTAAATGTGATGGAGTTTGTACTCTCAAAACAAATGAATGGTTTTGACTCAAAAAAGACCCTATTGACAACTTTAGGGGTTAACATAATGGTGTTTCCAAATATGTTAGATTTTGAACATCAAAAGGGTTATTCGCAAATGGGTGTCGGTTGTCCCTATTGATTAGGGATATGACACATGAATGATCAGCCAATGATTGGGAATCGATCGGGCATCTCTATTTTTGCCTCTGCAGAAGAGAAGATGTACAAGTAGATCAATTAGTCTGGCCAAAATCAAAATATGAGTTGAGGTATGAAGATTTTCTGTCATTTGCTTTGGTGATTATTCAGGACACCATTTCGCTTTAAGAGAGCTTATCAGAGTTTAACATGTCTTTCTTTGATTTGTTATCTTTATTTTTTACGGTCAAGTGATCCTGCAACAGATAAAAGGGATCATGTTAGTCAGAAGCTCTTTCAAGAGTCGAATAACTTGGAAGCGATACAACATTACCCTTCACTGGATTGGATGGACCTGAAGTGCAAGTGGGACACGAAGTCCTACGTCTTTTGCTTAGTTAGGTCACCTGCTCTCTCGTAATTTGCAAGTGCAAGAGAAGCAAAATTTTTTTATTATTTTTTTACCAAGCGGCTAACTGCCGCGTCGGGGATTCGAACCCCCAACTTCAGACCTTTTTGCTTCTTCCCAGATACCACTCGGCTAGAGGCACCGACGGTGTCTGTAGGGCGCTGCCTTTTTTATTTAACCGAACAGGCTCCAGGACGACACGTCCTTTTATACCAAGTTAGGTAAATCGATATGGGTCATTTGATTTGTCCAAATTAACCTTTAAGCTTGTTTCTTGAATCCTATGCTTCCGTCAATAGGAGAAAATATGTCAAAAGTGAGTTCGACATCGGGAGTATTGGAAACGATACCAAATTACTCTTCTCCAAAGTTTGTATTTGCTGACTCCTAGGGATATTTGAATGTCGATGACGGCCTTTTCGTCTTGGCACAAGTTTGACATTTCTTTCGATTGGCCTTCCTCACTCATGGCCATGTATGTATGATTGATGGTTGTCGATTTATCTTCAACGCCTTCCTTCGTGGAATTTTTCTTTTGTCTTTGACTATATGACCATTAGCAGCATTGAGCAAAGTCATGTACTTCAAGCTTCTATGGAATCTAAGATGGACAATCAAAACCTCCAATTCTCTTATGGCAATTACTTCTTGCGAGAATATGCATCTGGAGTGAAGCTTCTAAATTCCAAAGTCATTGTCCAGAGTGTGGGGCTATAGATCGCCTTGACTGTCTAGATTTTCTCCCTGTTGACAGTAATCACTTAAAAGGAAGAGGAGGAACTCCTTCCTTATGTTGAAGTTGATACTGTAACATCTAGCCGTTTGGGCGCGTCATGCGACAAGATAGTTCTTTGGCTCAGGATGAAGCTAGGCAGGAGTGAGGCATGTCATGGATGCTTCGATCTCAACTCTATGCCTGTACCTATTACATCTCATCTTTTGTATCCTGTAATTAGAAGAGAGAAGACATCATTTCCAAATTATATTCAAAGGATAAGACTTACCCTCTTTTGGTGTAGGATGATTCTTTCTATTTGCCCCTGTTTTCTTGGCAGGGTTTCTTTGAATTTGGTGAGTTCGCTTGATGCGCTTGCTTCAAATGCCCCATGTCACACTAAGTCAAAGGGGATGGGAATGATCTTCTGAGACATGAAGTGAATGAGTCAGAAAGACAAACATGGTTAAATTTATCATCTTGTTTTAACAAAAACTTTTGAGTGATGAAATATTTTTTATTTTCAAAATACGTCTTTGGGGGAGAAAAAGTATGAGGAAGCCCATCCCGCAGTATTCTCCTTGGATGATATTTTCTTTTCATGGTTGGATAACATCACTGGGCCGGTTTGGGATACCGCCTCATGCTTTCAAACAAAAATATTAGAACCGTACATTAGATTACCGAAATGGAAAATACAAAAAGTAGCACACTAGACAGATAAGAAACATGAAATTATAAAAACAAGCAACACCCATGAAAACTCCTATGAAAAGGAGCACTTTGATATTGCTGGTTAAGCGCCTTTGAGTTCCTCGCCTCCAAAGAGACTCGAAGTATTCGCATGAGAGGACCACTTCATTGAAGTTATGCAAATGCAATCCATGCAACCAACAACGATGCTTACGAGGTAAAGCCCCTATGAACAGCTTTATCATTTCTTCTTCAGCCTAGTTGAGGGTAAGTTTGCATCATAAAAGCCTCCCACCTCCTCGCATATACTCGAAAATCCTCTATTGGTCTTCTTTCGAAGTGAACCAAGTTTCGACAAGGCGCTTTCGGTCCCAATCTGGCTTTGATATCGACAGAATGCGAAGACAGCTCATTCCAATCTCTCATAAGGTAGATATCTCGCGTGATGAACCATTGTAATGCAGATCCCGTAAGACTCTCTTGGAAGGCCTGAGTTGTGAATGACATTGGGCCATAGTACCGACTCATTTCAACATGGAGATACTGCAAGTGCGCCACGGGGCAAGTCATGCCGTTATATTTGCGGAGGTTAGGTATCCACATCTCTCCAGGGGTCATGATCCTATGAGCGCAAGACGGGCTTGATGTATCCTGGTTAGGCCACTGGTTTTCCCACTGCATATTCGTTGTAGTGGTGAATTTTTCTGTTTCAGGAGAGTTGGACTCTACCGAGATTACCCCATTGCTTTCTTCTTGGTCAAAATTTCCAAATGAGGATGAAGTATTGAAGCTATCCTCATGGTTAGAGGACGAGCTTAATACTTCGTTAGGATCGTAGCGGATAAAGACGTATGCTTCCTCTTCTGACGGACCTTTATCCCCGGATGAGAGTAGGAAACAGTTATACGATGAATCGTCAGTTTCATTGTCAAAATAACGCTGGAAGTCCTTAGGATTGTATTCTAGGGCCGGGAAGTCTTCAGGGTTGTACTCTAGAGGATGGTGGCCTTCAAAGCTGTATTCTTGGGAATGCTGGAAGCTTTGGTGTGGTGGCTCGTCGGTAGATGCTGAGTCAATCTGCTTAGGCTTTCTTTTCTTGGCTTCTGGTCCAGACCTTTTGAGTAAGGCCCTTCGTTTTGCTAACTTGATTCTGTCAAGGGAAGTGAGAGACATTAGAGTTTCACTGTCTCGATTCACTTTCCAGTTGATAGGGGTTGGTATTCTTTGGACCCTAGCTCTTGGAATAAGCTTGGGGAGTCGTCCAGTCATGCCCCGGTCTTGAACAGGCTCTGTGTCTTTGATCTCGTACAAAGGCTCCTTGCCTTTCCTAGTGGGAAATTTTCCAGTAATAGGATGTTGCTCAGCTGCCCATTTATTATGCAATGCTTCATTGACACGTTTCTCTCCTATCTCGCAACTAACGACTCCTCGTGCTTCGCGATCATCTGCTCTTCGTAGGGCAATGTGATGTCGTGGGTGATGTCAATATTGTACTCTTGGTGAAAAATATGAATTAGTTCCCTCCAGGTTTTAAGGGAACTAATCTTCCTGGCAATGTACCATCGCAAGGCAGGCTACCAAATTCGATTGGTACGATTGAATCATCCTTCGAACCAGGTAGGCCTGCAAGTAGGTCTCTGGGCGTGAGGTACCAGCATACCTTTCGCATTCAGGTGCTTTGAGCTCTTCAGGGATTTCAATGCCGGCATAATTGGAAAGGTCAATGGGATTCCGCCCCTGCAGCTAGTTTAACTTTTTCATGATCCTTTCAAACTGTCCATGGTACTGGCTATTTTCTGGCAAATTTGCGGGCGTCATGACGGTGTTTGAGGCAACTATAGAGTTGGGCTCAGCTTGAGTGGATTTCATTTGTCTCGAGAGTTGTTGAAGGACAATAGACATCTGTCCTACGCCGTCTTCAATATTAATGAGGCGATTTTGTACATCATTCTGATCGACCCCTATTGGATGAGGCCATTCACGGACGAGTGGTGGCCGACGATTCATAATTACCTGTCGTTGCGAAAACAATGAATGAGCACGAAAGTAAACAAAGATTGACCCATGGCAATGGTTTAACTGCTTTTTTTATTCATCAAAAGAGGATTTCATAGACCTCAGACTTCTGACATCTAGAACTTGAAATTGAAATGATAGAATAAAATACTAGATATTAAACAAAAGTCCCAAAACTTTCACACTATTAACACTAAGGGGCACATGATTGCCAATTTATATGCGACAGGGAGTCTTGCGCTTGCGCAGATGCTTGCTTTCTTGGACTGGCTCTGAGGTGTGCATCCAGTCCATTCCCAAATCCCTCTCCATGAGCTCTGCTTGCTCGTGCTGGCTGCTCTTGCTGATTGAGTGAGGGATTGATGGCTTCCATTTTGTCGGGATACGATGGTTGTGGATGTAGGACATGGAGGCATGGTGGGCTATTTCTTCTCCCTCAAGCCCTTTAGGTACCACGATCCTTTTGCGATGGCACTTGTTCCATGCTTCCTCAACAATGTCAACCATGAATTCAAAATTTTGATGAGTGAAGAGAAGTGGAGGGACCCTCTTCTTGAAAGATGGCGGGATCTCCTGAAGGGCTCCATACTGTCGTGCCACCCTTTGAGGGAAATAGGAAAAAGCACCGGTGAGGCCGAGCAACGGAATTGGATGGCGGCGCTTGAAAGCAAAGCGAGCTCTCTTTTCATAAAACCAACCAGCACACCATTGGAATGCCTCAGAAGCCGGGTCTCTTAGGAAATTTATCCAATTTAAACAGCTTTGATTGGGAATGTATGGTCCTAAAACCATAAATTTTTGTAATGGATTTTCGAAATCATTCATTCCAGATGATCGCATGAAGCCTCGGAATTCACTTAGGTGAGAAAAGAACCAGACTTGTAAAATTTCCGGAGAGACCCGCATGATTTTTTCCGTGTTTTCTTTAAAACGATTAAAGGACAAAAATGTTTCAGTTAAAATCATGTTGACATAATTTTGCCCCCTCAAGATTTGATCAACTATCCATGCCATCTTAGGACTTATGACATTTCTTTGATGGGGAAAAATGATGAAACCAAAAAAGCCCAGGAGGAAAATCTCGCTTTTTCGAGTCATAGGCTAATTTTGAAAACAGGCATTCATGAATTCTAGCGGGCAGGTATTATGGTTGCCTTCAAGAATTTGTCTCATGACATGGATTTCAGTTCCTAAAAGTCGCGCTAACCCTTGCCACGGAGAAAGCCCTGTCGATGGCCTAACAAGCTTTTTCTCGAGAGGCATTCCAGTTGATGATGCTGTATTCTTCCGAGTTGGGGTTAGCTCAAACCCACCAAACATAAAAGTAGTTGTCTTCAAGCACCGTAAATGTGCCATGGCCTGTATGACTTCGGGACGAACAGTGATTTGAATCAACGATAGGAGATGACCGATTTTGGCTTTCACGCGCTCTTGGGCAAGCTGATCCAATTGACCCCACCATTTGAAGAGTTCCGCTTTGGGAGCAGGAATGAACTGGATATCGTCTTTCCCCATCGCACATAAATTGGAATTTGACAAGCTTATCCTAAATTGCCATGGGCCAAATAAAAAGACTGAGAAAAAGTAAAGAAATCACTTTGCTTTTAAGTAAAATGGCAAGTATAAAGACATACAGATGGGACGTGCGGCTCGATTTCTAACTCAGAAGGCTTGATGAAATTAAAAGGGTATTCGCCCGGCGCAGTCTCGCGTTAGCAGCATACCCCCTTAACCTCGGCTAAGAAATTCGGGGAAAAGAAAGGCAACCTCTACATCGCAGTCTCGCATTCGAGGTCGTATCTTTCTTAACACATCCTAGAAATCCTAGGGCGGCCCAGGTCCGGCGGCCGGGTTGTGTGTGCCATGTGTAGTGTTAAAACAAGTAAAGCATGCACAACGGCTTTATAATCACAAGATAATCTATTTTAAACAAAATTAAAACAAATTTCTAAACTTTGACCTGCATAAAGAAAAAATAAAAACAAGTCAGTAAAGAATTTAAACAAGACAAAAATGGCCTAAGTCCTCACAAATGTCCCCAGCGGAGTCGCCAAGTTGTCGCGACTTCTTTTTTTCAGCGCCCGCAGTCGAGTACGGGCGCCTAAGGAGGCTAATGGCTCGGCTGATTTTAATTATCCCCGGACTCTCCCAAGTCCACCAATTCACGACTTTAATAGTCTGAGTTTTTAACCTGTAAATCAATTTTTAAAATGGAGTCGCCACTAATCGATTTGGGGCGGGTTGATTAGAAACCCAAGTGAAATATTGGGAGAAATACTCACTCTTGCGTAACCAGAGAAATTAGGATCGGGGACTTGATTACACTAGCTAATCACTAATGCCCTTTCGGTACCTAATCTTGTTTAAACCCCGAGGCTTTTTGGATGATCGGGAATTTTCCATGCATTTTTAGGAGAAAAAACATTTTTTGAGTCATTTTCTAATTTTTTTGACACAAAAGGGATTTTTGGTATTTTTTTTTGGAAAAATACAAGTCTTTTTGGCTTTTTCTGAATTTTTGGCTTTTTTTGGATTTTTGGCATTTTTTGGAAAATATGGAATATTTTCGATTTTTTTTTTATTTTTTGGAAAATAAAAATATTTTTATCATTTTTTATTATTTTTCGATTTTCTGGAAATTAAAACATTTTTTAATATTTTTGGAAAATAAAATATTTTTTGGATATTTTTGCTTTTTTTTGGAAATTAAAACATTTTTTTAACATTAAATAAAACATTTTTTGATTTTTCTTTTGATTTTGATTTTTTTTCAAAAAAATAAAAAGTTTATTATTTATTTATTTATTTAAAATATTATTTAATATTAAAATAATATAAAAACTATCCCGGTCGGATCCGGGTTGGGTCCGACCCGGCTAGCGATCCGAATTGCGGGCCCGACTCGAATTTTTTTCGTCTTTTTCTTCTTCTTTTTTTGTTTCTTAATTTTATTAAAACGACGCTGTGGCCGGGCATTTGGGGACGCCCGGCCCGGCCCGATGACCCGGCCCAATGACCCGCTCCGCGACCTGGCTCCCTGCGAACCCTACCCGACTCGGATCCGAATCGCGACCCGACTTCCGCCGCCCCCTGAATCTCGCGAAACCCTACCCGGTTCCGAGACCCGGATTTGACTCGGCTACCCGGAAAATCGCAAACCCTAGGGTTTGCGAATCCGCGGCGCCAAGGGGGGGACCGAGGTGCTTGGTGGCGACGGCGACTACGGCGACGGCAACGATAGCGGCGACGCTCTTTTTTTTACCTTCTCTCGAATGGGGACGGCGACGGCAACAATGCCAGATCGAAGGCAGCAACGGCAGAGGTGCTTGGCGGCACGGCGGGGTTTTGCACAGCAGCGGCGTCGGGGGGTGGGACTTTCTTCCGCCCCTCTTCGCGAATCCAGAACCTCCGCACCTCTTCCGACCTCGCTTCTCTCACTCAGGCCAGATCCAAGCCTCCACCGGCCGGATCTGACCCTCTCGAAGTTGCTCGCCGCCGCCTTCCTCGAAGTCTCTCGGTGGAGGGTGGGCTGAGCTCACAACTCGAGTTCCCTCTCACTCGCTCGTTGATTCCTCCCCTGAAGTCTCTCAGTGGGAAGATCTCTAAGCTTGCGATTGCCCTTCGACGACGGAAGTGCTCTGCTATTTATAGGCGAGGAAGTCCGGTCGACGGAGCTTCGACCGGCGGTCCCCCTTCGCGCGCCGAGCGGTTCTCCTTGGCTAGACCGACGTCCCATCCGAGCTCATCCTCTCTGGCCGACGTCGGCCTACTCCCCTTGTCCGTAGGCCGTCCTTTGCGCGCGTCGTCGTCTACAGCACGTGAACTACAGAGGCGGAGAAAGAAGGAGCGAGGAAGAAGAAGAGGGAAGAAGAAGAAAGAAGAAGGAGAAAAGGGGGGGTGGGGCCAAGTCGCACAAGCCCACGTGAAGAAAAGGGGGCTGTTGTTTTTGTTTTTCTTTTGGTTTTTTGTTTATTTATTTATTATTTACTATCCGAAAAGGCAAATAAATGTAAAAAAAAACCTAATTAATTTAAAAAAACGAAATTTAGGTGTCAACACTCGTGTCCGTATTTGAATCATCGAGATTTTCATGACAATCAAAAGTTGCCAATGTGTCAAGTGGGTTCATAGTGACTCGAAAAAAATCGACCATGAGTCATTTGTACTAAAAATCTCTGAAAACTACCCGGTAGCCTAGGGCACACTAAAAATGCGCCGAATGGAAATTAACCATGAATTCGAGTCCGATTTCAAAAATTGAAGATTCTATCATATCACAATAAATTCTAGGAACGTCGACTCAGTCTCAGAAGATTTTTTCGAAACCCAAGACTTTTTAGGAAAAAATCGTCGCAGGACTGTTTTTGTTCAGAAAAAGGCCGAGATTATTTTTGGGAAAAAGTTGTCGCAAAACCTAGGTCAAATGGATTGGTGAGGTTCTAATTGGAATTATTGGGGCCAATTGAGATTAAATCAAGTGAAATTAGGAGTCCAATTGAAGCCAAAAATTGAGAAATCGTATGCCCCCTTAGTCTAGCCAAAATGCACCATTCCAAGGTTGTGAAGAGAGCCTTGTTGGCTGAATTACAGCCAAGGGGGAAGGCCATGTCTGGAAATGGTCAAGGGAGACCATTGAATAGAAAAGCTCGGCCAAATGAGGCCCTTGTCTCCTTCATCTCTATCCTCTCCCTCTCTCTCTTTCTTTGCAACCCACTGAACCAACTGCTGCTTCAAAGCTTTCCTTCTTCGCCTTACATCTCCCACCGAACGAAGCCCCCACTGAAGAAGTTGCCACACATCCATAGTTTGCCTTCCTTTGATTAGCACTCAGCAACAAAGACTGCCCCTCCTCGGTTCTGCTCCTTCACCGAAACCACGCGGCTATATCCACCATCACACTCCATCTTCACGCACGTCTCTCTCTTCGCTTAGCCCTCATCCTACGAAGTTGCATCCCACACTCCACCGAACACCCCAGCTCCTTCGCCTGGTCAACACACGAGTCAACATAAGATCCTATGTTGATTTCACATCTCCATCCCACATCTGCAAGCGAAGCCTCTTGTTGGACTGAATCTCCTCCATCTGCTCGTGTCTTCAACTCTAGTTCGACGCTAGCAAGCTACCGAAATTGCTGCTCCATTTTTGATCGACCGGTGATTCTCCATCCAATGTCTTTGGCCAGAACTAGCAACTTGCCAATTAGTCCATTATTTTAACCTAGTCCAGTGTTCTTTGCTTCAGCAGCCCAAGCCCAACTTTCAGCCCATCTTCAACCCACACAATCCAGCCCTCAAGTCCATTCGAAGTCCACCAGCCTAGCCCATTTTTGGCCCAACCCAATTCAACAACTAATCTCAACTTGAGCTGAGATTTGTTGGGCCAAGTTTAGGCCTAGTCCAAGCTTGTGGATGTCGTCGCGAGCCAAAGTTCGACCACCGTCATGTCGTTGTAGCGGTGTTCTGGTCTTCATTTTGCACAAGTGTGTTTTACTCACTAATCCTTACTTAGTTTGCTAATGATGCTTAGGGATTGATTAGATTTAATTAAGTGCAATTAGGTGGATAGATTAAATTAGAATAATTAAATTAGGGATTTACCTATGCATGTAGACAAATGGTTAGTGTACTTAGCAAGTAGATAAGTCCTATTATTTATTGAACGAGTCTCGGTAATTTTTCAAGCTCGTCTTGGCTTCCAATTAGGCATTACATGCCTAAATTGGATTTATTGCATTTATTTAATAATTTTTAATTATATTATTTTTCGAAAATTAGGCTGGGATAGCCAATGACCGAAATTTCGTACTGATTGCAGTGGTGCTCTCTGTTTATATAATTGAATACCCGATTGTGCAAATTGAGTGCATATAGTAGTTGTGGGTATTTATTTCAGAAATTGAATAACTTTGATAATTAAGTGGAAAATTACTGATTGTCGGTCTACAGCATCAAAAATCTATTTTTTGACTTGCTGAAAGGAATGGGTGAATAAAAAAGAAATTATTGTATTTTGGTTAAGACTGATCGTGTGTCCACACACGTGTACTTTTATCAAATATGATGAAAATGGTAAAATTGACTGTATATTCGGAACGAAAATACTATATTGGCTCGATGATTCGAATGTCATTTGGAGAATGGACGTTATACTATTATAGCTCGATAACTCTCATTTCATCTTGAGAAAGAATTGCTTGTATACCGGCTCGATGACCCTATAGATCATCTTGGAGAATGGACGGTATGAAATGTCGGCTCAATGATTCTATTGATCATCTTGGAGGATAAACAACATGCCATAACGGCTTGATAACTTAACATGTCATCTTGGAGAATGTACGTTATGATGAATATACTCGGTGACTCTATGTGTCACCTCGGAGAACGTATTGTATAATGTACTGGCTCGGTAACTCGATAGGTTATCTTGGAGAATGGACAGTATTGAATGAAACGACCGTGGAATAGTTTGTTCGATAAGTACCCGACTAGGTCAATTGATCGATGCTTTGATCTATTATGATTGTTTGGGTGCCTATTGAACTGTACTAATTTGTAGGGGGAATCTGAGGCTAAGGTAAGTCCTCTAACCTGTGTTGTGCTTAGGCAGCCTCTAAAGTGTATTAGCCTACTAATCAAGTCTTAGGGGGTAGAACTTGCTAAGACATTGTCTCGTTGGTTATTGAATAACCATCTTCAGGTCCTTAGATAGCATTAGTGAAGGACTGAAGGCCCGAAGTGTAGAAGGGGAAGTCTGAAGAATTGACGATCTTATTGGACTAGTTAATCATAGGGCCATTCTCTTTTGATGAGAGTTGATTCCATTTTGCAGACTCTATTTTAGAAACTTTTGGTTTAAACCTAACTTGATAATTCGACTTGTATATATTTTCCATATGATTGGCAATTTATATAAGTTTGGTTGCTTTTAAAGTGGAAATTTGAAATCCTACTTTTTTATCCCATTGTTTTATTGTCTGGAGATTTCATATGCTTCCGCATGCATATATTAAAATGAATGGGTTGACGATAAGTCCTGGGACATCGCTATTAATCGGCCAAAGTAAGGGATGAGTGCGTACTTGAGGATTAGGGCATGACATCCTGTTTAAGTGGTATCAAAGCAATGGTTAGGGATTGGAGTGATAAGGTGCGATGGACCATGGGATAGTGGTAGGAAAGACCTTTAATTTTCTAACTAGTGCATGTCAGTGGTAATTGATTGGTTGCTTCGTTTGTTGTTTAGATCACTCTATTTCTAATTCAGTGTGGAATTAGAAATAGGCGTCAGTAGATAAAGACTGAGCCATGAGTGGTCTAAAGCCAAGAACTCCTAGCAAAAAGGCCAGTAAAGCCGTGACTCGGGGTAGAGCACCAACTAGGGTCGGTACCTGAGGAGGCCGTGATGAAGCACCAGCATAAACTAGCGCTAGTGGCAAAGAACCACCTCCTATTGGTGCTGGGGTAGTAACCCCTAATGATCCCAGCATCGAAGGGATCATGCGAATGTTAGAAGTTATGGGGAATAGGATGGATCAACAAGCATAGAATCAAGCAGCTGCTGTTGAAGCTATCACTCAGGTTGCCGCTACTGCTGCTTTAGCCATCGTTGCTGAGGCCGCCCCCGTTGCAGCACCTACCATTGCACCAGTCGTCGCCCCTACTAAAGTTCACCAGGAGTTGTGGTCGTTGGGAGGCCGATCCACAAGTTAGTGGAATAGTTTCTAAAGCTGAACCTGTCGAGGGTCATTGGTACTAGAGACCCTAAGGCCGCATCTCTATGGATACAAGATCTAGAGAAGGCATTTGCACTTCTGATATGCAATGAAGAGGAAAATGTGGTATTGGCTTTGTACCAACTTCAAGGTAATGCCAATATTTGGTGGAGAGCCGCTAACTACACTGTGTTCCCGGAAGGTGTAGTCCAAGTATGGGACACCTTCCTTTGAGCTTTTAATGAATAGTACTTCTCAGATACTGCTCGGGAACAAAAGATAGAGGACTTCCATCGTCTTTGCCAGGGGAGCATGACAGTTGACCAATATGGGGTCAAGTTTGCAGAACTGTCACAATATGCTCTAAGGTTGATAGAAGAATCTGAAGAGAAAGCCCAAAAATTCAGAAGTGATCTTCATTATGAATTGAAGCAACCTCTGCTGCCATTGGATTTAACAAGTTACCAAGAAGTCTATCGTCGAGCTCAAATTATATAGAGAGAGGTTTGAACGAGCAAGATGATTCATCTGGATCAAGGTTTAGCTCTCACAAAGAAAGTATCCGTCAGGGAAAGAGACCTATGCCTGGAGGTAGGTTCCATGTCCACCAAATAGGAGAGGTGGAGTTGGCAAGCCAGTGCCAACTAGGAATGATTTGTGTCGCGCTTGTGGAAGGCGACATGGACCAAACCAGTGCCTTCGGAGGACAGCCGCTTGTTATGAGTGTGGTCAGCAGGGCCACCTAGCTAAGGATTGTCCTAGAAGACCAAGAGGACAACCACAATTACTGCCGCCACTACAGATGGGACAAATTAGAGAATACGCCCTTCAGAACGTGCCATAAGGAGGATAGCTAAGACCTCCAATTCAGGGCACAGTTTATGCTATCACATAAGGTCAAGCAGAAGCTGTGTCTGATGTAATCATAGGTATGGTTTCGTTGAACGACCATCCTGCTTACGCTTTGTTTAATCCAAGAGCAACCCATTCCTTCATTACTGAGCAATATGTTGAGTTGATAGGGGTCAGTCATATATTATTGGAGTCGGCAATTTGCATATCTACACCCTTGAAGGATAAAGTTATTGCTGCTTTGGGTTGTTCAGGGTGCAAGTTAGAGATTAGTGAGCGAGTGGAGAAAATTGATCTATTAATCCTAGCCATAAATGATTTTGATTTAATTATTAGCATGGACTGGCTTACCAAGTAATGAGCTAAAATGGACTGCTATCGTAAGGTGATTTAGTTTAACCCATTAGAGGGTAAGAGCTTCGAGTTTGTTGGAAATCAAGGAGGACCCTCGATTGTCCTGATCTCGTCGTAAAGACAACTCGTCTATTAGACGAGGGTTGTTAAGGTTACCTGGCAACGGTCGTGGATACAACGGTTGTGGAGTTGAGAATGGAAGACATTACTATGGTGCAAGAATTTCCAAATGTCTTTCCAAAGGAATTGCCAGGTCTACCGCTAGAAAGAGAGATAGAATTTGCGATAGAACTAGCACCTAGGGATAGAGCCAATCTCTAAGGCTCCTTACCGGATGGCGTTATTTGAGTTGAAAAAATTGAAGGTGCAGACGCAAGAATTATTGGATAAGGGATTTATTCGTCCCAGTGCATCACCTTGGGGAGCACCAGTTCTGTTTATGAAGAAGAAAGATGGTTTATTGCATTTGTGCATCGACTATTGGCAACTCAATCAGGTAATGAGCAAGAATAAGTATCCACTCCCAAGGATCAATGACTGTTCGATTAGTTGCAACGAGTGTCGATATTTTCGAAAATCAACTTGAGGACTAAATATCATCAGCTGAGGATCAGGAAGGAAGACGTTCCTAAGTCAACATTTCGTACTCGATATGATCACTATGAATTTACAGTGATGTCATTTAGGTTGACGAATGCTCCTACTGCCTTCATGGATTTAATGAACATAATATTCAAAGAATTTCTAGATCAGTTTGTGATCATGTTCATTGATGATATTTTGGTGTATTTGAAGAGTGATGAAGAGGATGAGAGTCATATGAGATTAGTGCTGCAGAAGCTGAGAGTTCATTAGTTGTACCCTAAGTTTAGCAAGTGCGAGTTTTGGTTGACTCGTGTTGCTTTCTTAGGTCATGTAATTTCAAGCGAAGGAATTCCAGTGGACCCGAGAAAGATTGAAGCCATGATCGATTGTCCAAGACCAACTACAATGACAGAGATCATAAGTTTCCTAGGTTTGGTAGGTTATTACAGACGAATTATGGAAGGGTTCTCATCATTAGCATCGCCTTTGACAAAACTCTTGAAGAAAAAAGAGAAATTTGTGTGGACCGACAAGTGCAAGAATAGTTTCCAAGAGCTGAAGGAAAAGCTGACTACCACACCTATGCTGACTATTCCATCTGGTCTTGGAGGATTCAAGATCTATAGTAATGTGTCATTCAGAGGATTGGGTTACGTGTTGATGTAACATGTGTGACACCCCGAACCTTTCGCAGGTCGTGACCAATGCCAATGTTACTCCTTATTACCTTTCTCCTTAGAAGATGCGTCGTAATTTATAGACACATTTTTTTTTTTGAAAAAAAACGATCCCAACGCGACTCATTAGCGGAAGCAAATTAAATATCACGTCTCTCCCCCTACCAACCATGATACAAATACACACCACTAAACATCAGGATTTTTATAAACATGCGACGACACTTTATTTACATATTCTTTCAAGATGGGGCTACTCTTGGGTCGGTACATCAAGAAGGAAAAGCTAGAACTCAGCCATGTCCAGCTTAAAACTTCAAAATAACCCTCGACCCTCTACATCACACGTGTACAATCCCCCCATCATAGGTGTCGGCTAACTAACTCCCAAAAACACAGCCCCTACTCGTCACGCTCAGGTCTCACACCCAGTCCGGTGCGTCAGGCGGTGACGGTGGCAGCATCCCTCCCATCACCCCATCGCGGAGAACGTGAACCAAAACAAACTCCTGAACGACTGGGCCCCCAGCCAGGCCTATGTCGTACATGACAAGACAGTGTATGCATATGTAGGTGAGTCCAGGCACGGAAGGACAGCCAAACTCCTCACACTCTACCTCAACGTCGGACAGTAACCCGTAAAATGTACCTCGCGTGACAGCAGGAAGCGGCATACTGGCTAATCTGAAATGTTATTCCCAAAAATGGTGAGTACAACCACTCAGCAGATAGGGAAATCCAATAACAACTCAATGCATCGGGCAGATCATACATGCATTGCAGGCGTAACTTGCCTTGAAGCTATGCGCATACTATCATGCATCATCATATCAATTTATAACACATACATGTGTATCATCATCGTATCATACATGTCATCATCATCATGACATCATCACATTACACATGTCATATCTTATACCATCATCATTATCATCACCATGCATATTATCATGCATGCCATATCATCATCATCATCATCATGTATATCATCATGCATATCATATCATCATCATCATCATGCATATCATCATGCATATCATATCATCATGGGTGATCATCGTTATTTCACATCACATATCATTATCATCATCATGCATATCATCATGCATATCGTCATCATCGTCATCATCATGCATATCATCATGCATATCATCGTCATCATCACCATCATGCATATCATCATGCATATCATATCATGGTTTAATTTCCACTTTTTACATTTCAATTGATCACCACATCACCCATTTCTCAAATTATCAATTTCATCATCCCTTCGGGCAAAGACCTCCGAGGTTCCCCGGCATTCAGCCTCCCAGGCCACCGGGCATCCTGCCCCCCACATTCCGGGCATCTCGCATCTCAACTAGCATCACGAGGCATTCCCTTCGAGCAGAAACCTCCGACAGGGCTTCCGGCCTTTACCCTTCTAGCCAGGCATCTCGCACCCCAATCCTGGCATCGAGAGGTATTCCCTTTGGGCAAAGACCTCCGACAGGGCTTTCGGCCCCCCACATTCCGGGCATCCTGAATCTCCTAGGGAATTTCGGCAATGTATCTCTATACATTCCGAGCATCATCCGCCATCACAACCATCTCCTCATTTACCATCATCTATGTTTACCAGTATTTTATTCACATTTTAACATGGTACATGGCATGATATCAAACAAATCATACTAGGCATGACATTCACACATGCATTCATTCAATTGCCATACATATGCCAAGACTTTATCACATATGCATCTCAATTCAATACCATAGACATATCAAGGCTTTATCACATGCGCATCTCAATTCAATACCATAGGGCTTTATCACATGCGCATCTCAATTCAATACCATAGACATATCAAGGCTTTATCACATGTGCATCTCAATTCAACATCATAGACATATCAAGGCTTATTCACATGTGCATCTCAATTCAATATCATAGACATATCAAGGCTTATTCACATGTGCATCTCAATTCAATATCATAGACATATCAAAGCTTTATTACACATGCAACATGAATTAATTGAATGGAATCTATGGCCAATTGAAATAATTCCTTTTTATTCATTTATTTTTATTTATTTATTTATTATTTTATTATTTTATTTTTTAAAAATAACTATAAATTCCCAAAATTATCAAAATTCAAGAAATTATTAAACAAACCCATAGGATGATAATTACTTGCAAAATCCATGGCCAAACTGAATTTTTATAAAATTTCATAATTTCCCAAAACATCCTATGCTTCTCGGATGAAACCAGAATGCACGGTTTCCGAATAAATTCAATTAAAATATCCATATGGCCTCCAAAAATTATAAAATTTTACTGGATTATATCCAAGACATTTTCGTACAACTTTCATGAAGAACTACAAGCCAGATTACTTATAGATTATTTTATTCAACCTCACGAAACTTCTGGATCCATTACCGCATCGTCCAGTGCCTCCATCTCCGAAATACTAAGATTTAACCCACCTATTCTCTTTCGTTTTCTCTGAAATTTGGATATGTTATGTTTCAAGGTGTCCTTTACAAGTTTCATGAAGATATCTAGGTCAAATAACCAGATTATAGTCCTCATTTTAGTCCTTTAAGTCTCGGGTGTCTCGGAATACATCACCAGAATCATTGTCTTCAAGATCTAGTCGATTTACCAAGCTATACTTGTTATTTTCACTTCAAATTTGAGTATGTTGTAGTTTAAGATGTTCCCTAGAACTTTCATGAAGAAATCAAAGTGAGATTCTCAACAAAAACCAACATGCAACCATTAATCCAGAAAAAGGTTAGTAAAAACTCTCCAGATCTGAGGTCTCCGTAAGATGCGACTTTAACCCCTCAAATCTCCATCATTTTCCACGTAATTTCAGTATATTATAGTACAAGATGTTAGCTACAACTTTCATGAAGACATCAAAGCCAAAATCGGACTCCAAACACACATGCAAGCTCAAACAATTTACTGACTCACACAACCCGAGCAAGAATAGTCACACGACTTAAGAACAAGCCAACCTTACCTCGGTTTTTCTCACTAAAAACACCCACAATCTAACATGCAAACAACATACAAGCATGCAAGAGAAGCTAGAGGACTCCACTTGCCTCTAGGATGGACGAACGACGACGTACGGCGGCGAACACGGCGGCACACGGCGGTTCCCTCCTCTCTCTCTCGGCCGCTCCTCCTCTCTCGCACAACTCTCTCTCTCTCTCTCTTGCACACCTCTCTCTCTCTCTCTCTCCTTGGGTGAACAAAAATGGCCGGTCACCCTCTCTCTCTTCCTTCTTATACCCCCCTAGAGCTCATCATTTGTAATGATTGTTTTGCCTCAACCATGGCCAATGCATGGCCTTCCCATTTGCCACTTGTCACATTGGATTTTGAATTGAGCTTGGGCCTCTTGGGCTTGGGCCATCCGGCCACTTCTTGGGCCTCTAATGGGCCGGTCGACGGCTCACTTGTGGGCTTTAATGGGCCAGCTAACTTGGTCCATTAAAGTTCCACTCTTGGGCTTAAGGTCCAATCGAATTTTGATCTTCTTTTTCCCCCTTTTTGTTTTTTGAATTTCTTCTGTAAATATTTTTAAATTTCTATTTTCAATCTTGGCCAAAGTCTTGGGACATCTTGTCTATTGAAATTTAATTTATAAATCTTATGGCCAAGCATAAATTATTAATCTATCAAATTTAAATTTTCACAATCATATGCACAAATCATCTAATTAAAAGACTAATGGCTAAAGCATAAGCCATGGAAATTTTTATCACCTAATTAAAGACTTTAACACACCTTATGGCTTGGCTCTGAATTTTGGGATGCCACAACATGGCAGGGTTGTTGCATACACCTCCTATCAATTGAGGACTCATGAATAGAATTACCCGACGTATGACTTGGAACTCACAGTAATTATCTTTGCCCTAAAGATTTGGAGACATTATTTGTGCAGAGAAAAGTTTCAAATATTCACAGACCATCAAAGTCTCAAGTCCTTGTTCTCTTAGAAGTAGTTGAACATGAGATAGCGCCAATGGATGGAATTGCTGAAGGACTACGACTGTGATATTCTATATCACTCGTGAAAAGCGAACAAGGTCGCCAATGCTTTTAATCGAAAGTCTTTAGTTGCTCACATACTAATTAAGAAATGAAACTTAATCAAGAAAGCTCGAGATTCGGTATTCAAGTTTGAGGTAAGCCACCTTTCAAGTCTTATGGCCACCCTCAAAATTAAGCCGGATGTCTAGGTCATAATCAAGTTACTCCAACCGACGGATCAAGATATACAGAAAATCCTACAAAAGGAAACTAAGAAAACAAAAGGTTGATTTTCAGATTTCTGATGAAGAAATACTAAGGTTCCGAGGACATTTGGTTGTACTTGACGATGTGGAGCTTAGAGAGGATATTTTATCTAAAGCACATCCTAGCAATTACAGCATTCATTTTGGAAGCACCAAGATGTATCAGAATCTGCGTCAACACTATTGGTGGTTAGGTATGAAGGCGGATATCACCAAGCATGTTGCCAAGTGTTTGACATGTCAGCAAGTCAAAGCTCAGCATTGCAAGCCAAGAGGACTTTTGCAACCTCTTGCAATCCTAGAGTGGAAATGGGAGCATAGCATGATGGACTTCGTGATCGGACTACCAAGGAGTCAGAAAGGAAATGATTCGATTTGGTTGGTAGTCGACAAACTGACAAAGTCGGCTCACTTCATTGCAGTACGAAATGACCTCAGTTTAGATAGATACGCAGACTTGTATGTGCGCCAAGTCATTCGTATGTATGGAGTGCTGGTTACAATAACTTCATATAGAGACCCAAGGTTTACTACTGCTTTTTGGAAGAGCTTACGGAGTGCCTTAGGTACCAAGCTTCAGTACAGTACGGCATATCATCCTCAGATGGATGGCCAGTCTGAGAGGACAATTCAAACCCTCGAGAACATGCTGAGAGCTTGTGTACTGGACTTCAAAGGAAGTTAGGAAGATCAATTACACCTAGTGGAGTTTGCCTACAACAATAGTTACCATCAAAGCATCAAGATGGCTTCATTTGAGCAGAGTGTGCAGAACACTAGTGTATTGGGATGAAGTTGGGGGAAATAAAGATTACAGGCTCAGAGTTAGTCTAGCAGTCAATGGATGCCATGGCAGTGATCAAAGGTAGATTAAAGACTGCTCAGAGTCGTTAGAAAAGTTATGCAAATAAGCGTCGAAGGTCTTTGGAATTCCAAGTTGGTGATCACGTTTTTTAAAGGTGTCACCAATGAGGGGAACTTCGCGCTTTGGAAAGAAAGGAAAACTTAGTCCGAGGTATGTAGGTCCATTTAAGATTCTTGAGAGAATCGGGAGCCTAGAGTATCATCTTGTGTTACCGTTGAGATCGGCGCAAGTGCACGACATCTTTCATGTGTAGATATTAAGGAAGTATGAGCTTAACCCGACCCACGTGCTCAATTTTGAGGAATTGGATGTGGATGACCATGTGTCATACGTTGAAAGCTTGGTTTAGATAGTGGATCGAAAAGAGCAAGTTCTACATACAAAAACCATTCCATTGGTCAAAGCAGTCTGGCAACACCACGGAACTGAAGGAGCAACATGGGAGACAGAAGAGTCGATGAAATAGTTGCACCCCCACCTTTTTGAAGAAGCTTTGTAATAGTTTAAATTTGGCAAAAGAACGCTTCAAGTGCCATAACTTTGCCTAAAAGGACACTTAAGTGCCATAACTTACGAAAGGTACACTTAAATGCCACATTTTAAGAAAAGTGGGACACCTGAGTGCCATCTCCGGCGAAGCTGGCCGGAAATCATACGTGGCATTAAAATATTAATATCTCTCGCCAATGTGTCTCGCCGGAGAGCTGAATCAGCTCGAATTAACCCCAAACAACGTCATTCCGGGTGTTCACCCAAAATAGACCCCTTAAATCAACGAAAACGCCGTCGTCTTCCCCATTTGCCCTAAATCTAAAACCCTAAATCGGGCAAAATGCTATTGAAGCGCTAGAGCCCTAATCCCACACCCTAATTCGATTTGCCCCAAATTCTACAACCGAATATTGGAAATGGAGAGCAAGACTTTCAGCAACGGCTCAAATTTCTCTCGCCGAAGCGAAGGAGAAGGCGGGCATTTCTGTTTCTGTGGGTTTCCAAGTCCAAGAAGAACATCATGGACTCGAACGAATCCCAGGAGAAGATTCTATGGATGTGCCCGATACAGAGAAGGCTCGAAGTGCAAATACTTCAAATGGGTCGATGCGAAATTCTCTCACCGAGCCACAGAGGTGATATTGGATCTACTTGATGGATGTCATCAACCTCCATCTACGCTTGTAGACGACTTGGACGATGTTGACTCAATGCAAGCTCAAGCTCAAGCATCTTCTGTTAACCATTTGAAGAACGAAGTTGCAAAAATGAAAATTGAACGGAAGTGTTACCAAACGTTTATTTTGTTAGTGTTTCTTTGTCTATCCTACTTTATGATGAAATGTAAAGGACTGGAAGATGAGTAGAAGTTTCTCGAACTGCCATAATTGTAAATGTGTTGGGAAATGTACTTGTTTTGAATGAATGAATGAAAGATTTCGAGAGTTTTTGCTTATTCTCAAATATAAATCAATGATGATGGAATGTATATTAGGTCGATGTGTTGTGGTGACTATTTTACTTGAATTGAATGTAAATCAGCAGCAAATGTGTAAACCAGCAGCTTCTCTGTTTTGCTGCAAACCACCATATACATAGAACAGACACGAGTGATTACTCGAGTACTATAAGTTGTATCTAGTGATCACTTAAGTGCCAGTCATGACAGACAAAGAGTCATTTAAGTGTCAAGTTATTATTAAAATGATCACTTAAGTGCCACTTGTTGTTAAAAGTGAACACTTAAGTGCTAGGTTTTTTTATAATGTGATCAGTTAAGTGGCATTTTTTTTGTACACATCGGCTACTACCAGCCACCACCACCGCCCACCACTAGCCACCATCTCCAGCCATCATCACCACCAAGCATCCCAAGCATCCATTTGAGCCACCACCAGCCACCACTATGCTGGTGGTTGTTGATGCATAAGTTGCAAGTGTAAGGTGTCTTACACCAGCTTGCACCAGCACTACTTGGTGCAAGCTGTGCATATTGCACATACATCTTGCACCAGGTGCAGCAAAAACCTCCAACCCAACCCACCACCACCAGGCTTTTCACCAGCAACCACCACCAGCCACACGAGCACCCCAGTCACCACCATATATCCACCACCAGAAGTAGCAATAAGTAAAAGAAAAAAAAAGAAACAGGCATGCCAAAAATGATAAGCAACAACGGTTGTTCCATTGATTTTGAACATCTGTCTCACAAACTCAATGACAAATGAAGTCCTCACAAACTCAACTAACTCAATGACAAACTATTATAACAAAAAAAAAAACAAAAAAACATCCACAGATGTTTACAACTGACTCCTCAGCCCCACAAACCATATCACATCCCATTTTATCAATCAATATGCACAATGCCTCCTGTTCGTACTCATTTTGATGGACTTCGCACTTAATTCATAATCCTTGTACTTTTTCTAACTTGACGTGAGACTTCTTCTTCAGCTGTCTTGGGATGTATTGAGTCTGATGGAGCTGTAATTGTCCTAGGCTGAACTGATTCAAAAGGAGCTGCAACTGTTATAGGATGAACTGATTCGGATGGAGCTGCAACTGGGTTCTTCTTACTCTTCTTTCTTGTTGGCGCAGGCAATGTCTTCTTCTTTGTTGGCGCAGCCGTTGATTCTTGAGTTCGGCCTTAAGAGATAAGAATCTCTGAACTTCTCCCAGGCTTCAAAAAGAAAACTCAATTATCAAGAAAAGTTTGCACTATAAATTAAATTAAATGCATCCTATAAAACTTACATTAAGAATAACTGTTCCAGAACGGTCATCTGTATAAAGGCCATAACCATATTGTTTAAGCCTCTTCCCAAGAGCCCCTCTTGTTCGAAGGGGAGCGTCACTTTCAGGTACTTGTGATTGGTTGCCTCTTCTTCTCGCATGTGATTTCTTCGTCTCTTGTGGCTGTTCAGCTACAGAAGGGGCTTCTTCGGCCAATTCTTCAGCTAGGCGTCTTGTAGATAGCCTTCTTATAGGTGGCTCTTGATTTGGCTTTGGCTTTCTTCTGGTTGTTTTTCTAGTTACGCCTTTAGCTTCAGTGACACCTTCGGTAGGCTTTGGTGGTGGCCCCTGTGATGACCCTTCTAGTGGCCTTTGTGATGACCTTGGTGATGGATCTTGTGGTGGCCCTTCAGTTGGGCCCTCTATTAGCAGCTGAGCTCTAGCTTGTCTTCTTCGAACCTGAGGAAAAAGGCAAAGGACATCATAAATATAACATCAGGCCATATTAGAACGTAAATAAAAAGTAAACTCAAATCATTTAACTGACCGGGTATTTTGTTTCTCTGTTGCTGCTGACGAACAGTCAACTTAACTGGCCCTCCAGTTGTTTTAGCCAATCCTGCAGCTGGCTGTCTTTCACCTTCGGTTCTTTGAACAGGCCCTTCATTTTCAGGTATAGCAAGGGCTTCGGCCAATTCTTCACGTGTCACCGTGACCTGACAAAGACAAAAACATTACATATATGTCACTTATATCTATGTACATATTCATAACAAACCATAAAGCAACATAAACACAATTGTCATGACTTACTGGGTTTATTGTCGTTGACTGAAGAACAGTCGAGTCACTTCGCCTTTCTGTTTCTCCTTCTCCAATTGTCCCTTCACTAGCCCCTTCGACTGGCCTCAATTGTTCATGTTGCTTCTTTAATTGACAACCCTTAATATTGTGCCCTGCTATGTGGCAAAAAGAGCACTTTACCGGTACACCCATCCTATTCATCCTACGGTGACATGAGTCCTCTCCCTCCGTCATTTTCCTTTTTTCTTCGGTCTTCCCATTCTCTTCTTTAGTGACAAAGGTTGAGGTGCTTCGCGATCAGTTGGCTCCCAGAACTTGCTACTTCTAATTGGCTGCAACATGAATTGATACGAAGCAAGATATTTCGATTTCTTGTACCAATCATCAAGGTAGTTTTCTGTGTTGTGGCCCTTCAATTGAATTGCACATATGGCATGTGCACAAGGAATTCTACTGAGTTGCCATGCTCTACATGAACACTTCATCGTACCTAAATGGACAACATACTTATCGAAACCCTTCATTATCTCATATTCTTCATCCCCATTCCAAATGGGATGACAATACCTACTTGCAGCTAAGTTGTCATCCAATTTCTTAGCAATCCTAGACCATATTGCTTAGTCCACTTTGCAGTGTCATCTCTTTGTCTGTGCAGCCGAGTCATGACCAAAACTCGTATATCTTCAAGCATCGAGATAATTGGTTTACATCTAGCATCTATTATCCTCCCATTGAATGCTTCGCAGATGTTGTTATCAATGTTATCGCACTTGAATTCCTCGCTGAAGAATGCCCTACACCAATGCTTTGGGACTGTTTGGAACAGTGCATCACAACCATCCTTTGTCAATTGAAGCATCTTTTCTTTGGCCATCCTAAAGTCAACCATATTCGTGCTCTTTGCTAGCTGCCAAAATTGTGACTGCAACTTGTCCCCTTTATAGGTCTTTGCCCAATTTGCGTATATGTGTTGTGCACACATTCGATGTTCAGCATAAGGCAACAGCTCAGCTATTGCGGGAACAAGTCCCTGCAATAATTGAAAATATGAAAAAATGTAAGCAAATGACATGTTGATATCAAAAAGCAAACATTACCTTAAAAAATTTTAAAAAACAAACATTACCTTTTGTTGGTCGCTCATGAACGCCCACCCTGCCCCATTTGTTATCTCCAAATCAGTCATCAAATTTTTTAGGAACCAGGACTAATTGTCCTTGTTCTCTACCTTCACAACAGCCCAAGCCAGAGGAAACATTTGGTTGTTTGCATCTCTTTCAATTGCGGCCAGCAATTCTCCCTTGCACAAGCCCTTCAAAAAACACCCATCCAATCCTATAATCCGTCTACAACCAGATAAAAAACCTCATTTGCATGCATCGAAACAAACATAGAATTTATCGAACTTCGTCCCAATATCAGGAAGTGGTCTCTCCACGACCTCGAGATACACTCTACTTCCAAGATTTTGTAACCTACACTCCCAAGCATAGTCCCACAACTGTTCATATTCATTGCTGTACTGACCAATGAGTATCTTCATCACCTTTTGCTTCGATCTTTTACATTGATTCCTAGATATATTGATGCCTACCTACTCCATCACCAGCATCATGAACTGAGTAGTATTCATCTGAGGCATCAGCTTAATCAATTCAAAGAAGTGCTTCGATAACCATGCACTTGTTACCTTTTATTCTCAAAATTAATGGAACAAGTATGTTCCTCTTGGTAGGCTCTAATTTGGAAAGATCTAGTTTTCCTAACAAATGCGCCATAGATCTTCCATGGACAATTTTGCTGCGAACACCTAGCTCTTACAAAGGTCTTAATGTTTCTAATGAAGTCAATGTTCCTTTGTGCAGCAATGGAGATCTCCAGTATAGCTTCCCTAAATTGTTTAGCATCATGAAATTTCATGCCTACCGACAAACTGGGAGAGGCAACGGATGGATCATAAGAAGGAAACTTACTTTTCCTTTTCCTTCTATGCACAGGTCCTTCATCTTCTTCAAGCTCATCCTGGGAAGTAGCATTCTCGACGCTTTCTTCATAGTCAGTCTCCTCGCCAGAAGCACCAGCATCTGTATGGCCTTCGGGTCCGTTTGGAACTTCCTCGGCTACTTGCAAAGCTACAAACTTAGCTGCCAAAAAATCCCTTCACTGTATTCTTGATTGTACAAGCTCTTCGTTGTCGTCATCATTTATAAAATTTTCAACAGGCAACCTTCCATCATCATCATCAGTTGATTCAGTTACTTCCCAATCTAATCTAAAGAATGTAACATCACCTATGTCATCATCACTTTGGTGAACTGCATCTGCACTTCTCTCATGTCCATCATATCTATCATGCCCTCCTTTGACCCTAACGTCAATACTACCTTGAATACCATCTCCTTCTTGTCCTACTTCGGCGCTCTCTCCATCATCATCTTCATCCTCACTTTCACTATTGTACTCAACAAATATTTTTACCTCTTCACCATGAAGATAATGGTATAGAACATCCCTAAGACCATTATCATCTTCTAAGCATCTCAAACCATCTCAAACCATCTCTTAAGTCTTTCCCAGGAATACAATACAGCAGCTTCTGAACTCTACAAGGCAAATAAGTATTTATATCCCTAAGAAATCCTATATAAGATGCCTTCTTTATATCCACAAAGATGGTGCCCTCATTTCCACCCTCATACTCCCACTCATCCTCCCCAATCACAAATTCCCCATTGTAGCAAACTATAACAGCGACATAATCCTTGTCATGCGCCATTACTGCACCAAGAACAAGAAAAAGAATCATTAGTGTTTGGGACCACTAGACAATTGCACATGGGAGTCCCTCCACTCTCATGGAATTTAGTAAATAGAGGTTCCCACACTGAAAATATGCCCCTACATGATAGCCAAAAAAGCCAAAAAAGAGGTCGGCACTTTAATTATTTGCCTTTCTTTTCCTTAAAATATTAAACAAAACAGAGGTCCCCACAGCAATCACAACCCAAGCATGTCTACTGCACTAAACGTGTGATGTGAGAGAATTTACATTAACTTAAGCAAATCAAAGCATAGCATACTCTGAGATCAACTTAATCAAATCACAGCAGGATTATATTCTTATTCAGGATTTTGGATTGATAAGCATACCCTATACAACAATTACAGCAGGGTTTTGGATTGATAAACATACCTTATACAGCAATCACAGCAGAGTGGTTTAAGGACATACCCTATACAGCCTCACAAACAGGGTGCTTCAAGGACATACCCTATATACTCTCACAAGTAGGGTGGTTCAAGAACTTAGTTTTTTTCTCAGAATGGCATTAGTCACCTGCTTTACTAGGATGCTCTTAAGGAGATGCATAGATCACTGTCTAACAATCAAATACTCTGACATTGGCTTGAAAGAAAAATTCACCAAAATAATGAGAAAGCTGGTTTCTTTGTGTAATGTCAGCAAGTTTCAGTTGAAGTGTATCAACACAAATTCCATCGGAGCTATAATAAAATAATTGAGCCCTAATTAAATAATCGAGCGAACCCTAATTAAATAATCGAGCCCTAATTTCATCATAGGAGAGGGGGAGAATGAGCCAAACCTCGACGACTGACAATGGTGAGCGGTGACGACGACCAAGGATGGTGAGCGATGAGCGGCGACGGCGACCGATGACCATCTCTAGGCGTGAACGACGACAAAGAGAAGGGCCTGTGATCTACTGTGAACGCGGACAGCGAGGAACGACGTTAGGTCAGCCAACCCTAATTAAATAATCGATCAAGCCCTAATTAAATAATCGAGCCCTAATTTCATCACAGGAGAGGGGGAGAAGGGGTCGAACTTGGACAAGCGACGATGGTGAGTGGTGACGACAACCAACGATGATGAGCGGTGAGTGGTGATGGCGACCAACAAAGGCGACTGACGACAGCGACCGATGATGACCAGTTCTGGGCGTGAACGGCGATGGAGAGAAGAGCCTGAGATCGACTGTCAACGCGGACGAGGAGGAACGGCGTTTAGGTCATCGCACAATGACCTAAATGACGTCGTTTAGTTCAGCACACTCAATGTGGATGGACGACGTCGTTTTTGTCGTCCACGTCGGCTTTTTAAAAAAAAAAAAAAACATTTGCCACATCAGTAAAAGAAGTCGCCGAAAATCGCCGGAAAATGCCACGTATGCAATTTGGCCGGATTTTGGCCGGATTGGCACTCAAGTGATCCATTTTGCTCCGATTTTGGCACTTAAGTGTACCTTTCGTAAGTTATGGCACTTAAGTGTCCCTTTGGGCAAAGTTAAGGCACTTGAGGGGTCCACACGTCGTTTAAATTTCGAGGATGGAATTTTTATAAGAGGGGAAGAATTGTGACATCTCAGATTTTTAACTCTATTTTCTATAGAATAAATCGGGCTTTTCATTGACGTGCCTATAGAGTTATTCTCAGAGCTGATCACTCTCAAGATAACTAGACTATCTCGAGAAGCTATTAAAGAATTTTAATGCAATAGACTTGAGAATTCGATAGAAATCGACTTCTTAACTGTATTCATCTTTAGAGGCCATTATGGCACAGTTAAAAATCGATTTGAGATCAGAGATAAGCCTATTCCACTGAGATGTGTGGCTAATTGTTGGTGACACCACTAAATTGAAAAATTCTCGTTGACCAGCCCTAGATTGATTCCTTTGTCGTTTTGATACCATGTGTCTGTATTTGAATTCTTGAGATTTTCACGACAATCAAGAATCACCAATGTGTCAAGTGGGTTCATAGTGGCTTAAAGAAAATCAACCACGGGTCATTTGCACTAAAAATCTTTGAAAACTACCTAGTAGCCTAGGTTACACTAAAAACGTGCTAAATGGAAATTAACCGCGAATTTGAGTCCGATTTTAAAAATTGAAGATTCTTTAATATCACAATAAATTCTTGGAATGTCGACTCAGTCTCAAAAAATTTTTCTGAAACCTAAGACTTCTTGGGAAAAATTCGTTGCATGACCGTTTTTCTTAAGAAAAAAGCCAGGATTGTTTTTTATCACAAAATTTGGATGCAAGTGGATTGTATGGGTGAGGAAAAGTATCAAATAGATCGATGAGGTTCTAATTGGAATTATTGGGGCCAATTGAGATTAAATCAAGTGAAATTAGGAGTTCAATTGAAGCCAAAAATTGAGAAATTCGTATGCCCCCATAGTCTAGCCAAAATGCACCATTCCAAGGTTGTGAAGAGAGCCTTGTTGGCTGAATTGTAGCCAAGGGGGAAGGCCATGGTTGGAAATGGTCAAGGGAGACCATTGAATGGAAAAACTTGGCCAAATGGGACCCTTGTCTCCTTCATCTCTATCCTCTCCCCCACATCTGGCTTCTTGTGCACACCTCATCCATTCCTTCTTCATCGTGTGAAACCTCTCTCTCTTTCTTTGCAACCCATTGAACCAGCTGCTGCTTCAACGCTTTCCTTATTCGCCTCACATCTCCCACCGAACAAAGCCCCCACTGAAGAAGTTGCCACACGTCCACAATTTGCCTTCCTTCGGTCAGCACCCAGCAATGAAGACCACCCCTCCTTGGTTCTGCTCCTTCACCGAAGCCACGTGGCCATCTCCACCATCACCCTCCATCTTCACGCGTGTCTCTCTCTCCGCTCAGCCCTCATCCCACTAAGCTACAGCCCACATGTCTCCCGCCTTTGTTGAGACCAGTGGTTCTCCATCCAACATCTTCAGCCAAGCCTAGTAGCTTGCCAATCAATCCATTATTTTAACCCAGTCTAGTGTTCTTTGCTTCAGTAGCCCAAGCCTAGCTTTTGGCTCATCTTTAGCCCGTAAGATCCAGCCCTCAAGTCCATTTGAAGTCCACCAGCCCAGCCCATTTTTGGCCAGCCTAATTCAGCAACTAATCTTAGCTTGAGCTGAGATTTGTTGGGCCAAGTTTAGGCCTATGGGTGTCATTGCGAGCCCAAGTTCAGCCGCCATCACATCATCGTAGCGGTGTTCCGGTTTTCACTTTGCACAAGTGAGTTTTACTCACTAATCCTTACTTAGTTTGCTAATGATGATTAGGGGTTAATTAGATTTAATTAAGTGTAATTAGGTGGATAGCTAAGATTAGAATAATTAAATTAGGGATTTACCTATGCATGTTAGGCAAATGGTAGTGTACTTAGCAAGTAGACAAGTCTTATTATATATTGTACGAGTCTCAATAATTTTCCGAGCCCGTCTCGACTTCCAATTATGCATTACGGGCCTAAATTGGATTTATTGCATTTATCTAATAATTTTTGTTATTAATTAATTAATTATTTTCCAGAAATTAGGCTAGGATAGCCAACGACCGGAATTTCGTACTAATTATAGTGGTGCTCTATGTTTATTTAATTGAGTACTTGATTGTGCAAATTGAGTGCATATAGTAGTTGTGGGTATTTATTTCAGAAATTAAATAACTTCGGTAATTGAGTGGAAAATTATCGGGTGTTGGTATATAGTGTCAAAAATTTATTTTTGTACTGCTAAAAGGAGTGGGTGAATAAAAAGGAAATTATTATATTTTGATTAAGACCGACCGTGTGCCCACACACGTGTACTTTTATCAATATGATGAAAATGGTAAAATTGATTGTATCTTCAAAACAAAAATACTATAACGGCTTGATGATTCGTATGTCATCTAGAGAAATAGACGTTATACCATTATAGCTCGATGACTCCTATCATCTTGAGAAAGAATTGCTTGTATACCAACTCGATGACCCTATAGGTCATCTTGGAGAATGGACGGTATGAAATGTCGGCTTGGTGATTCCATAGATCATCTTAGAGAATGGATGAGATGTCATAACGGCTTGATGACTTAACATGTCATCTTAGAAAATGTATGTTATGATGAATATACTCGGTGACTATATGTCATCTTGGAGAACGTATCGTATAATGTACTGGCTCGGTAACTCAATAGGTTATCTTGGAGAATGGATAGTATGGAATGAAATGACCGGGAATGGTTTGTTTGACATGTAATCGACTAGGTCGATTGATCGATGCTTCGATCTATGATGATTGTTTGGGTGCCTATTGAACTGTACTGATTTGCAGGGGGAATCTGAGGCCAAGGTAAGTCCTATGATCTATATTGTGTTAGGCAGCCTCTAAAGTGTATTTGCCTACTAATCGAGTCTTAGGGGGTAGAACTTGCTAAAACATTATCTCACTAGTTATTGAATAACCATTTTTAGGTCCTTAGATGGCATTGGTAAAGGACTGAAAGCCCGAAGTGTAGAAGGGGAAGCCTGAAGAATTGATGATCCTATTGGACTAGTTAGTCATAGGGCATTTCTCTTTTGATGGGAGTCGATTCCATTTTGCAAACTCTGTTTTAGGAACTTGTGGTTTAAACATGACTTAACAATTCGACTTGTATATATTTGCACTATGATTGGTAATATATATAAGTATGGTTGCTTTTGAAGTAGAAATTTGGAATCCTACTTTCCTATCCCATTATTTTATTGTCTAGGGATTTTATATGCTTCCGCATGCATATATTAAAATGAATGGATCGGCGATGAGTCTTGGGATGTCGCTATTAATCGACCAAGGTAAGCGATGGATGCGTAATCGAGGATCGGGCGTGACACACACACTTCACATTGGTCAAATCGAATAAAAGTATCCAATGGAACGTTGTGAGTTTTAGCTAGATATTACATTTTCCTGTAATTCACATGTCCAAGTCTATTGTGTAGCAAATTTGGATCAATCAAAGTAGAATTCACATGATTTATGCTATCAGTATTTAAATTCAACCTATACATACCATTAATTATAAATGCACAACCAAAATAATATGAGTTAACAGATAGAGTTACACTACCATTCATAGTTGAAAAAGACATATCAGTTTTATCAAGTAAACTCATAGTTATTAAATTCTTTTTAAGTAAAGGTACTACTCTAACATGTTTCAGAGTTAGTAACTTACTTGAAGAAAGCATCAAATTTGCAGTTCCAGCATGAGTCACATTTGCCTCATCACCATGTAATTTTCCACAGTGTCTTTCACTTATGTGACCTCAATGAGTAAGTTCTTGTCATTTGTAGCATGACAAGTAGCGCCACTGTCCAACCACCACTCAAAAGAGACGTTGGCTTTTCCATTCTTCATCATTCCAATGAAGGCTCAAGGCTCAGATCCTCTAATTATCATATTGGCCTCATTTTGTAGTGTGTCATTCTTTGGCTTCTTCAGCAATCTAACACTTTGCTATCCAGTGACTCCACTTTCCACAGTTATGGCACTTGCCCTTCTTCTTCTTTTTGAAAATAGTCTTTTTGGCCTCTAATTGTAAAGAGGATTCACCTTTTGGTGACTTTGACATTTTATGATGTTTATTGGAATGTGAAACCAAGTTGGCAATTGACTTTTGTTATCCTACTTGTTCCAAACTCATCCTAATAATATTTTGATCATCAATGTGAATATATCTCTTTAATTCATTCAGTCACATCTATACTTTCGGTCTTTGCATTTCTGCTTTGAAAGAACTCCATTTAGTTGGTAGTTTGCTCAACACAAGACCGACAAAGAGATTATCGAACATATTAAAGTTATCATCTTTCAACTTGTTCTCATATTCTCAAATTCAACTAACTGAGAGGTAATGCTTGAATTTATAGTAAATTTAAAGTCAAAGAATTTCTTCACTAGGAGAATTTTAGAAAGCTCATCTTATTTTTGGAACTGAGCGTTCAAGTGATCTTATATCTCTTTTGCCGTCTTATACTCACTATAAGTCATAATCAAATTAGGATTTAGAGAGTTCAACAAGTAATCTCTATAAAAACCATCATCTTTGTTCCATTGATATTCATTTACATCTTCAGTGATAAATGAAAAATCACTTAATACAATATAAAATATGTCACATTCTTTCATGCCAAATTGAGCATGTAATTTCCAACCATGAAATTTAGTAACATCAAATGATTGCAACTTTATAATATCATAGGAACTACGCTTTGTCATTTTGATCAAAGCAAAGTATTAGAAAGAGTGCACCTTGGAGTCATTGGAGCCACAAAGTCGGATAACTCCCTTAACCTTGATTAGACAGCTATATAAAGTTGGAATTTGCCAAAACAAACCCCAAAAATAGATCTAGAGCACCCAAAAACCTTAATATGGACTGTCCTTGTTGCTGAAACTCACTTGAAATTTCCGCCACCGAAATTCATTAGAAATTTCGTCCCCAAAATTCGCTAGAAATTTGGATGGAAACTTTCGGGTGTCGTATCTTCTCCATCCGACCTCCGATTGATGCGAGTGACCACTCAAAACGTTCATATCAACAAGTAGAACAAAGCTCAAGGGGTTTCACCCTCTAAAATTGGCTATAATTTATGAGTTTTTGAATCAAAGATTTCGGTCACCCAAACATTCAAACTCGGATCCCGACTAATACCACCGTCGAAATCGAAAGTAAATTACACCTGTGAGTTTATTTTGATGAAATCTTCAAGAAGACACCTTACTCGCTCAAATCCAACACACGAACATAATACTTCAAGATTGTTGGAGGTTATGGGTTTGAGAGAGAAGAAGCAGTTGCTTGAAGTTTACACCAAGAGACATCAAGTTTGGAACACTTAACAGTATTACCTCCAGCGTAGGGGAACCCTAGAGTTTTTATATGCAAGTTATTGGGCTCCGGCTCATATGGACCCAAATATTGGGCTTGTATGTGAACATATTTATTTTTTAACTATATTAACAATATATCCAACAAAACATGTAGATCTTGGACTTGGTCCCGGCGAGCTCCAGGGGCACCAAGACCTTCCTAAGCGGCTTCTCGGAGGTCACCCCGTAGATCACCTCTCACCGGCCCGTGTAGATGGAGACCTCCAAGCATACCTTGTCGGAGAAGATGGACTTTTGACGAATTTGTCGAGGTCATACTTGCTGAGGTGGAAGGTGGCGTTGACACCGGCGAGACTGTTGAGGGGGTGGGGGAAGGGTGTGGCGTTGGGCTGGAGCTAGGAGACAAGGGCAATGTAGAAGGGGAAGCTCTTGAGCTTGACCTTGCAAAAGCAAGTGGAGGAGGGGTGGACGGCGGAGTAGGCGGGCTTGGTGGCGACGGGGATCTTGAGGGTGCAGCTCCCCACTATGAGCAAAAGGAAAAAGAAGAAGAAATAAAGGAAAATAGAAGAGAGGGAAGAGGGAGGAGAGAGGGAAGAGGGAGAGGGGGTGGGGTAGGTGTTAGAGTTTCTGATGCAGTGGGGCCTAGGCGACACATGTCACCCAATGAGTGGACTTGTAATTTGACACACTAAAATCACAGTTCTAGCCAATATTTTCTCATGAGATAGCTAAACTGAGTGAAAATTACTCTATAAGTGACCAATTGAAAGTTAGAGAGTCGACTCTCATGGCAACTTCAACTATGTTAGCATTTTCCTAATTTGTGTGAACTTTCCAACAAATTTAATTACACATGCATAAGTAATCTAGCAAATCTAATTATTTTTGTTCATCAAATTGCTTACTAGTTCAGTCTGATCTTTGCATGGATAGATAGGTAAACGCCGTCACGTAACTATGATTATCTGTGGCCAGTTAGGTTTGTCAGCATTAATTGCTTTGCCAAATATTTTGACTAATAATTATCGTATGCAAGAGTAAAAAAAAAAAAAAAAACCGCTGATGTCACTTGCTAGGCGCAATTCATAATTATCGATGTTAACTAGAGTGCACATGTTAGTTACTAGAATACATGACTTAAAACATCTTTATACTCCACTTCCGAGAAGAAACTGCATAGACGCTACCAATATGAAACCCGACTTACGTTCTTGGCAAGTATAGTCAGTATAGCCGTGCTTCCTCAACTAGGTGCTCAAGATGCTTCCCACGCTGGTCCCCTTCTCCGAAAGGCGGAGCTTGCAAATGCTTCACCAAAGCAGGTATTACTCCATGTTTCACCATCACTTCTGCAATTCGCTTTACAAAAAACATGAAATAGACACAGCCAGCCAAATTAGACAATATCAAACTGACGCCACGCAATCGATCAAGACCACATTAAGCAGACTAATCAAGCATTATCCAATCTGAAGGAATGACAATAGATCATGAGGAGCGCAAAAAGTGAAGTCGCACTGTGACTTTACCCTCGATAGGGTGGCGTGCGAGCAAGTAAACTGCAACTTTAGCAGTCAACCGGTCGGATACCTCCCAAGAGAAGCAGCGGAGGAGGACATCAATCTTCGGGACCACCTGGCCTTCCAGTGATTTGATAAAGCCCATCAGTCGATTCACCCGAGAGGCAAATTGTTTGTGATTGGTGCTGGCTCTTCTATTTGGGAAGAAATTATGTAGATTTGTTTGATTGGGAAGAAATTATGCTGACCCTCCTATTTGGGAAGAAATTATGTAGATTTGCTTGATTTATGTAATTTTGGGAATTGCTTTTTTCTCATTGTCTTCCTTTCCTGTACTTCATCAATAAAATGGCAGTCCCTCTCTCAAAGACAAGGCAACAAAACGAAAACTTTGAGAGAGGATTACCTGAGGACATAAGAACATTTATGAACCTCATTAAATCATGTTTTCTTGTTTAATTTCTTCATGATCTCCGAGTAGGTACGTACCTGTTTATGCATTTGATCCATCCGTGTCCTTCTTGGTGGATACACGGTTGTTGTTCAAATCATGATTGATTCGAGTTCAGCCAATCCTAAACCCGGCTCCACCGTCACCAGTTAGTGACTCACCAACATATTGCTGAATGAGAATAACTTTCTTCCATGGTCTCGTGCTATTACAATGGCCCTTGGGGGGCAGATCGAAGCTTGGTCATATTAATGGCCAAATAAAAGCACCTCCCGTAAGAGGGATGTGAAATTTGATGGCAAGCCAACGACAATTTGATTATGTCTTGGATTTTTAACTCTATGGAATCTCAAGTGTATGAGAGTTTTGCATATTCTCCTATAGCTCGAATCTTGCGGGAATCATTGAATAAGATGTATGGACAAGCTTAGAATGCATCTCGAATATTTGAATTGCAGCAAGAGATTGTTAACTCTAAGCAAGAACCCTCTCAATCCTTCACCAACCATCTCGGAAATATGAAGAGAATGTGGGACGAACTTCGTTTGTATAGGCCAGCAACCCAAACTAAGGTTGATTACATTAGATGAGAAGAGCAAAATCGCGTCTTCTAGTTATTGGCCAGCATTAGGCTTGAGTACGAAGACATGAGAAGACAAATTGCCTATATTTGATGAAGTCTATGGCTTGATTCAATGAGAAGAGATGAGGCGTCGACTGATGAGTGTCTCGCCTAGTCTTGATAAACTTATCTCTTAAAGTTCAGCTCATAAAGCTGTGATGAACAACCAACGTGGTGAATTTGTGGCGAAATTGGCAAAGGGAAAAAAATAAAAGGCCCATTCAATTTCATTGTGACCATTGTGATAGAGATGGCCACTCCAAAGACAGGTGGTGGTTACTCCATCCTCATCTTCGTGCCAACAAAGATAAGGTTCAAGAAGCAAAACTTGCTATTCCAGGAAAATCTATAGAGTTCCAGTCGAAACTAGAGTCCTTGGCACAACAGTTTCAACAACTACCTCAAATGCAAGGGCAAGGGGTGATTGGTTCAGGATCTTCAAGTCCTTCATCAAATTCAACCAACATGGTTAAGACATTGGGTACCACTCTTTTAACCCGATTTAGTACTTAATTCATCATAGATTCGGGAGCTACCAATCAAATGTGCAGCTTTGTAGATTTACTTTTTAATGTCTCCTCAAGTACCTCATATCCACCCATTATTGTGGCTAATGGAATGCAGGTTCCAACATAAGGAGCAAGACAACAAAAGTTGTTTTCACAAAATTTTGATGTTTTGGTTGTGCCAGATTTGTCTTCTAATTTACATCCTATGAACAAGTGCATTTAAGAATTAAATTGCAATGTTATCTTCTCTCCTTCAAAGGTGTTGTTTCAGGATTGCAGCACCAAGAAGACGATTGGTGAAGGACAACTACAAATTGGCCTCTACATCATTGACTATCATACGAATGCCTTGGTGGCAAGGAAGAATGTAATGGAGGCTTCAAGACTATGGCACATGTGCATGGGTGTTGATGCCTAAATTTTTGCATAAAATATGGGTTAATTTTTAACTCAAAAGAAAATTGTATGACACATTTATTTTATTTTATTTTATTAAACCGACGGTGAGCGTGAGATTTTTATATATTCAAGTAATATACACTGAAGGACATATTTTGTAGTAGAAAGGAAATTTTCTAATGGAATATGTGAAAAATACAACGGAGAATATTATGCAGAATGCAACGATATATTTAGGAGATTATGCACAAACAAAATTGGAAATAAAATATGCTACAAAGGTCTAAATTTTTCTCCCATAAAAGGTGTTGTTCATGTACGAAAAAGGGTTAGGGAAATTCGAAATTTTTTACGGCAAAATACGTGTGGAAGTTTTGGGGTTTTTCCTAGGGTTTTCTTTGAATTCTTGGGAAGAGGAAAAGCCACATCGTGCGGCAGTGAGTGACGTGAGAGAGAGAGAGAGAGAGAGAGAGAAGGGAAAACCCTAGCGGCACTATTTGTCTTCTTCGCAGGGCAGCCCTTACCTGTGCCAGCGCCGCACCGGCCACCACATTGGCACCACCTCCACCAGCCTTGGCTGGCCTCCCTGTGATGACCCGACCCCGGAGCCATCGAACCTCGCCATGCCGCTAAGACCCTTGCAGCTCGCGCCTTAGCCCTCACCGACGCCTGCAATGCTCCTCGACGCTCTACTCATTGCCTGCCGATCTCATCACGCCATCCCCGATCTGCCCATCGAATCCCCTCGCCGATCTCTATCGCCCTGCTCGATGACCGCCGCTATCCCAATCTCACCGCTCGGGTGTCCGACGACGGCAGATCTAAGCTCCCCTGCAGCAGCCGCAACCCGATGCCCCTGCTCCACCTCTACCGTCACCGATCTGCAGCGCTAAGAGCCCCGAAGTCACGACACAACCCCTGTAGCTACTTCGCCCGTGACGCCCCATCTCCACTGGTCCCTGTTGTCCTGGTGCCCCCTGCTCGCCTGACTCCGTCTCGCACCAGTAGTAGCTCATGCCCAGTCCTGTCGCCGAAGCCCACCGACGCCTGCAGCGCCCCTCACCGCTTCGCTAGCCACCGCCATGCACTGCCTCACCGCTGGAGCTCCTTGCCGGCGACTCCCCTCACCGAAGCAACCCACCACGTTGCTACTTTGCTTGGAAAAACTAAAAGGAAAAATCAATTTAGGTACTTTTTTCCTTTTATTTATTTATCTTATTTTATTATTTTTGTTATTTTACTTATTTTTTCCTTAGTGTTGATGAGACGTTTGACATGAAATAGCTTGTGAAATTTGTAATTAACAGTCTGATTTTCACGCCCGAATTCCAACTTGCAATTGCTTAGAAAATCGCCAATCTGATCTCACGCTCGAGATTCGATTTGCGATTTATTTAAAATTGACCAACCAGATCTCATGCATGAGATATGGTTCGTCAATTTTTAGATATCAATCATATCTTGCTATGATTTGTTGTTGTGTGGTTTGAGTCGACATTATTTTTCGTAAAAAAAAAATAAAAATTCTAAGATAGATTAGGTTTGTTTTAGAATATTTATTGTTTTAGGGTTATTTAGAATAGGGATTTTATTTTGAATTTGTAAAAATAAAAAAAAAATACATTTATTTAGGATGTTAGTTTTTTTAAAAAAATTTAAGTTGCATGTTTAATTATGTGGTAATTTTTAATTTCGAATTTCATAAAAGAAAAAGGGAAAATTAGAATTAGAGCATTTTTTTCACATCATTGCATATTAGGATAGATTGCATGCTTATTAAGAAATTAAGAAATCATGTGCACATCATATAGAATTAGGTCTAGGAAATGCACGTCATTTAGTGATTCTTGCTAGGTTCATTTAATTAGAAATTGTCCATCATTAGAGTTAAGTCATTAAGTTAATTTAGATTGCATATTTAATTATTGCATTTCTTTAAAAATTATTTTACTCATATCATATAGTTTAGGCTATATTGCTATGTCATATCATTCCATGTTAGATTAGTAACATTGCATTGCATAAAGCATGATTTCCATTAAATAAGTGAAAACAAAAAAAGAAATCACGTGTTAATTAGAAATCACATATAGGGTTGATGATATGAATTCTGATCTAATAACGCAGATGTTTTCATTGTTATAAGGTAAGTCCTGTAATTTATTCATTGCTTTCTTGAGTGTTAAATTGGTGGTTTATGCACCTGCATGATTGCCTCATATGTTAGGGAAATAGCTTAAAATTAATTCAAGCTGCTTGCCAAACATTTTTCAAAATAAAAGAGAAATGTACCGAAAGGGCGTTAGAAAAATCTAGCGTAACCAAATCCCCGAACTCATAAATCTCTGGTTCGTAGGAATAAAGTAAATCTCTCGTTACTTGGGTTTATAATTGACCCACCAAAAATAGACTAGTGGCGACTCCTAATTGAAAATTAATTGCATGTTAAGAACTTAAACTTAAGTTGCAAATTGGTATGAGCTTGGGAGAGCCCGAGCTAAGTCTAGCCTTAGTAGTCCATTAGCCAAACCCTAGGTGGTTCACGCCCGAAATTTAGGCCACGACAATGGGTGATCCTTTTGACCGTGTGTTGTAAGCTATTGATAGAACTTTATTTTATAATCGCAATACTTGTGACTCTTGTCATTATACTAAACAACACATATTACCTTTTCCTCAAAGGTCTAATTTAGTTTCTAAGGTGTTTGATGTAGTACATTAAGATGTTTGGAGTGCTCCAATTGATTCAAGAGATGATTTTAAGTACTTTGTCTCTTTTTTTGATGATAAATCACGAGCTACTTGGCTATACCTTCTCAAAGCTAAAAGTGGTGTAGTCACTGTTTTTCAAGAATTTTGTAGCATGATTCAGAATCAATTCAAAACATGCATAAAAGTCTAACACATTGATAATGGTACATAATATTCCAATTAGACCTTCCACTCTTATTTGAGCAGCTTGGGCATTATTAATCAAACTTCATGTGTAGATGCACCTCAGCAGAATTGGGTGGCCAAATGAAAGAATCGGCACCTTCTTGAGGTGACTTGAGCATTATTATTGTCTAGAGGCATGCCGAAGACTTATTGGAGCGATATTGTTTTAACTAGCCGTTATCTTATTAATCGACTTCCTAGTTGTGTTCTAGGTTACAAGACGCCTATGGAAATTCTTTACAAGCACAAACTTATTATCTTGCATTTAAGAGTTTTTGGGTGTGTGTGTGTCATGTGCACTCTCGAAGCAGTGGTAAGCTTGACCCTTGCGCTAAGAAGTGTGTGTTCATGGGCTATTCATCAACAAAAAAGGGATACAAGTGCTTTGATCCAACCACTAGGCGAATGTATATATTACATGATGTTAAATTTGATGAACCTACTATATTTTTTCATTCCATGAGTCCAATTCAAGGGGAGTACAATGAGTTGACAGTTGAATTAGCTCTATTCCTATGGTGAATGAGTTGAACAATGGCCTTGGAATTGAAAGTAACCCACGGAATGACCTTGAAGGAATAGATGAGACTAAAGAAATAATCAGCAATGACAGTCCTGAATCAATGCCCACACCAAGGATTGCTTTGGATCGGACAGCTACCAAATTGGTTCCCACTGCTTCCAAACCCACTCCTATAACTCAAGCTCATATTTGGAGATCTACCCGTGTGTCTAGACCTTCAATGAGACTTCGGGAGTTCACCACTAATCACAAGGTACAATATCCCATCTAGAATCACATTGGCTATGAAAAGTTATCTTCTAATTTTGTTGGTTTTTTATCTGTTCTTGAAGAGACCACAGAACCTAGTGGTTTTGAGGAAGCTAGCAAGCGGCCTATATGGGTTGAGGCCATGAAAAATGAGTTACAAGCACTTGACAAGAATAATACTTGGGATGTAGTTCGCTTGCCTAATGGAAAGCGCACTTTTGGGTGTCGCTAGATTAATAAAGTTAAATATAATAGTGATGGCTTGGCAAAGAGGTACAAAGCCAAGTTGGTCACTAAGGGATACACCCAGACTTATGGTATTGACTATAATGAAACTTTTGCTCCTGTTGTAAAAATGAATACTGTCAAGGTTCTTATGTCAGTTGCAATCAATTGCGGGTGGCCTCTATTTCAAATGGACGTGAAGAATGCATTCCTTCATGGTGATCTCAAAGAGTAAGTTTACATGGATCTTCCACCTGGCACCGCTTGCAAAGAGAAGAAGGGATGGTGTGTAGACTCAAGAAGTCTATATATGGACTTAAACAGTCCCCCCGAGCTTGGTATGGAAAACTTAGCACTTCTCTTCTTAAGTTTGGATATAACCGGGGAGAAACATATTCCTATATGTTTACCAAGGCTGATGAAAATGGTCTTGTGGCACTATTTGTATATGTCGACGATATTGTCATCACCGGGAGTAATCAATCAAGGATTGATGCGCTCAAAACTCAATTGTGCCAAGAATTCGATATTAAAGATCTTGGACAGTTGGAATATTTCTTGGGTATTGAGGTGGCAAATTCTAGCAATGGCTTATCCTTTCACAGTGAAAATATGTTTGGATCTATTGAAGGAGATTGGCAAGATAGGTGCAAAACCAGCTAGTGTTCCTATGGACTATCGCAAGAAAATGGTTTCAGATGATTTTCCTTTGTGAGTTGTGGGTCAATTTTAGCGTCTTGTCAGCTGAATATTCTACTTAACTTTTACTAGACCCGATATTACTTATGTCATTACTTTCGTGAGTCAATTCATCCAAAATCCTACACAAGGACATATGTGTTTAGTTGATTATTTGTTGAGGTACTTAAAGGTTACACCAGGGAGAGGTTTAATGATGAAGAATAATGGTCATACATAAATAGTTAGATGTACGGATGCAAATTGGGCTGAAAGTCCTCATGACCGAAAGTCCACCTCTGGATTTTGTATGTTTGTAAGAAGTAACATTGTCACATGAAAAAGTAAGAAACAATTTGTGGTTGTGCGGGCAAATGCTGAAGTAGAGTATCGGGCAATGACATCTGCTACTAATGAAATCATTTGGCTAAGATTGCTACTTTAGGAAAGGGTTCAAGACAAAACCATTGAGACAACTTATATCTAGAGTGGAGAACAATTGGCGATGTGTTCATCAAAGCTCTTCCTAAGGGGCCATTTCAGGAGATAATGAGCAAGTTGACCTCCATTGATATCTTTGCTCCAACTTGAGGGTAAGTGTCGCCATGATTGGTGTCGACTCTTCTATTTGGGAAGAATTTATGTAGATTTGTTTGATTTCTGTAATTTTGGGAATTGCCTTTTTTTTTTTTTTTTTTTTCTCATTGTCTTCATTTCATGTACTTCATCAATAAAATGGCAATCCCTCTCTCAAAGACAACACAACAAAAAGAAAACTTTGAGAGAGGATTATTTGAGGACATAGGCACATTGTTGAACCTCGTTAAATCATGTCTTCTTGTTCAATTTCTTCACAAACTTCTTGAGATCTGTGTAGGAAAGGTTCTAGAATTCATCATGCCACAAGTTGGTCTCCCGCACTCGTGGATGGGCTTGTCGTCTAGCTTGCGCTTCCGCCCACTCTCCTTTGGTAGGCCGTTCAAGCCGTTCACAGTGTCTACAACGTACAATAATTTTGGTCTAAATTTGTACAATGGAAATGTTTAGGACTAAATTGAGAAAATTGAAAAGTTTAAAACTTTTAAGACAATTATACTTGAGTCTTCCCTTTGACATGATGGTCATTATTATCTTTTGTTTGTCCCTTGAATCGGGGCTAACAAATTGCTGAGCAGGAATGGTCCCTCTCACAGTATAACCCTCAGGCTTAGCGTGGACTCTCTTAAGTCCACTCAACCGCAGCTTGAGTTTTCAATTCAATCATTCAGTTAATTATATAACCGGGCTGGTTGGAAACCTAAGTAAGACATGGGAGTTTGTCTTATTTCTGCAAATGAACATAGGACTTCACTATGCTATATCAATCTAATGCTTTTCGTACCTTCTCTTCCAAGCGACAGACCACAGTGTTACATTTAATTGTGGCGTACTAACATTGAGTATGATGACCCCGTAGCTCGTAGGGGAGGCCGTAGGACAGTAGAGCCTCGCAAAGAAAGAGTGCCGTGTTGTCGCTTGCGGATGAGAGGGTGTTGCTACTGAGGAGGGCTTGAAGAGCAGCAGCACTAGTGTCGAAACCGTAGTGAACAGGACGCCTTGGAGGGAGATCGTTAATTAGCGCTCGCGAAGAGAAAAACTCGAACTTCCCTGAATCTCCCACACCTCTCTCTCAAACCAGGAAGAAGCCTCCATTAAAAATGATCCAGGGTCTCCATTAAGCATGTTGATTTCTTTCTCATTTGTTTCCCTTTCGCTTCCCCAACCATTCACAAGATTACATGGCTAGCTTATTCGTTTCCTTTTGTTAATTCCAGCAGCAACCACCTCCCAGAAATGCTTTGATTCTTTCCCTTCTGTTGATTTCTTTCTTTTTATTTTGTCTCTTTCTTTATGTGTTTTCTTTAAAGTCAGAGACCGCAGCGTTGCATCCGACTGCAGCAAACTAACCTTAAATACAAAATTGGTAGGAGAGAGTGCCGGGTTGCCCCTGAAGACGCCTTGAACAGCGGAGCACCAGTGTCGAAACCGTAATGCAAAGGACGGCTTGGCTTGTTAATTAGAGGTCGAGGAGAGAAAAACTAGTACTTCTCTGGATCTTCCCCACCTCTCTCAAACTAAGAAGAAGCCTGTTTGTAAAAAGAATCCATGGTCTCCATTAAGTAAATGAATTCTTTTCTTATTTGTTTCCCTTCTGCTTCCCCAAAGGCCAGCTTTTTTGTTTCCCTTTTGTTGGTCCCAGCTGCCCCTACCACAAATGCTTTGACTGTCTCCCCTTCTTTTTAGTTTGTCTCTTTCTTTATGTTATTTCTTTCCTTTCCAAGCTGTACTCACTGTTTGATATCTTGCCAAAATTCACCGATCTTGCCTGCACGCCTTCCTTTATCTTCAGACGGGAGCCCATTATCTGGGAAAAATTCTAAATAATGGTGTTCATATATTTTTTTTTTAAATAATGGCATAAAGTAGACTTTGTTTTAAACAAGGATGTAAAGCAGCTATATCAGTCTCAAAAAATTTCTTAAGCTCACCAACTAGTCAAGCATTTTTACTTTTTCTATTTTTTTCCAAGTAAACTCAAAAAATATATAAGTAAAAGGCTAAAACTTAGAAAAAAAAAAAAGATAATAAATACAAGTGGAGAGCTGGCATCCCTCTCCCACCTATAGCCACCACCCCATCACCCAACCATGGTCGATGAGGTCACCAATGCATGGGCAAGGCCAATGATGCCCAATGGCCGAGCAGATCTAGGGGAGGGCCCATGATCCTTTTCAAAGCGCCAGCCCTTTGCTTGCATTTTATTTTTTGTGTGACATCCAATGTGGCATCCCAAAAATTCAAACCATCCTCTAGAGAAATTAAAACCTATAATTAGGTAATGAAATTACTTATGGTCTATGTGCTAGCCATTAGTTTTCTTAAGGCTAGGTGTTATTGTACTTGTGTTTATGAATTTTGAATTTAGGACTATAGGATAAATTAATAATCTATGCTTGCCCATGTACTTTATAAATTAAATTTCAATGAACAAAATGTCCCAAGACTTTGGCCAAGATGAAAATGGAAATTTGGAAATATTTATAGGAAGGAATTCAAAAAAAAAAAAAAAGGAGAAAAGAGGGTTATTTTTAAAATGGGCCTTGGACCCATTGGCCTAGAGCTTGGTGGGCCAAGCTTGTTGGCCCATTAGGGCCCAAGAGGAGGATTCGACCAGCCCAAAAGGGAGTGGCCGGATGGGCCTAAGCCCAAGCCCACTCAAATTCAAATTTAAAACCCAATATGACAAGTGGCAAGGAGAAGGCCATGCATTGGCCATGGTAGAGGCAAGGTAATCATGAGCTTTAGGGGATATAAAAGGGATTAGGAGAGAGAAATGGCCGGCTACTTGCTCCATTTCGTCCAAAGAGAGGGTGAGAAAAGAGAGAGAGTTTGAGAGAAAGGGAGAGAAGCCGAGAGGGAAGGAGGCGGAGCCGGAAGGGGTGCGCTGTTCGTTCGCCGTCCGATCGTCGCCGTTCTTCGTCGTTGGTTCACCTTTAAGGCAAGTGGAGTCCATAACTTCCCTTGCATGTTTGTTGTGGTGTTTGCATGTTAGATCTTAGGTGTGATTTGGGCGAAAAACCGAGGTAAGGGTTGGATGTGTTCAAGCTATGTGACTGTTTTCGTTCGGTTTGTGGTAGTCAGTATCTTAGTCGAGCTTGCATGTGTATTTGGAGTGCGATTTTGGCTTCGGTGCCTTCATGAAAGTTGAATCTAACATCTTGTAGTATGACATACTCGAATTTCATGGAAAACGATGGTGATATGTGGGGTCAGAAGCTCTGTTATACGGAGACCTCAGATCTGCGAAATCTTCACTGACCTTTTGTTGATTTCTTGGTTGCATGTTGATTTCTGTTGGAGATCTCACTTTTTTGTCTTCTTGAAAGTTGTAGGAAACACCTTAAGCTACAACATACTCGAATTTGAAGCAAAAATAACAAGTATAACTTGGTGAGTCGGTTAGATCTTGGAGATGGTTGATTCTGGTGAGGTGTACCGAGACACCCGAGACTTCATGGGTTAAAATGGTGACCATAATCTGGTTATTTGACCTAGATCCCTTCATGAAACTTGTAAAGGACACATTTTTACATAACATACTTAAATTTCAGAAGGAACGAAAGAGATTTGATGGGTGAAATCTAAGAAATACGGAGAAGTGTGTTCTGGACGTCGCGGTAGTGGTTCCAGAAGCTTCGTAGGGCTATGGAGATTAATCTAAAAGGAATTTGGCTTAAAGTTCTTAATGAAAAAGGTGAGAAAATGTGTTGGCTATCACCCTGTAAAGTTTAGTAATTTTTGGAGACCGAATGGATATTTTAATTAAATTAATTCGGAAACTGTGCAGTGGGTTTAAATCCGAGAATTTTAGGATGTTTTTGGAGGAAATTGTGAAATTATAAGAAATTCAATTTGGCCATGAATTTTATATGAAATTGTGATCCTATTAGTGATTGTTGAATATTATGATTTTGGGAAAATCATAAATATTAAATATTTATTTATGAAAATAAATAAATATAATAAAATAATAAAATAAATAATAAAATAATAAAATAATAAAATAAAATGGATTTTTATTTGGCCATGGATTCAATTCCATTTGTGTGGCACTTGTGTGATGAGGTCTTTGTACATGCATTAAATTGAAATGCTTATGTGATTAAGCTATGACATGTGCATGACATGTGAATTGAAATGCTTATGTGATTAAGCTATGACATGTGCATGACATGTGAATTGAAATGCTTATGTGATTAAGCTACGACATGTGCACGACATGTGAATTGAAATGCAAGTGTGATATGTTTGATGCCATGCCAAATTGCCATGTTAAATTGAGATAAAAGATAAATGTGGATGAGAATGAGGTTGTGGTGGAGGATGATGTCTGGTGGCCGAGTGGCATAATTCCAGAGATTCCCTAGGAGTTTCAGGATGCTCGGAATGTGGGGGGCCGGAAGTCCGGTTGTATCTTGGATACATGCCCGGAGATTCCTCGCGACACCAGGATTGGGGTGCGGGATGCCCGGCTAGAAGGGTAAAGGCCGGATGTCCGGTTGTATCTTGGATACATGCCCGGAGGTTCCTCGTGATGCTAGTTGGGATGCGAGATGCCCGGAATGTGGGGGGCCGGATGCCCGGTTGTATCTTGGATACATGCCCGGAGGTTTTTCTCGCATGAGATGCGAGTGTAAAATATGAGATGAAATTGATGAATCGAGGAAGGGTGATGTGGTGATCAAATTTAAAGATAAAGATGAAAATTAACTTATGGCATGATATGGTATGATATGCATGATGATATGCATGATGATGGTGATGATGATGTGATATGATATGATGATCACCCATGGTATGATATGCATGATGATGGTGATGATATGTGATGTGATATGATGATCACCCATGGTATGATATGCATGATGATATGCATGATGATGGAGACGATGATGTGATATGATATGATGATCACCCATGGTATGATATGCATGATGATATGCATGATGATGGAGATGATGATGTGATATGATATGATGATCACCCATGGTATGATATGCATGATGATGGTGATGATATGTGATGTGATATGATGATCACCCATGGTATGATATGCATGATGATATGCATGATGATGGATACGATGATGTGATATGATATGATGATCACCCATGGTATGATATGCATGATGATATGCATGATGATGGAGATGATGATGTGATATGATATGATGATCACCCATGGTATGATATGCATGATGATGATGATGATGATGATGATATGGGATGTGATATGATGATCACCTATGATAATATATGCATGATGATGCATGATGATGATGTGTGATGTGACATGATGATCATCCATGGTATGATATGCATGATGAAATGCATGATGATGACAATGATATATGATATGCCATGATGATGATGATATATGATGTGATGATGCATGATACGCATGATTACAAGGTAAGTGATGCTTGCAACGTGTGATGATATGCATGATGCATTGGAATGTTATTGGATTTCCCTATCTGCTGAGTGGTTGTACTCACCTTTTTGACCAACATTTCAGATTAGTAGATGGTTTGAACGGTTGGATATAACCGTGAGAAGGAGGATAGCAAAGAAAGGAGCTTTTGGACGCCGACACTGATCGATGGACTTTAAGTGTATGACTGTTGGAGGAAATGTCGGTCATCTTTTGGAGTGTAGCCGAATATAGAAGACTACGGCATTTTGATGTACCGATGAACAATGTCCATCTGATTTAAGTAAATAAAAAGTGTACGGCTTTTACCTAAATGTTTAGTAAGTGTGCATCGTTTTTTGAATATAGGGAAGGGAGTTGTTGGATGTGCTTCCGCATATAAATTGCGCAAGGGACCGATGAAAAAAAAAATGTAAACCCCTAAGTTGTATGGACCCGCTATAATTGAAATGGTATCAGAGTGACATGTTAATAAGGAAAATGAAAAGTAAGCGAACTGTGGTGACCCTAATCGGATCGGGGGCCGTCGAGGGGTGCCACATCCAAAATCTTAGACAACCCTCAGATAGGTGATAGTCACCGAACCGTGGCTTTGCTTTTATTTTATAAGCATTGATTTGTATTTGTTCATTTGGAATAGTATTTCAATTTTATCCTTTGAACCAAAAGTATGGGATTTGATCTTGCATAAGAATTATATGCGCTAAAAATTAAAGAATTAGAACTTGAGGATATTGAGCAGGCCGTAAGAATTTGGAATATATATGTGTGTGTGTGTGTGTGTGTGTGTGTGTATACTTGTATAAAGCAATCTGAATTTTTGTTATTAAATTAAATTTGATAGAGATAAAATACTATATATATATATAAGGAAATTAGGGCCTTATTTCATGGACTCTTGGGCCTAAGAATTCAGGCCCAAGCAGGCCCAAGAAATACCCCAAGGGTGTCACACGAACCAAGAAGGGGAGGGGGGAGTGCATGTCCTCCAACACTTGTCTTCAATGTTGCCACTTGTTCTCTTCTTTTGCCACTTGTTCTCCTCATGAGAACACTTGTCTCTTACATGCAAAAATGGGAGCATGCAAGGGTTTTATTCAACCAAAAAGGAAAAGGGGAAGTGGGCGGATAGAGAGAAAGGGAAGTGAGCCGAGGAGAGAGAGAGGGAAATCAAGAGAGAAAGAGAGCAAGCGTGCAAGAGAAGAAGAGGAAGAAGGAAGAGCTCGTTCACCACCGTTCCTTCACCGCTTTGCCCGCCATTTGTCGCTGTTTTGTGCTTAAATTCAAGGCAAGTGAAGTCTTAAAACCTACTCTTTGCATTGCTGTGTGTATGTGTAGTAGATGGTAAGTCTCGGTTGTGGTAGATGAGATGAGATTTCGGAACTTTGAAGAGAGATTCATTGGTCATGCATGCTGTTTTTAGAAAGACCAGTCCAACCGTCCATGAGATTGTGTGTTGCATGTGACTTTTTAGTCGGAATCTTGCTTTGATTTCTTCATAAAAGTTGTAGAGAACACCTTGAAGAACAACACACTAAAATTTGAGGCAAAACGAACAAGGAATGGTCAGTGAAATAATTTTTCTTTGAGGAGACTAGATCTGGAATTTGTTGTGCAGACCTTCAGTGGTTTCGTGGTCTGTAAAGTAACCTTCTTGTGAAAATATCACTTTTTTCTCTTAATGAAAGTTTTATTATACTTCTTGAGGTATAACATATCAAAAATTTGGAGGAAATGAACAAAAATAAGTAGGTGAAACCGTTGTTTTTTGAAGAAATTGGATCTGGGAAAAACGCTACTTCAACCTAGTATGATTTCGGGATTTTTATAAAATCATACAGTTAAAATTTGATTGTGTGTCCTTAATGAAAGTTGTAGGTAATATTTTGAGAAATAACATACTGAAATTTCAGAGTAAATGGACCAGTGATGATCAAGGAAACTATTTTTTCTTCAACATGGGTAGATCTAGAAAACGATACCGAGAATAGGAGAAGTAAATCGATTTTATCTTTTAATCCAGAATGGATTGAACTACTATTTCTTCATGAAACTTGTACCTCTAGGTCTTATATACAGCGTGTCCAAATTTCATAATTTTCTGAGTTTATTTAAGGGTTTAATCGAAATTATTTTCAAAACTGTGCATGGATGATGTTAAAACCCTTTTTCGGTGATGCATGAACCTGTACGTATTCTGTGAAGCCTTGTTTGATATGGTGTTCTTTATGAAATGTTTTTTCTTAGATTTTATCTACAATGTGTTAAATTTTCAAAATTAATTTCCATCGTTTACTAATTTTCCAGAATTTTTCATAAACAGCACGCATTATGTTTAAGTTGAAAAACCATTCTATTTACAGGTTATTGATTTACTAGATAAATTGTGATGTATTGGATTATCATTCATGCAATAATGTGGTGACATTCACGCATATCATATGATTTTAAAAATGGCTAATTCCAATCATTGGCATTATTGCATCAAATGACATGTTGAAATTGAGATACATGTATAAATGTAAATTGGGATGGTAACAAGACCGTTGGAGGTGTGAGCCAACGATGCCCCAGGAGTGTCGGGATGCCCGGTGGTATACGGTACATAATTCCAAGGGAGGCCTAGTGGTATGTCAGTACATAATTCCGGAGGGCAAGGGTAACCATTTTCATGGCGAGCCCCAGAGATTTCTCCGGGAATGTCGGGATGCCCGGTGGTATATGGTACGTAATTCCAGGGGAGACCTGGTGGTATGTCAATACGTAATCTCGGAAGCCTCGGAGGTGTGTGCCAAGGGGATACCTCGTGATGCCAGTTGGGATATGAGATGCTCGGAGTGTGTGTGCGGGATGCCCGGAGGTGTGTGCCGAAGGTTCCTCGCGATGCTAGGTTGGATGCGAGCAATAAATTGTGGGATGCAAACATTGATCCTTGGAAAGAAAAACTGATGAGATCCTTGTGAAAGATAAGAATTGAAAGTGAATCATGTGCATGAGTGTATGCATACACCCATATAGCATGATGCGTGATTTACTTATGAAAATAAATTGATGCTATTTGACATTGAGAATGTGATCATGAAGGCTTGAATGGATCTCATGGTGATGCATGCTTAATAGCATGGATGATACGAATCATGGTGATATATACACGATGGTATAGCAAGATATGCATGACTGCATGGCAATATATGCACGATTGCATGGTGATGTGTGCTTGATAGCATGGATGATAAGAGTGCATGGTGGTATATGCACGTTGTATGGTGATATATGCATGAATACTTGATGATGAGTGCATAGTGGTATATGCAAATATGACATGAGTATGCATGAATGATTGATAATAAGTGCATTGTGGTATATGCACATATGGTATGGGTATGTATGAATGCTTGATGATGATGGATGATGATATACGTATGATTGTGAGGTGAGGTATGCTTAATATGCATGAATGATATATGCTTTGTTATGATGCCTTAATTGTTCTGTTTGACGCAATGAGTAGTTTTGTGGATCTTTACTGCTGAGTGGTTGTACTCATCCTTTTTGGGGAATAACATTTCAAACTAAATAAGATACCTCTACTGCCACTGCTACCACTAGATGGATCAAGTAGTTGAATATGACCGCGAGGAGGAAGATAGTAAAGGAAGGAACTTTTGGATGCCAACACTTATCGATGGACTTTAAGTATACGACTATTGGAGGAGATGTCGGTCATCTTTTGAAGTATAGCTGAGTATAGAAGACTACGGCATTTTGATGTACCGGTGAATGATGTCCATCTGGTTTAAATAAATAAAAGTGTACGGCTTCTACCTATAAATATTTAGTTGATGTGCATTGTTTTCTAAATATAGGGAAGGGAGTTGTTTAGATATGCTTCCGTTATATAAATTGCGCAAGGGACCGATCTAAAAGATATAAACCCTCAGGTTGTATGGACCCGTTGCAATTGAAACGATATCAGAATGAGATGTTATTAGGGAAAGTGAAAGGTAAGCAAACTATAGTGACCCTAACGGATCGGGGGCCATTCGAGGGGTGACACATTTGTGTTGTCTTTCTTTTTTTAATTTTATTCTTTTTTCATTTTTCTAATTTGTCTTTTTGTGGAAAAAAAAATAGATAAGGAAAAAAGAAAGCAAAAAAGGAAAGAAAAAAAATGTACATGATGAAAATGCCCTTGACCAGCTAATGAGGTTAAACCCGTTTCTGATATTAACATGGCCATTTGAAGACCTTATTTAAAACAAGATTCAATTTAGGTCCTTATTTAAGAAAATGAAGGCACTTCAAACCTTTAATTGAAATAAGATTCACTTCAAGTCTTAGTTTGAGAGATTAAGGGCATTTCGGACCTTTAGGTGGAATTTTCCCCTATTATTTACGAGAGAAGAATTCCTTCGCCTTCTCCTCCTCTTGACTGACCGTGATTTATTTCCAGATTTTTCCTTTTCAAATCTGCTCATGTGTCCTTGTTCTAGGCCAGGCTCGCGCGGGCTTGGTCGTAAAAGTTCAAATGAGTTTAGAGCCTAACCCCTCTCCTTAGTCTAAATAAATTCATTTTGTATATTGGGCCAAAAATCACTATATAAAAATGTTCCTAATATCAGAATGCAATGTGATTGCATCGTTATGTGATATCGATATTTTGATTTAGGGGTCAAGTGTTGAAGTGAATAACTATTTTATGAGCCAAAATTTAGGAGTCAACTGTGATCTCAAATTTGAGGATTGGCCATCTAAAGAACTAACCTTGATCTTCACACTGCAGCCCCACTTGAATTTCATTTCAACTTAATCATCCGTGCTCGTATGCTCGTCATCATCATAGCCGCATTTCATCGGCTTAGTAGCCTCAGATCCAAGAGCTGTTTCCTCCTCTGCAACTCTCGTATTGTTCTGAATTAATTCTGCAGTACTATTTACCTGGAGTTCATGAAGGATCCTCCATGGCCTCCTCTAAATCCTTTGATTCCAGACTGCAATGTTGGGCTATGATGTGAGCGAAGCAACATCGGATGATTCACGTTCTTGCGTGGCAGATACAGAATTGGAGAAGCTATGACTACCGTTACGGCTACTGTAGATATTGAACTCCTATCTCATGTCTGGTTAAAAGACCGAATTCGCATAAGAAGAAGCAGAGAATGGAACAAGAGGTCATAATCGGGCCCATTTCTTCCATATTCGATTCTCAAACCAGCAGCTCTTCTTCTCTCCCAGAATCTGCCAAGTTACAGAAAGAAGCAATCTCTGCGCGGTAGTTCGACCTTAGCTATCCTCAAATGGCCTCGATTGAAAAGTACAAATTAAAATTGGGAATTTTTAATACGAGCAAATAACTTACGCATTGGTAACCGCAATAATAATTGTTGGTATATAATTAAATTAGGGTGTACTCTTGGAATTAACAAAAGATATTGGTACTGTTCAAAACCTAGCAAGATAAATATTGGTAAGTGACCAAAATCGTTTTGTGCATCTTAACTTGATTAAAATTGTTACATCAATCAAATTTAAGTTGGTAATCTCGAACAAAGTTAGGAACTAGAGGTAAGCAGCCATTAATCTTGAAAGTTTAACTAAATATCATCATTTGTCAAAAATTGTTGGCAAGTTATTTACATGTGACTAGGACTAGATAAGCAAGATACCAGTCACATTTTGGTTACCAACGGCATTTGATAGTTATCAACCATGTTTACATTGTATTGAACTCTATTCCGTGTTTAGGAGTTACAAAACGCTAGCACTCTGCCAAACATCTTGGAATCTCGGGCCAAATCATTGGTAATGTAAGACAACTAGATCCTATTTTCAACCCAAGGGAAAAAGCTACAAAAAGTCTTAAAATATACACATTGTGACATATTTATCCCAAACTTGTGCTTATGTAAATTGAGGTAAATGTGTCACAGTAGTATGATATTAAAATTTTTAGTGTTAAAAAAATAATTTTGGGCAAATCTGTCACATAAGTATAAGACTAAGATTTCTTGTGTCACAGAATTTTTTGGGGGTAAATGTGTTTACGGTGAATATAATTTAGAGTTTTTTATGGCTCTTTCCCTTTTGACAATGGAAATAAAGAGGTTCGATATCATGTGAGAGCTATGACATGGACCCAATAAACCCAATCCCAAACATACATAACTATACCAAATCTAAACCTACGAAGGCTCTTCGCCGAGAGAGATTAGAATTCACAATAGCGACTTCAAAATTTTGTCTCTCTTTGCCATTTCATTAAGCAATTACAAAATAGCCTGCAATGGCCCTTTCCCGCCATTTTTTTAATGATCCAAAAAGAGATGAATTAGCTCCTAAGAAAAGATCGCTTTCTAGATAATCAGACGCATTAAAAAGACATTTATATACTTAAGTATGCCGATAATTTACTATTTAATATATCATTGAGAACTTTTGTGTAAATTTGACCAAAATATTGTAGAGAAATTTATCAAAATCATCTCTATAACATTTCAAATTTTACGGTCGAGAAAATGTTATGTTACTTTATCAAAAACATTTATTTTTTTTTAAAGAAACTGAACATTTGAAGGGTGTATGCACTGGTGCATACTTTATATAGGAGAAAATGTCCCATTGTTTTGGTATTTTGTATAATTTGAAATATGATTTTCCTTTCAAGTAAAAATCATTATGCCCCTCCTTTTTAAGAGTGTCCAAATCGAAGTCCTGAGATTTTTATCATTAAACAATGTACATATTTCATCATACTAGCCCGTGAAATTAATTGGCGATGATGATCCCATCGTGATTTTCATTGGCAACGATCCCTAAGCCGCTAGCGGAATCTCCGTTAAGGACACCGAACTTGAAGGACACAAGCCATCTTTTTAATCGTTGCATAAAAATGGATATACATGAGCCATCTTTGGAAAGCAGCGCCTTCAATTCGCCTAAGCTTTTCGACAACCATGAGGAGTTTCACCATGTGAGTTGCCATGAAATTCAATGTCTTTAGAATGTTGTGGGGATCGAAAGAAGAGATAAAAACTTCCAGTAAAGCGTATTGACGGTACTGCGTGTGGACATTGTGTAAGAATGAGATATAAGTGGGACAATGGATAATTTTGCATTAGTTTTTTTCTTGTGGCTAACGCATTTGAGTATGTAATGTGCCATCTCAAATTCCATTTTGAATGGAAGAGGCGATGTTGAGTTATCTATAACTCAATATTCACTCGCAAGTGGTCGGCAATATGGTATGGCAGCACGGTATACTCCTTTTAGGGGACATGAGTTGAATGGGCCAAGTTGTTATCAATAGCATCAAAGTTGGACCCTAGTAAATGTGTGATGTGGATGAACTAGGCCCATTCTCGATTCTACAAGGGCAGGGAGTGTGGTGAGAGGGCTCGAACAAGGTGCAGCTCGTAACATGCTTTTAAGATGGCACGCTAGGCAAAAATGGACCGGGCCACACATCAGATACTTGGATATATGTCACGACCTGAGTTAGCCATAATTCGAAGATCAAATTGAATGAATGAATGAATAATTTAGTTCCAAATGAGGTATACAATTGTTTTTGTTTATGCACATAATTAAAACTCCAAAACAGAAGATACACCCTTGAAGAAACCTTTGAAAGTGCTAATCTACATGTCCTTGAACTGCAAACTCGACCAATCTGTAAAATATTTTGGAGTAAGCCTAAATTTGATAAACGAAAGCTCTAGGTCTAAAGCAAGATATCTACTCACCACTCATCCTGATAGCACAACAGCATAATACAATCAGCAAGTAACATCACATACCACTGTCGATAGGGAAATCAACATATTATTGGAGTTTATTTAAGATAATGCAATCCATGTGTTATGCATAAATAACTACAATGCACACAAAACGTGTGCAAATACCCATAGAGTAGCTGAGCTATATGCACCGATGGATATTCATTCCCTAATTGGTACATGAAAGATTTATGCCGATTAACAGAGCATCATCACCACCAAGTCATGAGGGACGGATTTATAGACACATCTTTAGTAAAACAGGCCTCAAAGATAAGTATGGATGGTCCACCATTGGCTTGCTCCTACATTGGGAGGCCTGCCAACTTTGTCTAATCACCATAACGAAAGAGCCAAATGAAATTGCTGAACTTTCACGCCTTCTGCATGCAGGTTAACTTGGTCCACACTTCAGAAAAATAATCACCGATTGCCGGCACAATTTCCTGACTTAGGTGAGAGTACCTGAAGATTAGCAGACAATGCAACTGAAAAATAATATATTAAGTAGCTATATTTCAAGACTGTACGACAAAACTGATTTCAATGAAATTAGGAGGGTCGCATAAGAGAAGTAATATATGTCATTTCTCGGTACAAGATGACGAAGACATGCACAATCGGCAAGAGTCGAGCATGAATAAAGGTTGAACTTCACATACACAAAGATTCATTTGAACTACCACAATAGTACCATACTTTCTCGCTCAACCAAACCTCAGAAGATGGATTGCATTGCAAAATGGACTACCTCTGGCATTATGCTTTAAACGTAATAAAGGTTGAACCTCACAAAAGTAACTAGTTAGAAAAATGTATTGCCAGGAGCAGTACCTCAATTCCTTTTCTCATATTAATTGGCCAAAGCTTGAAAGAACCAACCCAAATGAGACTTTCTCACTAGCAAGCCTTTGTGATTTTACAAATGCAGCAAGTGACAAAGGCAAATGCATGTACTTGAATGCAAACACAGGCAAAATCAAGACACCTTATGCAGAAACACCAGATAATACTGTCAAATCTCCACCTGGATGAAATTTTTCTGAGGATGAATTCTAGATGAAAACCCTAAGCAATGTCCTGCAGCTCACTGTTTGGTAATATTGGTTGGATTTGGTCACTTGCAATGAGCAATCCCTTGGAATGGCAACCAGGATGACACTAGCTTGCTTAGCCAAACTTTGGGGCCTTAATGTTGCAGCCTTTGACTTTAGAGTGATAGTCGCACAAAGTAATCGACCACTGGTGATATGATTTTTGGCTTAGTAACTAATTTTAGATTCTCAACTGCCCAACTGTTAATTATGTAAGATTTTTGGCTTAGTAACTAATTTTAGATTCTCAACTGCCCAACTGTTAATTATGTAAGAGCCAAGTGGCTCAACCCTGAGTTTGTGAGGCGAGAGACTTCGCATGCAAATGTGACCAAACTGTAACCGCATGCCTTGGAATTCTATCCTGATATAATGTTGAGGAGTGCTGATCCGACATGAAACAGGATTTACTTGTCAAACGTTGTGTCCAGAATGTGCAGAGTCTGCTGCATCTCTGGACATAAACAAGAACACGATTAAAAGAATGTTGCATGTGTGGACAGTGCCATAGCCAGGCCATACTGGAAAAGGGTACAGATATCGAGCCAATAATCATTCTTCTGGTATGGAAAGAGCCTAGCCCTGATCAAGATACCAAGCTTGCTAGTTGCTGAACGACCACAGAATTTCCAACTAACAGAGACCTTTATAATTCTTCCAATTCAATGACTTCAAAAGATTTATCACTCTCAGACATCTCGTTAGCAGAATTAACTATACAATTTTAGAAGTCCAAAAACTGTTGAGATTACTTACCAATGCCTGAATTCATTGAAATGCTCCAGGATAAACAAGATGCATGAATTCGTCAATGTTGTCGCATGGAAATCTTTGAAGAGTTCATATATATTTGAAATAGTTTCCATAAATATTTCGCTTTAGTGCAATGATAACCTGTGCAATGATAGGCTCGCAGAATCGCTTTAGTGCTTCAATGAGATACTGATCAGCAGCTCTAAGAAGTTCCGGTGCAAGCTCTGGCGTAATGTCAACTGATCCAGAGTACATAAACCTGTACCAGTAAAAGGATCTAGCGAATTAGAGAGGAAAGCAAATAGGCCTGTTGCACTGACCTCATCATCAACTCAAAAGTCTCCCATCTTATGTTTGGAATCTCTATGCTAGTTGCATCCTTCTCCTGTAAGTAAACATAATTGGTCAAGGTAGCACTATAAATCATCGAAGAAGAAAAAATTACTTAGTTGCATTGCTAGACACCCAAATTTAAATGGTAATAATTGTCATTATTGTCTAGACAATCGCTATGCTTCCGGAAATTTGCTAAGTGGTCCCCTAAACTTTAATGTTAATTGTTTTAGTCCCTATACTTCGTATAGTGAAGACGGTCCTTCAGTCCTACTCAGGTTAGGGTTTTCAAAAAAATATCCGATGGGGCAGTGGCTACCTCAGCGATACAACCTCATCTAACTCAAAAAGAAACTAACAGAAGTTGGATGGAACGTCGCTAACATACAAAGTAGAGGGACTGAAATCACCAGAAACTCCCACAATATAGGGAATAAATTAGCAAATTTTCCCTAATTGTTACTTCCATATTCTAGTAATATGGAAAAAGATTGCAATGTTGAGCTTCAAGCTAAATATCCTCCATTCTTAGAACACGAGCAACATGCCACTCAACTTACAACCCGGTCTAGAGCATCCCTATACAATAACTTCTATTGTTACAAAAAGGTTCATCAATCATGCGCAGGGGACGTGGCTCTTTATGTCAAGTTTAACGACACAACTTCGTGCAATGGAGTACTCCAGCTCAATTTTAGGATAGTTGGGTAGAGCCTCCTGCAGCACATTTAGAGTCTACCAAAACATAAGAGGATGAACCCAAGTTGAGAAGGAATTTTCTCATTGGGTTATCTTATTTGGTGATACTGCAACAATCTCGGCATTAATTGTACAGATCCTAGCAGTAGCAGGACACATTTTTTTGTCTACTTGGATAATTATTGTTAAATATGATATGAGAGTTGCCAATGAGGAGAATGACTTAGACTTACATGGCCAGTGAATTCTCCTCTCTGTAGCTTCCGAAAGCCACCAATAGTTATAAAATCTGACATGTTATCCTGTGACAAATGAAGAAAATCCATTAGATGATGCAGGAATGTTGTCAACAGCCACTCGCTTCAAGAGTAGGATTTGAGTCTTAGTCCAGAGAAGTTTCTGACCATTCAATACCTCATTGTCCAATAAAGTATGAAGAGCACATGCAGCAACATCCTGCAATGATTCACTTTCTGAATCTAGAAGTTCCTGTTGGAATTTGTGATCCAATTCTAGAAACTTCAAGATAGATTTGAGCTAGAAAATTCAAGAAAAATTCTAGAATTGTCTACAAGCTCGTGTGTTCTAAAAGTGTCATCTTATGTTACTATGATAGCTATTTGTAGAGAAGTCTAGAGACTTCCTCCACCTACTTTGGCAGCCTATATAAAGGAGCAAGTGCTCCATATTTTGGGTAAGGGAGCTAACCATAAAAACCACACTTCATGCTCCCTCGCCAACACTTCAACTATTGTAAAATTATTTTCATAAATTAGTTAAACTATCATTGTCCCATAAACCTTCTCAAAATATCCTATCTTTGTCCCTTGTCCATCATCTACAAATTATATCATACACTTGCACACATCACTAACCAAAAATTATAACTACTACCAAAACCATACTTCCGCTACGCACACATCCAAAGTTTTTTAACATGGTATCAGAGCCACGTCTTTGGTTGGTGTTGGGCATTTTTCCTCACCATCCCCAACTAAAAAAGACCAGAGCCCGAGCGAGAGCCAACAGAGCTAGAGCCGAAGCCAAAGCCAGAATCAAAGGCCAAAGCCCGAGCGAGAGCCAAGAGAGCCAGAGCTGGAGCTAGAGCCAGAACTAAAGCCGGAGCCAGAGCCAGAGCCAGAACCTACGAGAGCCAAAGCCCGAGCCCGAGCTAACAACTACAACTAAGAACAATTTGATGCCCCAAGACATATGGGACATCATTAAAGAAAAGGGATCGTGGAACGAAGATGGAATAAAAAGCATGGGACATATTACAAGAGAAATTTCAAGGTACGTTCGAAGCTTTATAACACAAATCCGAAGTATCCTGAAATTGGATCAAGGGGGAATGTTGGAATTTGTGATCCAATTCTAGAAACTTCGAGATAGATTTGAGCTAGAAAATTCAAGAAAAATTCTACAATTGTCTACAAGCTCATGTGTTCTAGAAGTTTCATCTTATGTTACTATGATAGCTATTTGTAGAGAAGTCTAGAGACTTCCTCCACCTACTTTGGCAGCCTAGATAAAGGAGCAAGTGCTCCATATTTTGGGTAAGGAAGCTAACCATAAAAACCACACATCATGCTCCCTCACCAACACTTCAACTATTGTAAAATTATTTTCATAAACTAGTGAAACTATCGTTGTCCCATAAACCTTCTCAAAATATCTTATCCCTGTCCCTTGTCCATCCTCTATCAAATATAAACTATACCATGTTTCCGCGCTCAATTAAATTTTTAACAGTCCCAGTAATGCCAGTAACCTACCCTCATGGGCAATACCAACCTGGGTGTCTGAGTTCTGAAATTAAAAATGTGTTTCCCATAGTGAGTACAGTGAATCTCACAACAAACCCAACCAAAGAGCTTCTTTCCTCCAAGCAAATTTATTGCTCATTTTCTTGCAGTCAGAAAGCAGATAATGAAGTTCAGAGGGAGAACAAATTGAACTACCCGATTTATCAGCAAGTCATGGCTAAGTATTCCATGAAACTGCAAGATGACAATGAGTTCATGTCCAGAAGTTGAAAAGGTTGATTGAATTAACAGAAATTAAGCATGCAAACCAAAATGACATCTGCTATGTATTAACCGTACAATAGGATTAACTAGTCATGGTAAAGACAGAAATACAGGTGCAAACCCCCCATTTCCTGAAGTTAAGGATATCATTAAAATCTATGATAACTTCTAAATTTACAAACGCCGGGGAAATCTATGATATTGAAACTATATAGGAAAAGAAAAACATTCATATGAATTTGGCACAGCATTCATATAATTTAGGAGCAGCAATGCAGTAGAGTAAAATGACCAGAGCCTATCTCCACAATGCAGAAGCCGACAAGCGCCTCGCTTCAAGTTTACGAGATCGAAGCATCTCAACAAGTGGAAGAACTGCGCCCCTCCAAACGATAGCCTGTTTAAAGCTTTTCATTAAAATGGACAAGAAGTACACATCGTTGGAGAATGTGAGCAAATCAGCTTCTAGTCACAAAAAACATACAAACAAAACCATTTAGCTTCTTAAGAGAGAGAGCAGCAAAAATCATCCCTTAAGACATTTTTCCAATAACATCTTTTTCACCCTTAGGCTGGGGCACCAAAGTGTGAAATTCGAAGATAAGAAACTTTATCTCAGAGCGGCTTCATATAACTTGACCAGAGAACCCTCTGGATCAAAAGACAGATATGCATTAACCAAAACCTCTGTTGTATTTATTGTACATAACACATAAGCTTTTCTAGACTAATAAATCCACATTTATATATGCTATTTACACACATCAGACTACATAAAATATGCATGCAGTAAGAAAGCTTCTCATGTGTATGATGAAGAAAGTAGACATTACCATTTGTCAAGTTGGGTACTTGTCTTGTTATTAATGCATTTTAAAATATAGTGAAATTTTCAGTACACTTAAGCAGCAGACATTAGCTAGTTTGCTGAAATTTTGAAAGGAAAAAACAATGAGGATCATTTGTAAGGGCTCCTTGGGATGCACGTTCTCACTAAAGAAAGCGATATAAATGATAGTTCTTTAGTGAAATATTTAAAAGACAAAAAACTTCAGAGCAAAGGATATTCGATCTGACGGTGGCCTCTTGTCTGTGTTGGTTTGGTGGAAACTAAGGTGCCACAAGATCGCTTTAACTCCATATCCGAAGCTCTATTGAGAGGTTGGTGTTGGACTGCAAACTATGACTTTTTCCCCAGGGGTAGAATTTGGATCGGATGGGACCCCATGAGAGTCAAGTTTGAAACCTCCTCTCTTACCAAGCAGGCAATTCATGGGAACCTTGAGAGCCTAGACTCTGGGGTGGCTTGCTGTGTTTCTTTTATTTATGGAGATCACTCTTTTACGCTGAGGAGACCGCTGTGGGAAGACATCATCATGAAAAGCACTCATCTCCGAGACACTCCTTAGCTTGTCTTAGGGGGACTTCAATGCTATTAAGGATCCATCGGACCGGGTCGGTGGCTCCGAAGATTGGCTCCCTTGTTTTAATGAGTTTGGACAGTGCTTGGAGCAAGCTGAGCTGGAAGACTTGAGGTTCGTTGGGTTTAGATACACTTGGACTACATCTTCAGGGCATTCTAGGAAAGCAAGGAAGATTGACAGGGTTCTAGTGAATGCCAAGTGGAGCTTGGATCTATCTTACTCAGAAGCCTCCTTCCTTGCTCCTGGAATCTCGGACCACTCGCCTATGGTGGTGAAGATTCTTAATCCGTCTCATAGAAGGAAGCCCTTCAAGTTCTTCGACTTGGATGAAGCACCGGAGTTCAATGAAATTGTCTCACAAGTGTAGAATGCGCCGGGGAATGGTGTCCCTATGTACAAGCTTGTCTCTAAGCTCAAGGCTCTCAAATGTCGACTCAAGCAACTCAACAGAGATTCATTCTCTAATATATCTGCTAGAACTCTTGATGCGGAAGATGATGGAGGCCACTCAAGCGGAATTACAGCTAAATCCCTTTCCGCCGACCTTGCCGAGGTGGAGAAAAGCCAAAGATGTACCTTTGCGGTTGCGCTCCTCGGAGGAGTCCTTCTTTAGGCAAAAGTCCGGGTCAGATGGCTCGGGGAGGGAGATCGAAATACCAAATTCTTCCATCAATATGTCAACAAAAGACAGGTTGAGGAGTCCTCTCCGTCCTCGACTCTTCGGGGAACATCGACGGAGCCACGCACGGTGCAAAGAAGGTTTGTAGAGTTCTTTAAGGACCTCTTGAAGCCGCAAGGGGAGATTATTAGACCTTCGTCAGAGGACTTGAGGGAAGTTATCCAACATCCACTTTCGTTTGATAGCTGCTCTTCTTGCTCAACGAAGAGATGGAGATCCGGAACACTATCTTCTCTTTGCCTAAGGAAAGGCTCCCGGGCGGATGGCTTAGCGGAGTTTTTCAAAGGAAACTGGGACACGGTAGGTCCTTTAGTAACGACTGCAGTGTTGGATTTCTTCAACTCCGGAAAACTCTTGAGGGAGGTTAACAATACCATCTTGGTAATGGTTCCGAAAGTGCTCAACGCTACTTCTGTGGAGGATTATAGGCCTATCACCTGCTGCAACACTATCTACAAGTGTATTACAAAGGTGCTAGCTAATCGGGTGGCCCTAGCTTTGAAGAACACGATAGCATGCTTTTATAAAAGGTAGACGAATTAGAGACAATATATTATTGGCTCGGGAGCTATTCTCTAGCTTCCACCTTGACCTTATCTTCCTAAATGTGCGATAAAGGTGGACTTCGGGGAAAGCATATGATACTGTGGATTGGGGCTTCCTTGAGAATGTGATGCTGGCTTTTGGCTTTCCTCACTCTGTCACTAGCCTAATTATGACGTGTGTTCGCACTCCTAAATTCTCAATTGCTTTGAATGGAGAGCTCCACGGGTTTTTTGCGAGCGGTCGAGGTCTTCGCCAAGGTGATCCCATCTCTCCTTACCTCTTCACTATGGTCATGGAAGTGCTCTCAGGGATCATTCTTAAGCAATCCTCGAGGCCTGATTTCAAATTCTTCTGGAGGTGCAAGGCAGAGGGTCTTTCACATCTCTTCTTTGCAGATGATGTCTTCCTTTTTTGTGAGGCGCACCTTCCTACGGCGACTCTCCTTAAGGAAGCTCTAAATATATTTTCCTCTTGGAGTGGCCTTCGTCCTAACGCGTGCAAGAGTGAAATTTTCTTGGCGGGTGGCAATCCCTCCCTAAGGAATAATATTCTATTGGAGTTGGGATTTCGAGAAGGAAACCTGCCAGTTCGGTACCTAGGGGTTCCCATTATCACTTCGAGAATCAATAAAGCAGACTGTTGTACCCTGGTCAATCGCATCACTGCTAGGGTTCAGTCTTGGACCCACCGCTTCCTCTCTATTGCTGGTCGGCTTCAGCTTATCAGGTCAGTTCTTCATGCTATACAAGCCTACTGGGCTAGTGTCTTTGTTTTACCTACAGCTGTGATGGAACAGATAGAGAAAATTTTTAGACAATTCCTATGGAAAGGTCCAGACCTAGGCAGGGGCGGTGCTAAGGTAGCCTGGGATGACGTTTGCCTTCCAAAGGATGAAGGAGGGTTAGGTGTTAGGAGACTCCAAGATTGCAATAAAGCCTCCATGCTAAAGCATATTTGGATCTTGTTCTCCGACAAGGAAGCGCTATGGTGTAGATGGGTCCACTCCACGTTCTTAAAAAACAAGAATTTTTGGGTGGCTAGGAAGCCAACTTCTGGATCCCGGGCCCTAAGGAAGATGTTGACCCTAAGAAGGAATTTCAGGATGGCCTTCTACTGGAAAATTGGCAATGGCCAAACAACCTCTCTGTGGTATGACAACTGGCACCCTAGAGGGCCCCTGAACCTGTTCTTTTTAGACTCTCTTATCTATAGCTCAAGGCTCTCTAGACAAGCTTGTGTTGCTGACCTCTTCTCAGATGCTGGCCAAGCTCTTAGGTTGGTGCTTCAATCATGGGGGCAACCTCTTCCGACCCTGACGAATGACCCGGATCGTTGCTGTTGGCGAGAAAGCTCTTTGGGCCAATTCACTATGGCATCGGCATGGAACTTCATCAGGAAGAAGAGGACGCGGGTCCACTGGTACTCCTTTGTATGGGACAATGCCATAGTGCCTCGATATCAACTCAATCTTTGGCTCATGGCCAAACGTAGGCTTCCAACCCAGGACCTCCTTTTGGCCTATGGTATTATTGAAAATGCTACCTGTGCGTTTTGCAAGAATGTGCCTGACTCTCTTGACCACTTGTTTTTTGACTGCTGTGTCACGGCTAGCGTTGCTTTCTTTTGGGCGTCCAGATGCAATTTACCCTGGCGCAACAGAGGTTGGGGGGATAATTTCAGATGGGCAACTACCTATTTGATGGGGAGAGATTTCTATAAGTGCATAGCCCAATTTTCATTTGGTGCGTTGTGTCATATCATTTGGAAAAATAGGAATGACATCATCTTCAGAGACCAGCCTCTCTCTATTTCGGCCATTAAGAACCACCTCTTTAAAGTGGTTCGGGACAAGGCTATCACCTTCAGGAACGTCGAAGACAATTTTAGAAACAGAAGGCTACAGAGAAGTTGGAGTCTAGACCCGATTATTTTCAATGGGGACCCGTAGGTCCTTGATCAGACGATGGCCTCCTCTATGCTTTTGTCTCTGCTTGTTAGCTGGTCGACCTAGCCGTGCTTAGTTTGGCCTTGTTGTTGTAGTTGTGCCGCCTCTGCAGCTTTTGTATCTCGTCACCCTTCCACTTCTTTTGTTACTACATTTGGAGTGCAAGTTACTGGTGTCGAGATCTTTTTGTACATTTGGCTTTTCTTAATATATATCTTACCTTTACAACAAAAAAAAAAAAAAAAGTTCTTGGTGATGAGATCTTTTGTACATTTGGCCTTTCCTTAATATAATTCTTACCTTTTACCAAAAAAAAAAAAAAAAAGGGATCACAAGTAAAACAGCAACTCTCATTAGTCACCTTACGAACTGATTTGGCAGCAGCAAATCGTCTAAGTAAGCAAGTTACCACCATCCGGCTCCAAACACAGCTGGAACTGCATTGTAATAGACAAACTTCAAATTTCACAGAGAGAGACAGTAGTTCCCAACATGAAATAGCTGCAATATACAGGTGTTTTAACAACCAAGCAAAAGACATCGCGACCCATGCATAAACCCAAGACATAGTCATACCTGAGCAATCTAATAATAGGTTGCAAACCTCCAGCAGCCAGCACATCTTTCTCTACATTTGAATTTTAGAAGACCAGAACACTAATCAATGCAACCTGCAAAACCAGTGATCACAGATAATTGTGAGTTAAAGTGGTGCAATCAACGAGTCAAGAATCGATAATTAGCACATAAATAGATCAATGAAGCACAATGGCTGTCTGGAAATGTTACTGCCCTAATGTGTATGTCAGCATTGTCAGATTTGAGTATCAATACAATGCTTGGAAAAGCGCCAGAGTCCACAATCTGAAATGACAAGTTACTAATAGTATGGCATATGAAAAATAACAAGCAGCATTTTTCTCTCCCACTAAAGTGTAGAATATTATTTTTAATAAAAATAATAAATATATTATTTCAATTTATGTGTCAAAAATTGTATTTATGAAAGTTCAGGCCGTTAAAATTTAAAAAGAAAAAAAAAATATGCTTGTGCCACAACTTTTGAATAAAGCAAAAGTTAAAACAGAAAAGCAACACACTAGACTTTTTGGCGAGGATTGCTGCATAAGGACAAAATGGAAGTTTTGACTTCCTAAAATGTGACTACCTGATTCCTGTTCTCTTCATTTTTCGAAGTCATCAGGCACAATGCACCCGCAGCTGCTCCTTGCACATATATTTCATCAGCATCTAGCAACTCGACAAGCAGTGGAATGCCGCCTCCCATCCTACAAATTCACCGTATAATCAAGGAAAGATGTGCTAGTAAAAAAACGACAAACAATCACACAAGAATGAAAGCCACAATACCTTACAAGGATGTCGGCGCTGCCATTACCTATACCTAAAACAAGCTTTGTAACCGCCTCGGCTGCTCTTACAATAAGACCCTTCACAGACGGTGAACTAGAGCCTGCTTCGTGCCTCTTCAACAGATAGCGCAGATAGGATATGGCATCATGATTATCTGAGTCATGTTGATGCTCAGGCTGTCAAAACCCAAGAGACACAAAAGAGCACTTGAGCAGAATAAATAGCCTTTGACCAGAATCTAGTGCTTCAAACTTAATCCAAATTTAGACTATAGCAGTTTTAACATTTCCAATTGAAAGAAGACACGAACACTCACCTTAATCGCATCTAACATCTCAAAAAACTTCGGAAGTAAAAAAGATCAGCAACATGAACTACACTCACCTCAACAGCAATAGATCCCAGTACCTCACTCGTCTTCTCGACTTCACGCCGGTGAAACTTCTCGCGGCTGTCACCTTCTCCCAATGGTGGCGCTTCCGAGCGCTTCACTAAAGCAGGAAGCACAGGAATCACTCCATTCTCAACCATCTCGCCCACACATTTCCCTAAACAGCAAAACGCCACATGCATTACGCCGAACACCACACGGACTCTACAGTCTACACTAATGGCACGGCATGACGAGATTCCTCAATCGATCAGCTGATGTCCCGGCAACCGATTAACCTCCACACTGAAAACGGACTCACTCGAAAAGATCGATGTGCAAAAAGGTGCGGTCGAGGAAGCTGACCATCTCGATCGCCGAGCGCACCGAAGTCTTTCGGTCGGCTGCGTGCGTGACCAAGCTCTGGCCCGGCGGCACCCGCTCCGCAGGAGAGCGGAGCGACGCGCAGTGGCCGACGGGCCCCAGCTCCGCCTCCGCCTTGCGCTTCCGGCCTCTCTCCTCCGGCCGGTGGCGGCGGCGGTGGCCAGCGGGGTCGTCGCGGTCGCCGGCAGACTCCATCGGCGACGGCGTAGGGATGGACGTAGAGAGTAAGGGAGAGGTGAGGGAGATGAGAGCAGAGAGTGACGTTGGCTTTCGCTTTTGCCCGTTCCCACCGGATTCGCTCTTCCCCGCTCCTTTTTGCGTTCGTACTGAGCCGGGGCTTGTAGGGCCCACATCCAAATCAGACCGTCACGCTTCGTTGTCCTAAACTATACTGATCACGCCTTAAATACTCTAAATTTTTTTATCCCTAAAATTCCCTAAAATTGACTTTTATGACACAAACACTCCAATTTTTATTTTTCTTTTGTGTCATAAAAAATGCCAAACTTATATAAGTGCGACAGATATACTTTGGGTCTATTTCTTAAAAATTTCAAATTTTAGATCTAATCCCAACTATATCTTAAACTATTTTTGTCTCTGAAAAAATCCCAAACTTTAAGTCTAATTTAAAAAATGTCCCGAGCAACTTGCTGAAATTAACATTGAGTTAGATGAGTTAAAATAGACGGCAAGAGAGAAAGATTTTCTTGTGGCAGCCAGGACTGTCTGGTAAGCAAGCAACCAACCAACTACAGCCAAGAAAAAAGGTCAAGCCCACAATTTTGAATCAAAAGAAAGTTTTAAAAAAAAATGCTAATTTTATTTTGTATAAATTCCCTTAAAAATTTTTAATACTTAAGTATTCCCTATGCAAGGAAACCAATCATTTGAGAAAATTATCAAAAAAATCCTATATATATTATAGTTGTGTCAATTCAATCCTTAATTTTTTTGGCCAATTAAGTCTTAAACTATTTGCATTTGTGTCAATTTAAACTGAATTGACCAAAAAAGATGTTTATTGCTGAATTCGTATAATTGCAATAGGTTTAGAATATTTTTCATAATTCTTCCCCAATTATTCGACAGACAAATTTATGTAATACATGAATGAATATTGATAGATGTATTTTTGGTGAATTCTGAAACAAGAAGTGCAAAAACAAGACTTAGCTCTTTCACCTTTGGTCAGTGGATAACTTTAGACACTATTAGATTAGAATCTCATTACATTTAGATGGATCGGCACAAAAATGCAAAACTTAGGGGAAAAGTAAGACAAAAGGTTACAACTTATTTGACATCACTGTACATTTTCAACCCAGGCTGCAGCATGCGATTCTAGCAAGGAAGAAGATGAAAAGATGAGTCTGGCTAATCGTGTTAGAGACCACTTTTCCTTTTTGTTGATTTATTGTTGGCAGATGAAAAAAAGAAAAGGAAAAAAACAATCTTGCATGGGAATTGAACTGTATGTAGATTCCATTTTAGTTGGAAAATAGTTGATTTGGAAAACGTTTTTCTAAAAATAATGGCTTGTATTGATTGAAATAATTAGTTCACAAGAAATATTTTCATTATCAACAATAATTTATATTTTGTGATTTTCGTGGATGATGAAAAAAAATTTTCGTTAATTCATTTTTATATACGATAGAGGCGGTCCTTTTTTAGGAAAATATTTTCTAAATTACTTATTTTTGCGAAACAAACAGTCTCAATTTTCATTGAGTTTATACATTGTTTTCAAATGAGATCGAAAACTCAATCATAGTCTCACATACGCTATCCGGGTCTCATTTCAAGCAAGGAAAAAGATGTGCATGGCAGATGAAAAGAACTATACTACGTCAGAGTCCTACCTTATTCAATCCTTGCAATATTTATCTATGTAATAAACAGGGCTCTAAGATGAATATAGATGAATTACCACTTGGACCGGCTTGTTCCTACGTCGCGAGGATTGCGACTCCCTCTAAACGCCGAACGAGCTAGAACCAAAAGGAGATTGCGACGCTTTTCCCTCCACGTGCACAAAAGTAAAAAGTTGACTTGTATTTTAAGATTATACTGTGAAGATGAGAAATCTGTATTGAAGAACCAGAAATGCAGAAACTCTGTACTAAAGAATCAGCGATGCAGAAGCAAGAAGATGTATTGAAAAGTTCAAAGATTGATCAAGAAAAACTTTGTATTCTTCTTATTTCAATCACAATGTATTTCAGAACTTGTACATCAATGAGCAGAAAGAAACTTTTATCTCAACGCCATACTTTCTATCTTTTATCTGCATATTGCTGTACTCTTTTACAGAGAACTCAAACAATGGAGGTTTTCTCTCTTTCGATCTCTAGATCACATATCAAAAACCACACTCGAAAACTACACACACTTTCCTATTTAAGAAGATGAAGACTAATTGACAAAACTAATTTCTGTTTTCGACTTTCCAACTGAATAACAACTTTACATGTCTTCATAGGCTAGCAATTCGCAATCCATGTCAATCTTTTTCACAAATTCACCATCGTCGATGACAGTCTTCATTACCCTTCATCTCAGTCGTTCATTTGCAGCCTCTTCTTTCGACTGGTATTAGCCACTTCTTCCCTTTTTGCTTGTATCAACAATCACTTGTTTTTGTTCTTTTGTCAGCTTCAGCAATCTCAGCAGCAGCATTTGTTCTATTTCCAGCATCAGTATTATGGATAGTTGATTTCTTTTGTCGATATATCTTAACATTCCCCCTCAAATTGGGAATGGGTGGAGAACCAAGTCCCAATTTGGTGCAAACATGAGAGAGACTTGGTGAAAATATCAGCAAGTTGCGAATTGCTTGGAACATATTGGACATGAAGTGATCCTAAGGAGACTTTTTCTTGAACGAAGTGGAAGTCCACCTCAATATGTTTTGTTTGAGCATGTAATACAGGATTGGCAGTGAAAGCAATGGCTGATTTATTATCACAGAACAGATGTGTAGGATGAGTGAGAGCACATCCTATGTCTCGCAAGACAAAACTGATCTAGGTGAGTTCAGCAGAGGTTGAAGCAAGCGCACGATACTCAGCTTCTATAGAAGATCTACTTACTGTGGTCTGCTTCTTGGCTGCCCAAGAAATAAGGTTGGAGCCAATATAAGTACAAAAACATGTAGTTGATCTTCATGTTTTAGTGCATCCTGCCTAGTCTGCATCTGAAAAACCATACGATGTGAAGAGCTTTGAGAATGAATGAATAGGCCAAGACTGATAGTGCCTTTGATGTATCGCAGAACCCTTTTAAGTCTATAGAGATCTGCAATAGTTGGTGTCTGTAATTTTTGACAGAGTAAATTGGTAGCATAGGCTATGTTAGGGCGTGTCAAAGTGAGATACTGAAGAGCACCTACCAGGCTGCGATACTCAGTAGGATTGGACAAAGAGATAGAATCTTGTTGCATAATAAGTGGCCTTAGTGATAGAGGAGTAGAAATTGGTTTACATTCAGACATGTGGGCTCAAGTGAGAAGGTCACTAGCATATTTGGTCTGGCACAGAAATAAATGATCATAATTTTTTTTGACTTCAATGCCAAGAAAATAATGCAGAGGGCCAAGATCTTTCGTGTGAAATTCGAGACTGAGAGAGTGAATAAGAATAGAGAGTAGTTGAAAGGAACTCCCAGTTAAGACAATGTCATCAACATACAATAGTAGAGGAATGGTATCTTGTCTATGATGATATATGAATAAAGATGGATCTGTAGAGCTGCAAAAAAATCCATACTCAAGTAAAAAATCACTGAACTTATCAAACCATGCTCGAGGGGCTTGTCGAAGACCATAGAGTGACTTTCTGAGTAAACACACATGATAAGATTTCTGTGGGTCTTGAAAGCTAGGAGGCTGCTCCATGTAGACCGTTTCATTAAGTGTGCCATGTAAATGTATTTTTAACATCAAGTTGATGAATAGGCCACTGTCTCATCTTTGCTATAGATAGAACTATTCTAATTGTGGCATGCTTGATTACTAGACTGAAAGTCTCTGTGAAGTCAATGCCTTCTTCATGATGAAGGCCTTTAGCAACTAAACGAGCTTTCAATCTGTCAAGGCTACCATCAGGGGCAAGTTTTGTTTTAAAGACCCACTTGCAGCCAATTACATTCATGTGTTCAGTTCGAGGAGTTAAGTCCTAGGTTTTATTTTGATATAATGCATCCATTTCTTATGTCATTGCTTTATGCCATCCTTCATGTGCCAATGTCGATTTAATTGACTTTGGTTCAGAAGGTACCTTATAGACAACAAGACATGCATACTTGGGATTAGGTTTGATAATTCTAGACTTTGATCGAGTCTACATTGGATGACTGGAAGTTGTTTCCTGCATTGAGTGACTAGAAATGATCCCTTGTGATATATGAGGGATAACTTGGTCAGATCCAATACTTGTATTATCGAGTATTGCTGTATCAGCAGCAGACATGTCTTGATGTTGTACAGGTGAAGGTACTTCATCGTGTGTTGTTGTTGTAGAAATGACATGTTCTTGTGTTATTGCTGGCTGTAATGATTAATCAGTATAAGGTATAGCAATTTGTTGTGAAGACTGAGAATTTATTGCAGTATTGTCTTTATTGAGTTGCAGATGGGCTGTGCATGTCTGAGAACAAGTATAAGGTATAGTAGAAGTTGTTTCTTTGCTTGCTGACTCTGTTAATTGTACTTCTTTTGCCCATAACTGATATAATGTTGTAAGTGATGCATACTTTGTTGGGCACAACGTAGTGAAAGGGAAAAACTTCTCATCAAACTTCACATGTCTATTGATAAATACTCGACCTATTGAAGGCACAAGACATCTGTAGCCTTTATGGTGTTCACTATAGCCAATGAACACACAGGTGAGAGATCTTGGATCAAACTTGTGCTGAGCATAAGGTCATAAACATAAATAGCAGGCACAACCAAATACCCTGAGGTGATCATAAGTTGGTTCTTGGTGATACAACTTTCTGTGAGGTGATTGCATTTGCAATTTTGGTATTGGAAGTAGGTTGATGACATAGTTAGCTGTAATAAAAGCATCAACCCAATATTTCAGTGGAACTCTGCCATGATATAACATGGCAAGACCTAATTCAACAATATGTCAATGCTTCCTCTCAAAGATGCCATTTTGTGCAGGTGTATAAGGGCAAGAAAGATTATGTTTGATACCACAGTCTTGCAAGTGAGCTTAAAATATGTGGCTAAGAAATTCTCCTCCACCATCACACTGAAAGATCTTGATTTTTGACTCAAATCGGTTCTCTACTTGCTTTTGAAACAGAATAAAGATCTTATAAAAGTCTGACTTCAATTTTAATGGATATATCCAACTATATTGAGAGAAGTTATCCACAAACAGAACATAGTACTTGAAATTCTGAAATGAAGTAATAAGTGATGGACCCCATATATCACAATGGATTTTTTGTAGGAGCATAGTTGTTACAGATTCTGATGATGGAAATGGTAAAGCTACAGTCTTAGCAACTTGACAACTGCTACATACATTCAGCATTCTACTGCTACATTGAATGAGTTTTTGATTCTGCAAATACTTCAAGATATTCAAATTGGTGTGTACTAATCTTTGATGGCATGTGTCCTCTTCTACTGCTTTGTGTCTCTGAGCTAGAATGGCTTGTGTTGTTTGTGAATTCACTTGATATAGCTCTTTAGTTTTCCTTCCGAGCAGCAGAGTTGTGTTGGTCTAGTTGTCCTTTATATATACACCAAATTTGTCAAAAACAAATGAGCATGGATAATCATCTGTTAACTTGGATACTGACAGAAGATTTTTCTTTATATCAAGGACAATTAGGACATCATTTAGAGGCAATAAACCTTCTCCAGTATGCAGCAATGTATTACCAGTACATGTAATATACAAGTGTGATCCATCACCAATCATGACAGTGTCATATCCAGTATATTCAGAAGAGTTATGAAGTATACCAGGATTAGCTGTGATATGTACAGTTGCACCAGTATCTGGATACCACTCGCTGCCTTTGGCATCTTCAAGATGTATAGCTACCAAAGCTGTTGGTATCTCCTCAGCTTGATATGAGTTATCAAATCTATACCAGCAGTGTAAAGCATCATGGCCTGGTTTCTTGCAGATTTGACACTCTAATTTTATGCTGCTAGTTGGCTTCTCATCCTGCATATTCCTAGAAAGAGTTAGATTAGAAGGATAAGATTTCACTTCTTGATATCTCTATGATGGGCCAGCATAGGGATGAAATCCTGAGGTGAAAACAGAGTCAGAGGAATTGTGATAAGGTTTGGTTCTCTGATTCTCTTGCATATAACTGATATTGTTGGATCTGTAACCTGAATTGTCTTTAGGATATCTGAATCCTCGGCCCTTGTTATTAAGAAAACGTCCCCTACCATAGCTACGGCCTCCTCTATAATTACCTCTTTGAGCTACAAAACCTGAATTTTGAGATATGTACTCTCCATCATTAGTTTCTTTAAACTGTGCTTGAGAGTGTCTTTGCCCAAAGTAAGCCATATTGGAGTTAAATTGAGTCCTAGAATAATTCTGCATTCTTGACTCGAACCTTTCTAATTGTGCAATTACCTTATCATACTCAGGTTGAGGCTTTAGACAGTATATTGTTGTTCGAAAACTTTCATATTCAGCTCTTAACCCTTCCAACACACCCAATAGCTTGGTTATGTCGTCCACAGGTTTTCCTATAGCATTTAACTTATCACATATGGATTTGTATTCTCTAAGATAGACTGAAAGAGCTCGATCATGTTTTTGACAAGCTTGGAGTTTCCCCCTTAATTTGAACTCTCTTGCTGCTGATTTTTGTGTGAAGCGGTTCAAAAGTGTCTGCCACACTTCATAAGATGTTTCTAAACCAATTATTAAGCTCAGTATATTCTCAGAGACAGCTTCACTTATCCATGAAGATACTAGCTGATATGTTTTTGTCCAGTCAATATAGTTTGGATTTACAGCTTTAGCTTCACCTCTTTCAACTATACTCTGCAGCATTCGAGGAGTTGGTGTAATGTCACCATTAACAAAGCCAAAAAGTTCTTGACTTTTCAGAAACCTGTGGATCTAAGCTTGCCACAAAAGGAAATTGTCTTCGGCAAGTTTAATTGTGACAAAGTTAGAGATATTCACATGTATAGGGAAGGGATACTTTGATGCTCTTACTGCCATTGTTGTATTCTTTCAACTATGGAAGAGAAGATAGCAATGGTGTTATGAAAAACTAACACAATTATCGTGATACCGCAATCTGATATAGCTTTAGCTTCTTCTTTCTCGATCTAAAGAGTAGCTACTAAATGGATCCTTCTGGCAGATATGATCGCCAGCTCTGATACCATGTGAAGATGAGAAATCTGTACTGAAGAACCAGAAATGCAGAAACTCTGTACTGAAGAATTAGAGATGCAGAAGCAAGAAGATGTATTGAAAAGTTCGAAGATTGATCAAGAAAAACTTTGTATTCTTCTTATTTCAATCACAATGTATTTCAGAACTTGTACATCAATGAGCAGAAAGAAACTTTTATCTCGACTCCATACTTTCCTATTTAAGAAGATGAAGACTAATTGACAAAACTAATTTCTGTTTTTGACTTTTTAACTGAATAACAACTTTACAAGTCTTCATAGGCTAACAATTCACAATCCGTGTCAATCTTTTTCACAAATTCACCATCGTCGATGACAATCTTCATTACCCTTCATCTTAGTCGTTCATTTACAGCCTCTTCTTTTGACTGGTATCAGCCACTTCTTCCCTTTTTGCTTTTATCAGCAATCACTTGCTTTTGTTCTTATGTTAGCTTCAGCAACCTCAACAGCAGCATCTGTTCTATTTCCAGCATTAGTATTATGGATAGCTGATTTCTTTTGTCGATATATCTTAACATATACGATTGATCTTGACAAAGTTAGGAGGGTGACAAAAGAGAAGTAACATATATATCGTTTCTCATCACAAAATGGTAAAGCCCTGCACAATTGGCAATAGTCAAGCATTTCTAATGTAGATACCGGACTTATCAATAGATACACGAAGACAGATTGATGCAATAGTCAATCCTTAGAGCAACAAAGATTCATTTGAACGACCAAAACAATGCCATCCACTCTCACTCGACCAATACATGGAAGATGGATTTCACTGCCAAATCAACTACCTCTAGCATTACTCTTTTGACATGGCTGAACTTCACGCAAGTCATTAGTCCGGAAAGTTGGGAAAAGTGTTAAAAAAGTCCTAAACCTTTTGCATTTGTGCCAATTTAGTCCTAAACCTTTTTTTGATGCCAATTAAGTCCTAAACCTTTTTACGTTGTGTCAATTCAGTCATTTCCGACCAATTTTGGCTGGATTTTGCTAGCTAGACGTTGACCAACTGACATGGCCTGATTGGCACTGACGTAAACAACTTTTAATAATATTTTAATATTTTTTAATTTCTTTTTCTTTTTCTTTTTCTTTTTTTTTGTTTTATTTTTTATTTTTTTCCTTCTCCTTCTTCTTCCTCCAGCTGGTCATCAAACCTCAGCGACCGGCCAGAGGCGACAGCTGGCGAGGTCAAGGTTGACCTCGCTAATCACCTCGCCAGTGGCTGCAAGGCTTGCTCTCACCGAATCTAGCGAGGGAGAGCCCTGCCAGCTCGACGTGAGGCTGCCCTCACGGCCTAGGCGGCCTCAAGCTGGCCTCGCACTGGGCTAGCAGGGCTCGCCCTCGCCGGCCATGGGTGAGGCTCAACCCTCGCCAGATACGGCGAGGGCAAGCCTCACCGCCCAACGCAAGGCCACCCTCGCGGCCACTGGCGAGGTGGCTAGGAAGGTCGACCTCGACCTTGCCAACTGTCACCTCTGGCTGGTCGCCAAGGTCTGGCAACCGGCTGGAGGAAGAAGGAGGAGAAGGAAAAAAGAAAAAGAAAAATATTCAAAAAAATTAAAATATTATTAGAAGTTATCCACGTTAGCGCCGATCAGGCCACGTCAACTGGCCGGCATCCAGTCAACAAAATCCGATCAAAATTGGTCGGAAAGGACTAAATTGGCACAACGTAAAAAGGTTTAGGACTTAAATTGGTACAAAAAAAAAAGGTTTAGGACTAAATTGGTACAAACACAAAATGTTTAGGATTTTTTTTAACACTTTTCCCCTAGAAAGCTATATAGCTAGGAGCAATACCACGGCCAAAGCTAGAAAGAACCGACCTAAAACAAAACTTTCTCCCTAGCAAGCCTTTGTGAAATTACAAATGCAGCAAGCACACTCACTGGGTGACAAAGGCAGATGCAAGCACTTACCCAAACACAGGTAAAAAACTAGAAAGGTCAGGCAGAAACTAAAGATAATACTGTTAAATCTCTGCCTGGATGAAACTTTTCTAGAAGGTGATAATAGGCATGGCTTTAGAATTCTAGATGAAAACCTAAGCAATGTCCAGCACCTAAGCAACGTCCAGCGGCTCCTTCCCAGGTATTATAAGTTGGACTGTGGCCACTTGCGTACAGCAATCCCCAGCAATGGCAACCCGGGGGACACTCGCTTGCTAGTTGCCAAGAAACCAACTTCAAAAGAATTAACATTCTTAGTCATCTTGTGAGCAGAATAAAGTATATTTTAGAAGTTTAAAACCTGGTGAGATTGCATACCGATGCCTGAATGTATCAAAATGCTCCAGGATCAACAAGATTGCATGAATTTCTCAATTAGTCACATGGAAATTTTTGGGGAGCTCATTCATAGTTGAAATACTTTCCACAGATATTTCCTGCAATAGACACTCCCAATCATTCAGGGATCAAAAGAAAACAGACAGATAACTTCTCCAGCTAACCTGCACAATGACACACTCACAAAGTCGCTTAAGTCCTTCAATAAGATACTGATCAGCAGCTCTTAGAAGCTCTTAAGCAATATCTGTCATAATTTCAACTGACCTGGAGTACGTGAACCTCTAGCATTAAAAGGATCTAGTGAGTTAGAGAACTAAGCATATAGGCCCTTTGCCATACTAAGCTAAACTTGCATGACCTCATCATCAACTCAAAAAAATCTCCCATCTTATGTTTGGAATCTGTATGCTAGTTGCATCCTTCTCCTGTAAGCAAACATAAGGTGAAAGTAGTCAAAATGCATCATGTGCCCACATGTAGCAGTCTCTACAGTTAAATAGCTTAACAAGGCTTCTTTAAGATGAGAGAAACTGGGTAAGTGAGGCATGTTTCCTCAAGATTAGGAACGCGACTGCTGAAAATGATGGTTATTACCAACTTAAAAAGAAAACGAGAGCTTGCCTGGTAAACCGCCATCAAGCATTGCAAGGAATGTATAAACAAATAAGCAAATTCTGGACATAAAATTGTCTTGCTGCAACAAGCAATTCAATCATGAGGCAGCCTGATATAAAAACAGAAAGGAGAGTCAGAGGAATAAGGTTAAATTCACAAGAGCACAGAAACTTGAACAGACAATCAGAACTCACATTCAACCAAAAAGGTTATGTCAGAATGCATAGCATTGTTCACATACTCCTCACTTAGACAGACCTGCAATAAGAGTCTTTCGACCAGCCCAAGGGACATATGCTCAAAAGAAGAAGCATATCCTAAGCATTAAAAGAACGTAATTTAAAATTGGACATAAATGTTAAAGGAGAAATACTTGTATATTCATTAAACTTAATCTTTGTTTGAAGGAACAAGGCACTCATCTTCCAGAAGGCATTAACGACCTATTACCAATGTCAATGTCCACCGAGTTATTGTCTTTATGAACTTTTGAGACTTCACATCATATTGCATTGAGTGTTTAATGCAAAATAACAGATTCTCTATTTACTCTATTCTCTCTTCTTTAGATAGTATTAGAGCCCAAGAGAGATGACTGAATATTTAAATATTAAATCACACTTTCATCTAACAGTTTAAATTTTCATAATAATTGGGAGTTACGGACTCCTGAAGTGCCAAAACTTTGAAAATGTACACTTAAGTGCTAAAATCGGAGTAAAATTGATCACTTAAATGCTATTCCAGCCAAAATCCGGCTAAATTACTGACGTGACAATTTTTTGATGAGTTGAGTGCAAAACGATGTTGTTTTGCACACTGACATGGCGAGAAAATGCAAAAACGACGTCGTTTTGTATCTAATGTATAAATAATTAATATAAAAATTAATTAAATTAAATTTAAAACTAAATTTATTTAAAATATTATAAAATATAAAAAATACTTAAAATTAAAAAATTTAAAAAAAAATTGGGGGAGGGGCCGAAGGGAGGCGATTGAGGGTTGAGCCCTTGCTGCCGCCGTCAAGAAGGGCCGGCGATGGAGGGGTGAGGGTCGGCTGGGGTCGCCAGCCCCTGGTCGACCTGGCGGTGAGGGTCGCAGCCCTCGCCCAGATCTAGCGAGGGCTCGTGGCCCTCGCCATCAGTCGACTAGGGGCCGGCGACCTCGGCCGACCCTCCCCCCTCCGTCGCCGACCCTTCCCAGTGACGGCGAGGAGGCAGCGGCAGCGAGGGCTAAGCCCTCAGCCGCCTCCCTTTAGCACCCCCCTTTTTTTAATTTTAAGTTTTTTATTTTTTAGAATATTTTAAATAATTTTAGCTTTAAATTTAATTAAATTAATTTTTATATTAATTATTTACACATCTGAGACAAAAACGACATCGTTTTTACATTTTCTCACCACGTTAGCATGCAAAACGATGTCGTTTTGCATTCAACTTGCCGAAAAATTGCCACGTCAACAATTCGGCCGGATTTTAGCCAAAGTGGCACTTAAGTAATCTATTTTACTTTGATTTTGGCACTGAAGTGTACATTTTCAAAGTTTTGACACTTAAGTGTCCCTCCATGCCAAGTTTTGACATTTGGGTTGTACTTTTGTCTAATAATTGGCAATGAACCTAAAATCTCACATGATATTAAAGCAGAAGATTTTGAATTTGAATCTTTCCAAGTCTCAATTTTCCTCCCTAGTTAGCAGGGGTCCTACAAATTTCAGAAAAGAGGAATCAAGTTTCAAAGTTAGATAAGTTCCAAACTTAGACTTCTCGTTTGTATGATCCTTATACATTTGCCCTAGATTTCTTTAGTGCTACCGATGGCAAAGGAACCTTGCTTGTATGACACAAATATTAGCTCGACATAACTCTATAAAACTAGAGTTTAGATAATAAATAATGCAATATTTATAAGAAAATATTTGGATTTCCTTCTAATTATTCAAATTTTCCTTATTTATGTTGTATAATGAGATATAAAGAAAATAAGCAAAAAATGGCAAAAATTAGGAATTCAAATCAAAAAGCGTTTGAAGATAGATATCAAATCAAATAGTTTGTAATTTATTTTAATTTTCTTGGTAAGCATTGGAAGGTGGATATCAAATAAGAGATTCTTTCTCCTGCGAATGTCAGGTTTCTCTCTCGCCTTGTAGAGTTTTCTCTACCTAGTGGTAGCTTTTCAGTACCAAACCCTCACACCCAAACCTCATCTCCTCGGTTCATCCGTCAGTATGTTTCATCACTCGATTTTTCTTCCAGATTAACAGTATCCAGCTATGGCCTTTGTTCTCGCAATTCTCTGTTGTCTTGTTTCTTCGTTTCCATCCATAATTCTCGTCAATTTCTATATCGTCCTCGCAATTCTCCGCTGTCTTGTTTCTTCGTTCCATATATAATTCATACCCACGCCCGGCATCAATGGATGCTTTCTATCTGAGTATCTTTCCTATATCTTTCACTATACTTTACTGGGATTCGTTCCTTTCTTGAGGTAGTTCACTGTTTCGTCTTCATAATCCTTTGTGAAGCTTCTTCCATCCGGTTTCAAGACATGCATGCAGATGGCATCCTCAAGTCAGGACGGAGATGCACGCCTTGCTGCTCTTTGCACCAGATTAGGTCGCCTTTGGTCACCACAAGAGGTTGAAGTATGGGATGAAGCTGTTCCTGCCGAAACATTGGCGGAATGTCAATTGATTCTGGTCGGTAAAATACTCTCTAATCCGTCTATCAATCTACCAGCATTCCAGAATACTATGCAAAGAATCTGGCGTAATGATAAAGTTGAAATTACTCAACGCGAAGAGGGAGTATATATGTTTAAGTTTAATTCGGTAGCAGAAAAACAGCGAATATTAGATAATAGTCCATGGCTGTTCTCACATCACCTTGTTATCTTGAAGCCCTGGTTGCCCAACACTCCTCTGCATCATTATGATTTCACTACCTGTGCCTTCTGGGTGCACATCTTTGGCCTTCCTATTGAGCGTTGTACAGAGGAGATTATCAGTAGAATTATGAGGCATCTTGGTACGGTGCAGCAGGTCAAACTTGAAGGCAAGGAAAATACGACATTACGGGCAGGTAGGGCTCGTGTCGACCTTAATTTACAACAGCCTCTAAAACCAGGCAAGCTTTTAAGATTAGAAGGTAGGAATATATGGCTGGATTTCAAATATGAACGCTTATCCTACTTTTGTTATTCATGTGGGGTTATCGGACATTATGCCACGTATTGTCCCACTGTACCTTCTGCTGAGTCACAACAAGATGGGAAAGATAATTTCTCCTTTGGTCACTGGTTACGAGCTGATGTTAAGGAACATAGCCCATATTGGCGTGCTTTCTACGATGAAGAAACTACCGGTGAAGGAGTTGAGGAGGTCATACCTGAAACTCTGCAACACTCACGCCTTCTCTTACCTAGTACCCCTCTGGTTTCTTCTGTTCCATTTAACCAGCAGGTCCCTCAAGCTGATTGTCCCAGCTCAGCACTTGTGCCAACACAACAATCCCCTGTACAGGTACATCATCTTAGTGGCAAACGTATAGAGGCCAGCTCTTCAAAAGGTAAGACAGCAAAGACACATCGAATTCCTCCTAAGACTACTCCTCTTAAGAAGGCCAAAAGATATGCTCCTTATGAAACGCGTCCCTGTGTCCCAACAGAGTTTGATGATTCACATTTTATGGAAAATCCTGTTTATGAGACAGACAAGGCTGATAACTGGGCTGTGGTGGCTTGCCCTAAAAAGCCACTAGAGGACAAATGAAACTACTCAGCTGGAACGGTCAGGGTCTGGGCAATACCCTGACGGTTCAAGCACTTAGGGCCCTGGTGACCCGTGAAAGGCCTGACATAGTGTTTTTGATGGAGACGAAAAATCAGAACATAGTAATCCAGAAAATTCAAAGGAGGTTGAAATTCCCTAACTCTTTTGTGGTAAGTCCGGTGGGTTTGGCAGGAGGATTGGTTGTTTTCTGGAATGCTTAGATGCAGTTATCTATAGAGAGACATAATGCCCATTTTATTGACTTGTTATGCACAGCTCATCCAAGAAGTAGTCCGATGAGGATTACCTGTGGCAAGAGTTAAGGCAAATCAGTTCCTATAATACCTTGCCATGGATATGTATAGGTGATTTCAATGAGATCATGTATCACTGGGAAAAGGTTGGAAAAAAGTTTGCTGATTCCTATAGGATGCAATCCTTTCGATCATTTATAGATAGCTGTTCGTTAATGGATGTTCATAGTAAGGGCTGCGCTTTCACTTGGGTAAATAACAGGGCAGGGGATAATGAAGTCAAAGAACGTCTCGACAGATTGTTATGTACTATGGAGTGGAGGATTTCTTACCCTGCAGCAGAAGTTTTTGCTCTTCCTGCAATCGCGTCTGACCACAGTCCCCTTCTATTACTTACTGATGGTCCCAAACAAAAGCGTTATAAGTCCTTCATTTTTGAAGCTTTTTAGATCCAGCATCAGCAGAGTAGACAGGTCATTGCAGAAGCTTGGGACTCTTCCCATCTCCAATTTGCATCCTTGGATCGAAAACTTCAGTCTCTCTCTACAGTTCTTGCCAGATGGAGTAAATCGACCTTTTCGCATAGTCGTGACAGGATTAATCTGTTACAACTGGAACTCCAGTGCATTATGAATCGCTCAAATATTAAAAATGGTCAAGCAACAATCAAAAAACTGAAGGTAGAAATACAATCTCTATGGCAGCAAGAAGAGCAATATTGGGCGATGAGATCGCGCATTAACTGGTTGAGGTGGGGGGACAGGAATACCAAATTTTTCCATTCGACGACAGTACAGAGAAGGCAATTTAACCGAATTACTATGCTACAGGATGATACTCAGAGATGGATTCGAGATCCTACTCAACTGCAGAACTTGACAATGGCCTATTTCCGAAATCTCTATAAGTCAGCAGGCCACCGTGATTATCTCCCTATCCTGACTCAGATTTCGTCAGTAGTTACATTGGAAATGAACCAGGTTTTAATAGCTGAGGTTTCTCGGGAAGAAGTGAAAACTGCTACCTTTCAACTGGGGGCAACAAAGGCCCCGGGACCGGATGGATTTAATGGTCTATTCTACCAAAAATATTGGGACATACTCCAAGAGGATATCTTTACCTCAGTGCAGAATTTTTTCAGCACAGGAGTGCTGCCCCCAGCTTTAAACAGAACGCTTATCACTCTGATTCCGAAGATCCCACATCCTGAAAGGTTAGATCATTACCGTCCCATCAGCCTCTGTAATTTTATCTACAAAATTATATCCAAGATATTAGCCAATAGATTAAAACCTTGGTTACCTGAGTTGATCTCCATGGAACAGAGCGCTTTTGTATCGGTAGGCAAATACGGGATAACATCTTGGTTGTTCAAGAAGTCCCGCACCAATTGAAAACCGGGTCGAGAAGAGAAAGTTTCAAGCGTGTTAAAGCTGGACATGAAAAAAGCATATGATCAAGTAGAGTGGGATTTCTTGGAGGCTTATTTATGTAAACTCGGGTTCCATACCAATTGGGTGAATTGGGTAATGCAGTGCATAACGACGACTTCACTGAGTGTTAAATTCAATGGCCAACCGTTACCCTACTTTCAACCTACAAGAGGCCTACGCCAAGGCGATCCTCTCTCGCCATATATTTTCATCCCGGTGGCTAATGTTTTATCAACTCTTATTAAACAAGCTGTCGATATGGGAAATCTTAAAGGTATTCAGTTAAACAGGTGCTGTCCTATCCTTTCTCATCTATTTTTCGCCGATGATGCCATTTTCTTCTTAGATGGAAGTCTAATTGAATGTCAAAATTTAGCCAATATCCTGCCACAATACTGTCTTGCTACCGGACAAGTGGTGAATAGGAACAAATCTGGCCTTTTTTGAGCAAGAGCTTGTCCTACTCTTTTAAAGCAAAATCGGCTAGTACTGCGGGTGCCATTGATTGAAAAAACAGGCAAATATTTGGGGATACCTTCGATTGGGGAGCCTCTAAAAAGGATATGTTTGCCTGGATACTAGGAAGGGTTAGTGCAAAGTTGGCGGGGTGGAAAGAACAGCTGCTATCTAAAGGGGGGAAGGAAATACTACTCAAATCTGTGGTGCAGGCCTTACCAAACTATGCTATGTCCATATTTAAAATTCCAGTGTCAATATGCAAATCTATCGAGAAGAAAATCGCACAATTCTGGTGGCAAAACAGTAGTACCAAATCGGGCATACACTGGAAAAGTTGGGAACTACTTCAAGAAAGGAAGGAAAAGGGAGGGCTGGGTTTTCGTGATTTACTTAGTCTTAACAAGGCACTTCTTGGTAAACAAGCTTGGCGACTATATCACAGTTCTTCCTCTTTGTGGAGTCGCCTGTTTAGAGGTTTATATTTTCAATCTACAGATTTATGGCATGCTCCTAGAGGATCCAATCCGTCTTGGGGCTGGCAAAGTCTATTATTCGGTAGGGACTCCATCTCAGACCAGATGCAATGGTCCGTTGGGAATGGCCACAGCATACACATTAGAAACGATAAATGGTTAGCTAGAGGAACTCTAGGTGGGCCAGCTAAAAGAGGGGAGCCTGAACTTGT